>CM060671.1:1833762-1856262 GCA_030686955.1 Odontamblyopus rebecca
TGAGGGTCAGACTGAGGGTCAGAGGAACAGACTCGTGACCCTCAGTCCTCTGGTATTTTAAGGTCATCACAGAGTCTGGTCTGAGTCCAGTTCAGGCCTCTGGGTTCTCAGAGAATCTGGACCTGGATCTGGACTTGGATCTGGACTCGGACCTGGATCTGGACCTGGATCTGGACTCGGACCTGGCTCTTCTGAAACTTTTGTGTCTGTGCTGAGTGCGCATGCGCGGTACTCACCTGCGCCGCACGCGCCGCGCTGCACCGCGGTCACGTTTGGCTGCTGGAGGCTCGCGCGCTTCAGTTCGCACAGGTTCCGGTACGTCACCGCGTCACTGCCACACACCTGCTCCGGGCTCGCGCACACGCACGCGCCCAGGGTCCCTCTGCGCCGCACGGTCGCGGACACACGCACCGCGCCGGGCGGGAGCGTGCAGCGCATGCCCTCCGCGCAGTCCGCGTCCGCCGCGCACGCCTCGCCCTCGCCGTTCGCGCACACCGGGCAGCACGAGCACGCATCCAGCGCGTCCGCGTGCAGACAGTCCGCGGGCAGGGGCGCGCAAGCGGACTTGTCGCACTTGTCCGGACACGGGAGCGCGCGTCTGTCCCTGCCGCATTGTCCGCGCGGCAGGAGCACGAGCAGCGGCAGGAGCAGCGGTAGTGGCACAAACACGCGCATCCTCAACAGAGTTTGGGACGGAGCGCAGCGCGCGCGCTTATAAAGGCTCCGGGGTAAACACGCGCTCTGATTGGTCCCGGGACTGTGACGTCAGAGGGCTCAGTGTGACTCTGCAGAACCTGAATATGACCCCACATCCACAGAAAAACTGTGAATATGACCCCACATCCACAGAAAAACTGTGAATATGACCCCACATCCACAGAAAAACTGTGAATATGACCCCACATCCACAGAAAAACTGTGAATATGACCCCACATCCACAGAAAAACTGTGAATATGACCCCACATCCACAGAAAAACTACAAAACCCACTCAGATCTGTGCATGTTCTAGAGGACCCACACAGACCCACAGACCCACACAGACCCACAGACCCACACAGACCCACAGACCCACACAGACCCACAGACCCACACAGACCCACACAGACCCACAGACCCACACAGACCCACACAGACCCACACAGACCCACAGAGACCCACAGACACACACAGACCCACACAGACCCACAGACCCACACAGACCCACACAGACCCACAGACCCACACAGACCCACACAGACCCACACAGACCCACAGACCCACAGACCCACACAGACCCACAGACCCACACAGACCCACACAGACCCACAGACCCACACAGACCCACAGACCCACACAGACCCACACAGACCCACAGACCCACACAGACCCACAGACCCACAGACCCACACAGACCCACAGACCCACACAGACCCACACAGACCCACACAGACCCACAGACCCACACAGACCCACAGACCCACAGACCCACACAGACCCACAGACCCACACAGACCCACAGACCCACACAGACCCACAGACCCACAGACCCACACAGACCCACAGACCCACACAGACCCACACAGACCCACAGACCCAGTCCAGACCGGTCCAGAGACTTTAAATATGTTCCTGATCATTTCTAATGTTTTACTGCACTGACAACATTAATTATTTTAAAAGAAGCCTCTTCAGTCCTGGTTTAGTCCTGGTTTAGTCCTGGTTCAGTCCTGGTTTAGTCCTGGTTTAGTCTTGGTTTAGTCCTGGTTTAGTCCTGGTCTAGTCCTGGTCTATTCCTGGTTTAGTCCGGGTCTAGTTCTGGTTTAGTCCGGGTCTAGTTCTGGTTTAGTCCGGGTCTAGTTCTGGTTTAGTCCTGGTTTAGTCCTGGTCTATTCCTGGTTTAGTCCTGGTCTAGTCCTGGTCTATTCCTGGTTTAGTCTGGGTCTAGTTCTGGTTTAGTCCTGGTTTAGTTCCTGTGGTGTTTGTGATCAGCGTTTGGAAAAATCAAAACCTAAACAAAGATTTTACCGGAGATGAACAGAGGGAACATCACATGATCACAAACAAGACTCAACCAGGACTAGACCAGGACTAGACCAGGACTAAACCAGGACTAAACCAGGACTAAACCAGGTGTAACTGAGTGTCTTGAGCCGTGCAGAAGGAGCCAGACCAAATCTACAGGATCACAGAGAAAAAACACACAAAGAAAAGAAACAGAACCACACTTCAGGGATGTTTGTGAGGAGGACAGTTAAAGCTCCACTGCGGGACATTTCCTCACATTAGAACAGTTAAAGCTCCACTGCGGGACATTTCCTCACATTAGAACAGTTAAAGCTCCACTGCGGGACATTTCCTCACATTAGAACAGTTAAAGCTCCACTGCGGGACATTTCCTCACATTAGAACAGTTAAAGCTCCACTGCGGGACATTTCCTCACATTAGAACAGATAAAGCTCCACTGCGGGACATTTCCTCACATTAGAACAGTTAAAGCTCCACTGCGGGACATTTCCTCACATTAGAACAGTTAAAGCTCCACTGCGGGACATTTCCTCACATTAGAACAGTTAAAGCTCCACTGCGGGACATTTCCTCACATTAGAACAGTTAAAGCTCCACTGTGGGACATTTCCTCACATTAGAACAGTTAAAGCTCCACTGCGGGACATTTCCTCACATTAGAACAGTTAAAGCTCCACTGTGGGACATTTCCTCACATTAGAACAGTTAAAGCTCCACTGCGGGACATTTCCTCACATTAGAACAGTTAAAGCTCCACTGCGGGACATTTCCTCACATTAGAACAGTTAAAGCTCCACTGCGGGACATTTCCTCACATTAGAACAGTTAAAGCTCCACTGCGGGACATTTCCTCACATTAGAACAGTTAAAGCTCCACTGCGGGACATTTCCTCACATTAGAACAGTTAACAGTTTCCAGTTTCTTCTCGTATTTGGTGAAAGGAGAGATTTTCTTGTCTTGCATGTAGATAAAATGAAAGGATCGTCCTCGTGTTCACACGCGGCTCCCCGTGTTTATGCGTCTGTAAATAATGACCTCAGCGCAGAGGTGCATTCTGGGAGTCGTAGGTTACATCACAGAGCTGGAAAGTATCGATGCGTCAGTGTGCTCGATCTGAACTGTTACACAACTCCACTCAGATGCCCTCCCGCCCCCCCCGGACTCCTCCTGCTTCCTGTGGTAAACCTGAAAACACTCTGCTCCACCTTGTGATGTCATCGTGTGGCCGTACAGGAAGTGCTCCACTGTGTTTTTGAATCATTCAGATTCAGAGGTCCTTTAGGTGCAGATGTACTGAGGTCCTTTAGGTGCAGACTGAGGTCCTTTAGGTGCAGACTGAGGTCCTTTGGGTGCAGATGTACTGAGGTCCTTTAGGTGCAGATGTGCTGAGGTCCTTTAGGTGCAGATGTACTGAGGTCCTTTAGGTGCAGATGTACTGAGGTCCTTTAGGTGCAAATAGACTGAGGTCCTTTAGGTGCAGATGTATTGAGGTCCTTTAGGTGCAGATGTACTGAGGTCCTTTAGGTGCAGATGTACTGAGGTCCTTTAGGTGCAGGTGTACTGAGGTCCTTTAGGTGCAGATGTGCTGAGGTCCTTTAGGTGCAGATGTACTGAGGTCCTTTAGGTGCAGATGTACTGAGGTCCTTTAGGTGCAGATGTGCTGAGGTCCTTTAGGTGCAGATGTGCTGAGGTCCTTTAGGTGCAGATGTGCTGAGGTCCTTTAGGTGCAGACTGAGGTCCTTCAGGTGCAGATGTGCTGAGGTCCTTTAGGTGCAGATGTGCTGAGGTCCTTTAGGTGCAGATGTGCTGAGGTCCTTTAGGTGCAGACTGAGGTCCTTCAGGTGCAGATGTACTGAGGTCCTTCAGGTGCAGACTGAGGTCCTTTAGGTGCAGATGTACTGAGGTCCTTTAGGTGCAGATGTCAGGCCTGAGGATGGAGCTGCAGATGGAGACAGAAGAGGTCTGAGGCCTTGTTTCTTCCTTCATTCACTTCACAAGAGGATGAACCAACACAGACGAGAGACCAATGCTGGACCTCAGTCTGCTGTACATCTGCACCTAAAGGACCTCAGTACATCTGCACCTAAAGGACCTCAGTACATCTGCACCTAAAGGACCTCAGTACATCTGCACTTAAAGGACCTCAGTACATCTGCACTTAAAGGACCTCAGTACACCTGCACCTAAAGGACCTCAGCACATCTGCACCTAAAGGACCTCAGTACATCTGCACCTAAAGGACCTCAGTCTGCACCTAAAGGACCTCAGCACATCTGCACCTAAAGGACCTCAGCACATCTGCACCTAAAGGACCTCAGTACATCTGCACCTAAAGGACCTCAGTCTGCACCTAAAGGACCTCAGTATATCTGCACCTAAAGGACCTCAGTACATCTGCACCTAAAGGACCTCAGTACATCTGCACCTAAAGGACCTCAGTACATCTGCACCTAAAGGACCTCAGTACATCTGCACCTAAAGGACCTCAGCACATCTGCACCTAAAGGACCTCAGTACATCTGCACCTAAAGGACCTCAGTCTGCACCTAAAGGACCTCAGTATATCTGCACCTAAAGGACCTCAGTCTGCACCTAAAGGACCTCAGTACATCTGCACCTAAAGGCCCTCAGTCTGAACAGCAGTGAGGTCCAGGTGAGGCCCAGAGGAGTGAAAACACTCCTGGGCCTGAAGGATTCTGCTGACATGTGGCACACTCAGAGCAGATGAACAGGCCGAGACACAAACTGTAAATAAGCAGCTGTTAGTTTCAGAGGAGTTTCAGTGTAGCGCCTCCTTCAGGCAGATTCAGGCCGTGTCCAGAGTGTGAGCAGAACTGAAGCTCCTGGATGAAGCTGAGGAACGTGTTCGACCAAATAAACGTCCAGTTGACAGATTGAGTTTGTCCTTTGCCAGTAAAGAGTTTCTCAAACATGTGAATGACACAAACTGGACTCCGGCTCTGTGTCTGAGGAGGAAACATGAGAACACGACTTAAAGCTCACGAGAGTCAGGCCAGTTTGGTCCAGGAGCTTTAATCTCAGATCTTCTCCTCCTTTTAACCTCCTGATGTGGTGTTTTGGAGCGTTGTGTCTGGGAGATGCTCGGAGCAGATCCAGCTGTGTCCTCTTACGTAACGTCAGTTTGATAAACGCTCGAGTCCGTTTACAGCGACGGGAATAAAACACGACCTGACGCACGAACCACATCCAGATTTGGACTGAAAATAAGTGGAAGACTCTGCTCCTCTGACCCTCTCTGTGCTCCTCTGACCCTCTCTGTGCTCCTCTGACCCTCTCTCTGTGCTCCTCTGACCCTCTCTGTGCTCCTCTGACCCTCTCTGTGCTCCTCTGACCCTCTCTGTGCTCCTCTGACCCTCTCTCTGCTCCTCTGACCCTCTCTCTGCTCCTCTGACCCTCTCTCTGCTCCTCTGACCCTCTCTGTGCTCCTCTGACCCTCTCTGTGTTCCTCTGACCCTCTCTCTGTGCTCCTCTGACCCTCTCTCTGTGCTCCTCTGACCCTCTCTCTGCTCCTCTGACCCTCTCTGTGCTCCTCTGACCCTCTCTCTGCTCCTCTGACCCTCTCTGTGCTCCTCTGACCCTCTCTCTGCTCCTCTGACCCTCTCTCTGCTCCTCTGACCCTCTCACAGACTCACTTCACTCGTCTTTCAGCTCCTCTGTAAATCTTCTGCATTTGTTTTTGGTCCAAACCTTAATCCTTAAATATACGACTTTGCCTTAAGTTCTTCTGCAAAACCAGGTCCAAACCAGGACTAAACCAGGTCTAAACCAGGACTAAACCAGGGCTAAACCAGGTCTAAACCAGGACTAAACCAGGGCTAAACCAGGTCTAAACCAGGACTAAACCAGGGCTAAACCAGGTCCAAACCAGGTCTAAACCAGGGCTAAACCAGGGCTAAACCAGGACTAAACCAGGTCTAAACCAGGACTAAACCAGGGCTAAACCAGGACTAAACCAGGGCTAAACCAGGACTAAACCAGGTCTAAACCAGGACTAAACCAGGTCTAAACCAGGGCTAAACCAGGGCTAAACCAGGACTAAACCAGGTCTAAACCAGGACTAAACCAGGTCTAAACCAGGTCTAAACCAGGATTAAACCAGGACTAAACCAGGACTAAACCAGGTCTAAACCAGGTCTAAACCTGGACTAAACCAGGTCTAAACCAGGTCTAAACCAGGACTAAACCAGGGCTAAACCAGGTCTAAACCAAGTCTAAACCTGGACTAAACCAGGTCTAAACCAGGTCTAAACCAAGTCTGAACCAGGTCCAGACCAGGTCCAACCCAAACCATGAATTCCTTTCAGGCCTAATCCTGATATTTACGACTTTGTTCCAGTCGGACGAATCTTAAAATCCCAAAAAGTAAAACGTGTTTCTGAGAAGTTCATGACAGAGAGTTACATAACGACAGGATTTAAAGACTGAGAGATGAAGAGAAGGAGAGAGGAGGAGAGAGGAGAGAGGAGAGAGGAGGGAAGGAGAGGAGAGAGGAGGAAGGAGAGGAGAGAGGAGGGAAGGAGAGGAGAGAGGAGAGAGGAGGGAAGGAGAGAGGAGGGAAGGAGAGAGGAGGGAAGGAGAGAGGAGGGAAGGAGAGGAGAGGAGAGGAGGAGAGAGGAGGGAAGGAGAGGAGAGAGGAGGAAGGAGAGGAGAGGAGGAGAGAGGAGGAAGGAGAAAGGAGGGAAGGAGAGAGGAGGGAAGGAGAGGAGAGAGGAGGGAAGGAGAGGAGAGGAGGAGAGAGGAGGGAAGGAGAGGAGAGAGGAGGGAAGGAGAGGAGAGAGGAGGAAGGAGAGGAGAGGAGAGAGGAGGAGAGAGGAGGGAAGGAGAGGAGAGAGGAGGGAAGGAGAAAGGAGGGAAGGAGAGGAGAGAGGAGAGGAGGAGAGAGGAGGGAAGGAGAGGAGAGAGGAGGGAAGGAGAGAGGAGGGAAGGAGAGGAGAGAGGAGAGGAGGAGAGAGGAGGGAAGGAGAGGAGAGAGGAGGGAAGGAGAGAGGAGGGAAGGAGAGGAGAGAGGAGAGGAGGAGAGAGGAGGGAAGGAGAGGACAGGAGAGAGGAGGAAGGAGAGAAGGAGAGAGGAAGAGAAGGAGAGATAAAGATATGTTATAATAATATAGAGATGTTAAATAGACATGTTATAAATATGTAATAAATATAATCAATATGTAACATTCATCCGTCCATCTTCTCCTGCTTAATCCAGCTGGGCCACAGGGGCAGCTGCCCAACTCTCACAGCACCTGACCCCCTCTGACCCCTCTGAACCCCTCTGACTCCATCTGACCCCCTCTGACTCCCTCTGACCCCCTCTGACCCTCTCTGACTCCATCTGACCCCCTCTGACTCCCTCTGACCCCCTCTGACCCTCTCTGACCTCCTCTGACCCCCTCTGACCCTCTCTGAACCCCTCTGACCCCCTCTGAACCCCTCTGACTCCCTCTGACCCCCTCTGACCCCCTCTGACTCCCTCTGACCCCCTCTGACTCCCTCTGACCCCTCTGACCCCTCTGACTCCATCTGACTCCCTCTGACCCCCTCTGACCCTCTCTGACCTCCTCTGACCCCCTCTGACCCTCTCTGAACCCCTCTGACCCCCTCTGAACCCCTCTGACTCCCTCTGACCCCCTCTGACCCCCTCTGGCCCCTCTGACCTGCTCTGACCCCCTCTGAACCCCTCTGGCCCCTCTGACCCCCTCTGACTCCCTCTGACCCTCTCTGACCCCCTCGGGCCCTTCTGAACCCCTCTGACCCCCTCTGAACCCCTCTGACCCCCTCTGACTCCCTCTGACCCCCTCTGACTTCCACTGAACCCCTTTGACTCCCTCTGACCCCTCTGACCCCATCTGACTCCTCTGACCCCATCTGACTCCTCTGACCCCATCTGACTCCTCTGACCCCCTCTGACTCTTCTGACCCCATCTGACTCCTCTGACTCCCTCTGACCCCATCTGACCCATCTGACTTCTCTGACCCCCTCTGACCCCCCCTGAACCCCCTGACCCCCTCTGAACCCTCTGACCCCTCTGACTCCCTCTGAACCCCTCTGAACCCTCTGACCCCCCCTGAACCCTCTGACCCCTCTGACTTCCTCTGACCCCTCTGACCCCTCTGACTTCCTCTGATCCCTCTGACCCCCCCGACCCCCTCTGCAGGTGGAGCCCACAGGAGGGTGGACAACATGGTCCTTGATGTTAGTTCATAGGGGCAATATGTAATAAATATGTAATAAATATGTAATAAATATGTAATAAATGTGTAATAAATATGTAATAAATGTGTAATAAATATGTAATAAATATGTAATAAATGTGTAATAAATATGTAATAAATGTGTAATAAATATGTAATAAATGTGTAATAAACATAAGCAGGACTGGAGGGAGCGATTTGGAGGAACGACTTTAAACTCATTTGACTCATATTTTTGGGGGAAACTCAGGAACATTTCCCTGAACAGAGTTTCATTAATAATTCTTCATGATCTGAAGAGTTTCTGACAGTGTGTGGAAACACTGATCATGGACTAAACCAGGACTAAACCAGGACTAAACCAGGACTAAACCAGGACTAAACCTGGACTAAACCAGGACTAAACCTGGACTAAACCAGGACTAAACCTGGACTAAACCAGGACTAAACCTGGACTAAACCAGGACTAAACCAGGACAAAATGGGGGCTAAACCAGGACTAAACCAGGATTAAACCAGGACTAAAGCAGGACTAAACCAGGTCTAAACCAGGACTAAACCAGGACTAAACCAGGACTAAACCAGGACTAAACCAGGACTAACCAGGACTAAACCAGGACAAAATGGGGGCTAAACCAGGACTAAACCTGGACTAAACCAGGACTAAACCAGGACTAAAGCAGGACTAAACCAGGTCTAAACCAGGACTAAACCAGGACTAAACCAGGACTAAACCTGGACTAAACCAGGACTAACCAGGACTAAACCAGGACAAAATGGGGGCTAAACCAGGACTAAACCTGGACTAAACCAGGATTAAACCTGGACTAAACCAGGACAAAATGGGGGCTAAACCAGGACTAAACCTGGACTAAACCAGGATTAAACCTGGACTAAACCAGGACTAAACCAGGACTAAACCAGGACTAAACCAGGACTAAATGGGGGCTAAACCAGGACTAAACCTGGACTAAACCAGGACTAAACCAGGACAAAATGGGGGGTAAACCAGGACTAAACCTGGACTAAATGGGGGCTAAACCAGGACTAAACCTGGACTAAACCTGGACTAAACCAGGACTAAACCAGGACTAAACCAGGACAAAATGGGGGCTAAACCAGGACTAAACCAGGACTAAGTGGTGGGTTAAGTGTCTTGCCCAAAGGCACAGCAGCAGCTTTCATCTGTGTTTTAGTGAGGGGAGCCTGACCTGACCTCTGCGCTTTAAAGCTGCACTGTGGGACATTTCGGGGGGGAAGCACCGCCGCCTGCTTGCCCCTCCGTCTCCATGGAAACGAGAAGCAGGACGGGCCACGGGTCAGATCTGCGGAGAGGCGAGCCACGGCCTGTGTGGAATGTGATAGGAACAGCTGCAGAGAAATGAACCCATGATCAATACGCTTAATGCCGCACTCTGGAACATAACATCTCCATGGCAACAAGGAAGTAACAAATAAGGAGCAGTTATTTAAGTGATTTCCCTTCAAAATAAAAGCACAGGTTAATATAAAAATAACACCACAGGGGCTCTTATTCTGAAAACATTTTAATAAATACTACGTGTGTTTTTGTTTTTCCATCAAAACATCTGGACACAGGCACTTTCTCTGCGGCACGAAACAAACAAATCTGCTTCCAAACGGAAATATAACGGCAAAATAAAACAGAAAAATAAAATCTAAAACAAACCACAACCGAGAAATACAGTCCACCCAAACACGAGATTATCTGTGAGTTTACAGCGCGAGCACGGGACCCCTGCGGTAACCGTGACGAGGCTTTGAACAGGGCCAGGAGAGATCTCTAGATGACTCAAACATGCGTGGAGGAGTCTCAAAAAAGAAAGAGACAAAAGAAAACCCGTCTTTACGTGTTTTTTCTTTGGTTTAAAGTCATTTCTCTCTTGGTTTGGTTTTTCAGGCTCGTGTTTCAGATCAGAGGCTGTGATTATGGCGTCTCCTGGTGGAGGAAAAGAGCATTACAGCATTTAAGAGAAGACACAATACAAGGACTAAACCAGGACTAAACCAGGACTAAACCAGGACTAAACCAGGACTAAACCAGGTCTAAACCAGGACTAAACCAGGTCTAAACCAGGACTAAACCAGAACTAAACCAGGACTAAACCAGGACTAAACCAGGACTAAACCAGGACTAAACCAGGACTAAACCAGGACTAAACCAGGTCTAAACCAGGACTAAACCAGGACTGAACCAGGTCTAAACCAGGACTAAACCAGGACTAAACCAGGACTAAACCAGGACTAAACCAAGGAATAAACCAGGACTGAACCAGGACTAAACCAGACTAAACCAGGACTAAACCAGGACTAAACCAGGTCTAAACCAGGACTAAACCAGATCTATAACAGGACCAAAACCAGGTCTAAACCAGGACTAAACCAGGACTAAACCAGGACTAAACCAGGTCTAAGCCAGGACTAAACCAGGTCTAAACCAGGACTAAACCAGGACTAAACCAGGACTAAACCAGGACTAAACCAGGACTAAACCAGGTCTAAACCAGGACTAAACCAGGTCTAAACCAGGACTAAACCAGGTCTAAACCAGGACTAAACCAGAACTAAACCAGGACTAAACCAGGACTAAACCAGGACTAAACCAGGACTAAACCAGGAGTAAACCAGGACTAAACCAGGTCTAAACCAGGACTAAACCAGGACTGAACCAGGTCTAAACCAGGACTAAACCAGGACTAAACCAGGACTAAACCAGGACTAAACCAGGACTGAACCAGGACTAAACCAGGACTAAACCAGGTCTAAACCAGGACTAAACCAGGTCTAAACCATGTCTAAACCAGGACTAAACCAGGACTGAACCAGGTCTAAACCAGGGCTCAACCACGTTTAAAACCAAGACTAAACCAGGTCTAAACCAGGTCTAAACCAGGACTAAACCAGGACTAAACCAGGACTAAACCAGGTCTAAACCAGGACTAAACCAGGTCTAAACCCGGACTAAACCAGGCCTAACCAAGACTGAACCATGACTAAACCAGGACTGAACCAGGAATAAACCAGGACTGAACCAGGTCTAAACCAGGACTAAACCAGGACTAAACCAGGACTAAACCAGGACTAAACCAGGTCTAAACCAGGACTAAACCAGGACTAAACCAGGTCTAAACCAGGACTAAACCAGGTCTAAACCAGGTCTAAACCAGGACTAAACCAGGACTGAACCAGGTCTAAACCAGGACTAAACCAGGACTAAACCAGGTCTAAACCAGGACTAAACCAGGACTAAACCAGGTCTAAACCAGGACTAAACCAGGACTAAACCAGGACTAAACCAGGTCTAAACCAGCACTAAACCAGGACTAAACCAGGACTAAACCAGGACTAAACCAGGTCTAAACCAGGACTAAACCAGGACTAAACCAGGTCTAAAACCAGGACTAAACCAGGACTAAACCAGGACTAAACCAGGTCTAAACCAGGACTAAACCAGGTCTAAACCAGGACTAAACCAGGACTAAACCAGGACTAAACCAGGACTAAACCAGGTCTAAACCAGGACTAAACCAGGACTGAACCAGGTCTAAACCAGGTCTAAACCAGGACTAAACCAGGACAAAACCTAAACTAGGGACTAAACCAGGACTGAACCAGGACTAAACCAGGACTAAACCAGGACTAAACCAGACTAAACCAGGTCTAAACTCAGACTAAACCAGGTCTAAACCAGGACTAAACCAGGTCTAAACCAGGACTAAACCAGAACTAAACCAGGACTAAACCAGGTCTAAACCAGGACTAAACCAGGTCTAAACCAGGACTAAACCAGAACTAAACCAGGACTAAACCAGGACTAAACCAGGACTAAACCAGGTCTAAACCAGGACTAAACCAGGTCTAAACCAGGACTAAACCAGGTCTAAACCAGGACTAAACCAGAACTAAACCAGGACTAAACCAGGACTAAAACTAGGACTAAACCAGGACTAAACCCAGGAGTAAACCAGGACTAATCCAGGTCTGAATCAGGTCTAAACCAGGTCTGAACCAGGACTGAACCAGGACTCAACCAGGACTAAACTGAGACTAAACCAGGACTAAACCAGGACTAAACCAGGACTGAACCAGGACTAAACCAGGACTAAACCAGGACTAAACCAGGACTAAACCAGGTCTAAACCAGGACTAAACCAGGTCTAAACCAGGACTAAACCAGGTCTAAACCAGGACTAAACCAGGACTAAACCAGGACTAAACCAGGTCTAAACCAGGACTAAACCAGGTCTAAACCAGGACTAAACCAGAACTAAACCAGGACTAAACCAGGACTAAACCAGGACTAAACCAGGTCTAAACCAGGACTAAACCAGGTCTAAACCAGGACTAAACCAGGTCTAAACCAGGACTAAACCAGAACTAAACCAGGACTAAACCAGGACTAAACCAGGACTAAACCAGGACTAAACCAGGACTAAACCAGGACTAAACCAGGTCTAAACCAGGACTAAACCAGGACTGAACCAGGTCTAAACCAGGACTAAACCAGGACTAAACCAGGACTAAACCAGGACTAAACCAGGACTAAACCAGGACTGAACCAGGACTAAACCAGGACTAAACCAGGTCTAAACCAGGACTAAACCAGGTCTAAACCAGGTCTAAACCAGGACTAAACCAGGACTAAACCAGGTCTAAACCAGGTCTAAACCAGGATTAAACCAGGACTAAACCAGGACTAAACCAGGTCTAAACCAGGACTAAACCAGGACTAAACCAGGACTAAACCAGGTCTAAACCAGGACTAAACCAGGTCTAAACCAGGACTAAACCAGGACTAAACCAGGACTAAACCAGGACTAAACCAGGTCTAAACCAGGACTAAACCAGGACTGAACCAGGTCTAAACCAGGACTAAACCAGGACTAAACCAGATCTAAACCAGGACTAAACCAGGACTAAACCAGGTCTAAACCAGGTCTAAACCAGGACTAAACCAGGTCTAAACCATGTCTAAACCAGGACTAAACCAGGACTGAACCAGGTCTAAACCAGGACTAAACCAGGACTAAACAAGGACTAAACCAGGTCTAAACAAGGACTAAATCAGGTCTAAACAAGGACTAAACCAGGACTAAACCAGGTCTAAACCATGTCTAAACCAGGACTAAACCAGGTCTAAACCAGGACTAAACCAGGACTAAACCAGGACTAAACCAGGTCTAAACCAGCACTAAACCAGGACTAAACCAGGACTAAACCAGGACTAAACCAGGTCTAAACCAGGACTAAACCAGGACTAAACCAGGTCTAAACCAGGACTAAACCAGGACTAAACCAGGACTAAACCAGGTCTAAACCAGGACTAAACCAGGTCTAAACCAGGACCAAACCAGGACTAAACCAGGACTAAACCAGGACTAAACCAGGTCTAAACCAGGACTAAACCAGGACTGAACCAGGACTGAACCAGGTCTAAACCAGGACTAAACCAGGACTAAACCAGGACTAAACCAGGACTAAACCAGGACTGAACCAGGACTAAACCAGGACTAAACCAGGTCTAAACCAGGTCTAAACCAGGACTAAACCAGGACTAAACCAGGACTAAACCAGGTCTAAACCAGGACTAAACCAGGACTAAACCAGGACTAAACCAGGACTAAACCAAGACTAAAACCAGGACTAAACCAGGACTAAACCAGGTCTAAACCAGGACTAAACCAGGACTAAACCAGGACTAAACCAGGTCTAAACCAGGACTAAACCAGGTCTAAACCAGGACTAAACCAGGACTAAACCAGGACTAAACCAGGACTAAACCAGGTCTAAACCAGGACTAAACCAGGCCTGAACCAGGTCTAAACCAGGACCAAACCAGGACTAAACCAGGACTAAACCAGGACTAAACCAGGACTAAACCAGGACTAAACCAGGTCTAAACCAGGACTAAACCAGGTCTAAACCAGGACTAAACCAGGTCTAAACCATGTCTAAACCAGGACTAAACCAGGACTGAACCAGGTCTAAACCAGGACTAAACCAGGACTAAACAAGGACTAAACCAGGTCTAAACAAGGACTAAATCAGGTCTAAACAAGGACTAAACCAGGACTAAACCAGGTCTAAACAAGGACTAAACCAGGTCTAAACAAGGACTAAACCAGGACTAAACCAGGTCTAAACAAGGACTAAACCAGGTCTAAACAAGGACTAAACCAGGTCTAAACAAGGACTAAACCCGGACTAAACCAGGTCTAAACCAGGTCTAAACAAGGACTAAACAAGGACTAAACCAGGTCTAAACCAGGACTAAATCAGGTCTAAACCAGGTCTAAACCAGGACTAAACCAGAACTAAACCAGGACTAAACCAGGACTCAGTCTTGTGATTTGTCTATTTCAGTATTTCAAACCTTTACAATATTAAATCATGAAATCAGAATCTCTCAAAAACAACACAAACATTTAGAAAAGTCAAATATCGTTAAAATTATTTTCGGTCCCAACCCTGTTCATGCAAAACACACAAATATTCAGACAAAAAGCTAAAAACTAAACGTGTTCAGCGGTGAGTCTGCGTCACAGTGGAGAAGGTGCGTTTGAACACAGACTCGTGTCACTGTTCCCTCAGGTCTGACGCCGGTTCCTCCTCAGACACAGAGCCGCAGTCACCTTCTGTTTCATTCAGACGTTTATTTATTCATCTGTCGACATCTCCGAGGCTCAAAACGCTCTGTTCCACCTCGTGATGTCACCACGATCACCTGGATCATTTCTTAAGACCCACTTTTACTCTGTGGCTTTAAACACAGCGTGAGTTCTGTGCTCCTCTGCGTCTTTTATTTCATTTCATTTATTTTGTATTCATTTTGAAAAATAATTTAGGCTTTATACATTTTAACTAAGGCTGTCAAATTATTATTTTATTTTATCGCGATTAATCTCAGAAATTCCATAGTTAATCGGGATTAATCTCAGAAATTCCATAGTTAATCGGGATTAATCTCAGAAATTCCATAGTTAATCGGGATTAATCTCAGAAATTCCATAGTTAATCGGGATTAATCTCAGAAATTCCATAGTTAATCGGGATTAATCTCAGAAATTCCATAGTTAATCGGGATTAATCTCAGAAATTCCATAGTTAATCGGGATTAATCGCATGTTGAATTACATGTTTAAAATTGTGTTATTTTGCATTTCAAGACAGTTTTAAGCCATAACATAAAGCAGTTGTGTTTCTTCCTTCTTTCCTTTGCCATGTGACCTCAGGTCTGTGTCCTCAGGTCTGTGACCTCAGGTCTGTGTCCTCAGGTCTGTGTCCTCAGGTCTGTGTCCTCAGGTCTGTGTCCTCAGGTCTGTGTCCTCAGGTCTGTGTCCTCAGGTCTGTGTCTGAGGCTCTTGGCTGAGGCTCCGGGGGTTCAGCTTTAACTCAGGTCCTTTTCACACACTTCCATTATTTGGTCCACACCAGCAGTAACATTATTATTCTGCAGCCTACAGGCTCCAGTCTGGTCCTTTCACACCGGCAAACAACCAGAACTGGTCTGACTGACGTTTCATCAGCGTTTCTCCAGGATCCGCCATTTTGGGCCCCGACGTTCCCAGAACCTCTGACCTAGAACTTTGTACAGAACTCACTGCGCCTGAGCAGAAGCTCTGGGTTCAGTCACAGTGATAAAGACTCGAGGACCCGGGGCCCCTCAGGACCCGGGGCCCCTCAGGACCCGGGGCCCCTCAGGATGGGCCCGGGGATCTGGTCCTTGGTCTTGTTCCATCCTTCAGGACCAGTGCTCTGGTCTGGGGCAGTGGTTCCGTCCTCTGTGCGTTGGATCCGTGCAGTGAAAGCGAAAACGCTCTGTGGACCTCAGGTCCGGCCTGAGGACCTCAGGTCCGGGCTGAGGACCTCAGGTCCGGGCTGAGGACCTCAGGTCCGGGCTGCTCCGGGTCTCCGTGCTCGAGGATCTCGGCTGGTTCTGCAGTGGTGCAGATGGACGGTCATCAAAAGTCTAAATTCTGAGACAGGAAGTAGGAAGAATGAGTTTTTCTCTCATCATTACCCGGGGCTCCAAAGAGGGACGTCTGGTCACTGTACGACTGAAGTAAAGGGAAAAGGAGCTGTTCACTTGAAAACGACCACTTCGTGACATCACAAGGTGGAACAGAGCGTTTGGAGCTCTGTGTGTGAGGAGGGAACAGCGTTAGGACTTAAAGCTCACAGCGGAACATTTTGCGTAATACGAGACTTTTAAACTAAGATAAAATCGATAAAAACATGTTAAAAATCCAGCTACAAGTTTTTCATCAAATGTATAAAAACCGGTGAGTTTGAGCGTAAAAATCTAAATGGCGTCCGGTGGTGTAGTCTGAGCCGACACAGGAACCAAGGAACCAAGGAACCAAACTCCCAAACTCCCTGAGTGCAGGAAATAAACAGGAAGTGAGCAAAGGCGCTTCCGGCTCCATCGACTCGTATCAATCACAGAACTCAAATCAAATCTTTGGGTCTGTCCTCACTGGCTCATGGGGCCAAGAATTATTTCGTCTTCCACATTTACTTCCTCAAGCTCCTCCGAACCATGTGACGTCTGTAATGAGCGCGGCGTGAAGCGTTTGGACCAATCAGAGCGCGGCGTGAAGCGTTTGGACCAATCGGAGCGCGGCGTGAAGCGTTTGGACCAATCGGAGCGCGGCGTGAAGCGTTTGGACCAATCGGAGCGCGGCGTGAAGCGTTTGGACCAATCAGAGCGCGGCGTGAAGCGTTTGGACCAATCGGAGCGCGGCGTGAAGCGTTTGGACCAATCGGAGCGCGGCGTGAAGCGTTTGGACCAATCGGAGCGCGGCGTGAAGCGTTTGGACCAATCAGAGCGCGGCGTGAAGCGTTTGGACCAATCAGAGCACGGCGTGAAGCGTGTGGACCAATCAGAGCGTTTGCACAGTCAGTTTTTGTGTGTTTAAAGTTTCATAAACACCAAACTCACTGTTTCGTCCTGATTCTCTGTGTAAATGGGTCTAAAATAGTTATAGTGAATAAAAGTGTGTCCCCTGACATATTTTGGCATTTTTGTGCAGATTTGTTAAAAACATTAGAGTTTCCGGGCTGGACTAATGGCCCCAGAGTCAGACGCAGGTTATGACGTGACGAGCTCAGACACTGGAGTCTACGGGCTCCTGCTGTGTCAGGAGAAAAGAAACATCGTGATCCGAGCACAAATGTCGGCTGTTTCAGTCCAGAGCGCCGCTCCCCCGTATGGGCGGGTTTAGTGGAGCTTTAAAGAGTTTTTTTAAGTAAATCTACGTAAACTCGCGTTAAAACACAGATATTTGAAGAGTTTTGCTGCTGAAATAATCCGGGCTCAGACTACACCACCGTCCTCCACCTGCGTCAGAAAAAGTCCGGACTTTACAAACAGCAGGACGACCTCATGTGCTCCAGATGCCCTCCCTCGAGTAAAACAGCAGAACCGCGTAACCCGGATGCCCTCCCGTGGGCCTCCAGCTGCGCGATTTCACCCGGATGCCCTCCCTCAGACGAGCGTCATCTGGAGGTCGCCCTCGGGCAGCTCCCCCTCCTCGCGGCTGCGTCGTTTCCACGGCGACGGCTCCGTCAGTCGCTCGTCGCCGAGGGGATGGTCTCCGGGAGCGACAGGCGGCAGCGTGGCGGTCTCCACGGCAACAGCCCCAGGAAGTGGCCCGGGTCCGGCGGGGGCGGGGTCAGGAGCAGAGGATTCTGGGGGCTGGAGTTGAAGGTAGAACGTGGAGGCGGAGTCAAAGTCCTGAGAGAAACAGGAGGTGCAGAGTCAGACAGGAAGTGAGGTCACGCAGCCGAGGATTCTGGGAAATGGAGGCGGAGGAAGTGAAGTTAAAAACGTGATTCATGATGTTACTGAGATGGAGCATGAAGAGCGTTTATCCAAAAGGCCGTGCTTATTAAGGCTGAACTATTAAAGCCACACTGCGCAACTTTCTCAAGGGGTCACCTGCTCGATTCCATGGAAACAGAACATTAAACCCAAACTTGGAAATACTCTCTATAAAAATGTTGATGTTTTATGCCATACTCTGGAATATTCTAGGCAAAAGAACAACATTTCCATGGAAACAAGCAGGAGGAGAGTCGGGTGTGTGGAGAGGCGAGCTCACAGTGAGGACGCAGGGTCTTCAGTGTAATAAAAACATGATTCTAGGACCTTTGTTTCATAATTTAACACGGGCCGATATACATAAGATGTTGTGTCATAATGTGAGAAACGTACAGGAAAGTGCTGGTGCGTCTGCCCGGAAACAGGAAGAGAATTCATAAAGAAGGGCTGTGATTGGTGGAGGAGCTGCGGTGGGCGGGGCTCAGTTTGTGAAGGTTATAACTTCACCGTCATACCGCACTCTCTGCACAGGAAGAACAGAGGAGGAGGGAGAGGAAGGAGAGAGGGAAGGAGGAGTGAGAGACAAAAGCACACGTGGGGTTAGAACACAGAAGGGTTAATAATGATGCTGTTACAAATTAAAGCAAAGATCGGTGAAGCACGGATCTGCTGCGACTCCAGACTCTGTCAGGTTCTTTCACCAAACGTTCCCTGTGATCCAGAAGCTCTTAGTTTGCTGGTTTTCGCTGGTGTAAAAGCTTCAGTCGCACTCGGATCTGCACTAAACTATCACTACTCAAACGGACTGAGAGCTCATAAACCCCCCCCCTCCCCCTCTGGAGAGAGCGAAAACTCAGCTCCAAACCACAGACAGAAGCTCCAAACCAACTCTTCCAGATGCATCATGGGAGAGATACTCTAAAGGGTCCGACGGTTCGTAGGTTTGTGAAAAATTTTATTGCCTGATGCCGACCAGATAATCGAACTATGAGAGTGAACGCGGCCTGACTCTGTGGTCGTGGAGCTTGAATCTCACATGAGGTTTTCAACAAATTCATTTTTAACCTGTATTCGGGCTGAAACGGGCTAAACGGGGACGGTGGAGCTGATTTCTGGAGGTGTATCTCTATGGCGAAATGTTCAGCAGTTTCCATGGTGCACACATTAGCATAAGTTTCCAGAAAAAATGCAAATGGGTTTAACGTTTTCAGGAGCCTGTGATCAGTCCGAGCGTTCGTGATCCTGTTCACGAGTTTCAATAAAAAGGTGAAAGTGACTCACTGAAAATTGGAGTCAGTTCTCCCGACATCTGCTGTCACTGCGTTCTATTGCAACAGTCGGGCAAAATACGGATGCCTGAGAAAGTTTAATGTCCAACTGACTCAGTCAGGCTGACGAACTCGCCCAAGTTTGTGTTTCGGAACCTGATTTGATTCTACTGAACTTTCTCGAAGTGGAGGTCGGTTTCCCTGAGTCCGGAGAACAAGAGAACGCAGCGATATGTGAGAGGGACTCGTTTAACAGCCCAGATCAGATCACCTGCTGGAGCTCAAACTAAGATCAGATTAAAGTCTACACGACAAAAAGGATTTTCTACCATAGTTAAACTGACTTCAATTAAGCAGATTCATCTTAAAAGATCAATTTTAAGATTTTTGTACTTTATAAGATAAGATTTTTTTTACTTGTTTCAAGACATTCCATTTCTTATCCAGATATTACAACTTATTCTAAGCACTTTTATATTAACTCAGTCCAGCTTAAGCCTCTTTAACTTCCTCCTCAAACCAATAAGGGGAAAAATCTTGCCATAAATACTTGAAACTCGTGTTTTCTGCTTAGAACAAGATTCGTATTTCGTCTTGTTTTAAGAAAACTTGGTAAGTGAAAATTTCTTACTGCACTGGCAGATAATTTCACTTAAAATAGGGCATTTTTTAATCTCAATATTGGTATTTTTCTCTTATTTTTTGATGCGCCGTTTTTGCAGTATGACTTGAGTGACAGAGTTTCAGACAGAGCAGTGCCGACAGTTAGCGTCACACCCCCAGGGAGAAAGCGTCAGTTCCATTTTCCATGAGGCAGAAGCAGCAGCAGCGAACAGATTCTGCTTAAAAACAGAGTTCCTTTGTGATGGCGGGAACGTGGAGCTGGTTACAATGGACATGACTTTTATTTTGAAGGGTTTATTTAAAGAGGTGAGGTTATGCTCTTATTCTGAAGAGGTGATGTTCCAGAAGTGACGTTATGCTCTTATTGTGGAGGGGTTATGCTCTTATTCTGAAGAGGTGATGTTACAGAAGCGAAGTTATGCTCTTATTGTGGAGGGGTTATGCTCTTATTCTGAAGAGGTGATGTTACAGAAGCGAAGTTATGCTCTTATTGTGGAGGGGTTATGCTCTTATAGTGGAGGGGTTATGCTCTTATTGTGGAGGGGTTATGCTCTTATTCTGAAGAGGTGATGTTACAGAAGCGAAGTTATGCTCTTATTGTGGAGGGGTTATGCTCTTGTTCTGGAGGGACATACGTGGACAGGAGGCTGCAGAAGGGAGTGTACCGCTCCAAACACGGAGTGGACAGACGCCGTGTCTGTCGGATCTGAAAACCAAACTTCACCATCAATTAAAAAAAAAAAAAGTGTAAAAACAGAAGAGTCAGAGCGAAAGAGCCGCAAACCCCCGAGTGGACAAGAGCGCCACCTACAGAGCTGGAAGATCGTCCCGGTCCTCGCTGAGCCACAATCGCCCCAGAAATGGCTTTAATCCAACTGTGCATCTCCTCAGGGCTGTCCGCCTGGAACACAGACCAGGAGGGTCAGAGGGTCAGAGGGTCAGAGGGTCGGGGGGTCAGGGGGTCAGAGGGTCAGGGGGTCAGGGGGTCAGAAGGTCAGAGGGTCAGAGAGTCAGAGGGTCAGAGGGTCAGGGGGTCAGGGGGTCAGGGGGTCAGAGGGTCAGAGGGTCAGGGGGTCAGAGGGTCAGAGGGTCAGAGGGTCAGACCTGGACGTAGAAGGTCCTGTAGCTGGTGACGAGCTCAAACAGATTGTCTCTCATCATTGGTTCACTGTAAAACATGAACAAAACAGAATTAAATTGTTTTTATTCTTCGTGGCCACACCGGCTCATCACAGCCTGATCCCGTCAGGTCTCAGGAGCTCAGGGCCTGGTCAGTACTTGGATGGAGACACTGGGAATTCCAGGTGCCACAGGGGGGTGCCAGTGGCAAAAACTGTTGTTGTGTCCTTAGGCAAGACACAGCACCCACATTGCCTAGTATGAAAGTGGTGTGTGTGAGTGTTGGTGGTGGTCGGAGGGGCCGATGGTGCAGATTAGAGCCTCTCTGTTAGGATTTGGTTTTCTGTTGTTCCCCCTCCCCTTGTGTTTTTCTGTTTTGTGCAGGCCTGGTGTGTGATGGGGGCGTGGCCGGTGTGTGATGGGGGCGTGGCTGGTGTGTGATGGGGGCGTGGCTGGTGTGTGATGGGGGCGTGGCTGGAGTTCAGCAGCAGAGTCACACCTGCAGCTCGTTATCAGCTCCAGTATAAAGGCCTCATCTGCCTGATCTTCAGTGCCAGATAATTCCATCTCAGCTCCCAGACCAGCCTGTCTCCAGCCTGCCTCCGTCACCTCCACCAGCTTAAGCTTTGTACAATAAACTGTTTAAACTTACCTGTCTTGCCTCTGCTTTGGGGTCCTCTCTGCTAAACCTAACACTCGCTTCCGTCAGTCTGCCCCAGGGCAGCTGTGGCTACAATAGTAGTTTAACACCACCAGGTCTGGAGTGAATGAATAATGCTCTGTAAAGGGTCTTTGAGTGTCCTGAAAAGTGCTGTATAAAACTGATGCATTATTATTATTATTATTATTATTATTATTATTATTATTATTATTATTATTATTCTCGTTTGTGGATTTCGTCCCAGACTCACCTCTGTTTACACTCCTGCACTTTGTGAATCTCTTTTAGAGGAATCACCCTCAACGGCTCCCGCTCCTGAAACAGAACACACCATCAGAACCAAGCGATATTAATATAATTAATCTGTTAAGAACGTGGAGAGAAACAGATTCAGATCAGAGTCTTGCACCAGGTCGGGCAGCCGCGGGTGCCCGCAAATAGTTGCTGAAACAGGCGGGTTTTAACGTTCTGGAATTTTGCCGGCGGATAGTGATCGCACACGGGGGTAGTGATCGCACACGGGGGGTAGTGATCGCACACGGGGGTAGTGATCGCACACGGGCGGGTAGTGATCGCACACGGGGGTAGTGATCGCACACGGGGGTAGTGATCGCACACGGGGGTAGTGATCGCACACGGGCGGGTAGTGATCGCACACGGGCGGGTAGTCATCGCACACGGGCGGGTAGTGATCGCACACGGGGGGTAGCGATCACACACGGGCGGGTAGTGATCGCACACGGGGGTAGTGATCGCACACGGGCGGGTAGTGAT
>CM060671.1:1861262-1868762 GCA_030686955.1 Odontamblyopus rebecca
ACACATTTACCGCTAAAGGCTAACAGCGGTAGTTTACTTACAGAACTTTCTTTACTGGCGAGAACATCGTACAAAAACACCATTAGGCCAAACGACTCTTTAAATATGACGTAAAGAGGCAGAAGAACAATAAATCTCGCCTAAATAAACCCAACTGAAAATCCAATAGAGCCAAACCTAAATTTTATAAACAATTGAAGATTTACAGTGAATTTTTATGTCATAAATATATCAGTGATTATATCAGCAGCTCTAACTCCCGTTTTATCGGTATCAAATCGGCTGCAACAAAATCCTTATCGGTCTGGCCCCACTCACAATATCACGATATTCTACAGAATAACAAGACTGACGCTAAAATCCTTTGACCAGTCATTTGATGCAACATTTATTGTCATTAGGGACGGAACAAAGTCCAAATCTCTCTGGACCAGATTTTCACCATAAACATCTCACTGGACCAGATTTATTCCAATATAAAACTGTGAGTCTGAGACTTTTTCCTCTAAAAATGCTTCACAGACTTAATCCACAGAATGAAGATGTAAAAGTGCTTAGAACAGTTATTTCTTCATGTCGTCTGCACTGAAACAGAGCAAAGGATCATGGTCTATGTAGTTCCCTCTATTTTTTTTAGCTATTTCTGCATCAGAACTGTTTATTTAAGCAAAGAGACTTGGGATTCCAGATATTGTGATGCTCCACCAGATTATTGGGACGCCTTTGACTATACGATATCATGATATTTACGCTATTGTTACATCCCTAACCTCTCTGAGCTTCATTTGACTGGAGCGATCACTGCTTTAGTTCACTTATTTATACCGTATGTGTGAAGGCCGAAGTAACGAGACCTGAGCTTCATTTCGGAGTAAAACAGTTCATAAACGTAGGGAGTAAAGTATTTGTGAGGAAAACACAGAAGCAAAAAACTCCAGCAGAGCTAATGACATAATCTGGAACAGGGAGAACATGCAAACCCAAAAACTGAGCTCCCAGTGTATGTGTTATGTTTTATATGTTATGCAGTCCCATGACCATATCCTCCTCCTGCAGGTTTAGAGGAAAGTGCAGAGTCTCACCACGGCTCCCTGTTTGACGCAGAACCCAGACTTCAGGCTCTGGTCCTGAGCTCCTCTCACGTAGAACGGAGTCTGAGACGGAGGCTTCCTCTTATCGCCGCCATTTTGACCGTCGTACTGCTCCTGAAAACAGAATATTTATATTACTACTGCTATGGCTACTACTACTACTGCTACTGCTACTACTACTGCTACTACTACTACTGCTACGACTACTACTGCTACTGCTACTACTACTACTACTGCTACTACTACTACTACTACTGCTACGACTACTACTGCTACTGCTACTACTACTACTACTGCTACTACTACTACTACTACTGCTACTACTGCTACTACCATTTTGGCCCTCATACTGCTCCTGAAAACAAAAAATATTTACCGGTATACCATTGCTCCTGGCTGCTATTACTTTTTTAATTAAAATTTTTATTTAACCTTTATTTAACCAGGAACGTCCCATTGAGATTCAAAGATCTCTTTTTCAAGAGAGTCCTGGCCAAGAGGCCCACACAACACAACCCACAAGACCATTAAATATAAAACCAACCCAGATAAAATGTTAGCGACACATTGGCATATCATCGATTGCATTTCCAGGTCCTTCAAAAGGAAAAAAAGCCATAGGCACAAGTGTGTGAAGTTTTAAAACTCTCTGCAAAGTTTTCCTTTCTCTGTTCTCACAGTAGGAACCAACAACGTGTAAACATCCTGAGAACGTAAATTCTGGGTCCATTAGGCTGAAGATTCACACTAAGGTCTGGAGGAAGCAACAAGTCCCTTAGAAATAAGTTTGTACTAGTGCGTGAGCCGCCGGGTCGCTATAGCCGCCGGGTCGCTAAAGCCGCCGGGTCGCTAAAGCCGCCGGGTCGCTAAAGGCGCCGGGTCGCTATAGCCGCCGGGTCGCTAAAGCCGCCGGGTCGCTAAAGGCGCCGGGTCGCTAAAGGCGCCGGGTCGCTAAAGCCGCCGGGTCGCTAAAGGCGCCGGGTCGCTAAAGCCGCCGGGTCGCTAAAGGCGCCGGGTCGCTAAAGCCGCCGGGTCGCTAAAGCCGCCGGGTCGCTAAAGGCGCCGGGTCGCTAAAGGCGCCGGGTCGCTAAAGCCGCCGGTCGCCAGAGGCGGCGGGTCGTTAAAGGCGCCGGTCGCCAAAGCCGCCGGGTCGAAAGGCGCCGGTCGCTAAAGCCGGCGGGTCGCCAGAGGCGCCGGTCGCTAAAGCGCCGGGTCGCTA
This sequence comes from Odontamblyopus rebecca, assembly GCA_030686955.1. NCBI lineage: Eukaryota > Metazoa > Chordata > Actinopteri > Gobiiformes > Gobiidae > Odontamblyopus > Odontamblyopus rebecca. The sequence continues at coordinate 1,863,573 of CM060671.1, forward strand.
AAGGCGCCGGTCGCCAGGCGCCGGTCGCAAAAGCCGCCGGGTCGCCAAAGCCGCCGGGTCGCCAGAGGCGCCGGTCGCGGCCGCCGGGTCGCCAGAGGCGCCGGGTCGCTAAAGCCGCCGGGTCGCTATAGCCGCCGGGTCGCTAAAGGCGCCGGGTCGCTATAGCCGCCGGGTCGCTAAAGGCGCCGGGTCGCCAAAGGCGCCGGGTCGCCAAAGGCGCCGGGTCGCCAAAGCCGCCGGGTCGCCAAAGCCGCCGGGTCGCCAAAGGCGCCGGGTCGCTAAAGCCGGCGGGTCGCTATAGCCGCCGGGTCGCTAAAGGCGCCGGGTCGCTAAAGGCGCCGGGTCGCTAAAGGCGCCGGGTCGCAAAAGCCGCTGGTCGCCAAAGCCGCCGGTCGCCAAAGCCGCCGGTCGCTAGAGGCGCCGGTCGCTAAAGCCGCCGGGTCGCCAGAGGCGCCGGTCGCTATAGCCGCCGGTCGCTATATGCCGCCGCCGGTCGCGAAGCGTTGCCGGGTCGCTAAAGCCGCCGGGTCGCTAAAGGCGCCGGGTCGCTAAAGGCGCCGGGTCGCCAAAGCCGCCGGGTCGCCAAAGCCGCCGGGTCGCCAAAGCCGCCGGGTCGCCAAAGCCGCCGGGTCGCCAAAGCCGCCGGGTCGCCAAAGCCGCCGGGTCGCCAAAGCCGCCGGGTCGCTAAAGCTGGTCGCCAAAGCCGCCGGGTCGCTAAAGCCGCCGGGTCGCCAAAGCCGCCGGGTCGCTAAACCATTTTTACTACATTTACTACATTATTACTACATTACTACATTATTATTACTAAAGCCGCCGGGTCGCTAAAGGCGCCGGGTCGCCAAAGCCGCCGGGTCGCCAAAGCCGCCGGATCGCCAAAGCCGGCGGGTCGCTAAAGGCGCCGGGTCGCTAAAGCCGCCGGGTCGCTAAAGGCGCCGGGTCGCTAAAGCCGCCGGGTCGCTAAAGCCGCCGGGTCGCTAAAGCCGCCGGTCGCTGCCACCGGTCGCTATAGCCGCCGGGTCGCTAAAGGCGCCGGTCGCTATAGCCGCCGGTCGCCATAGCCGCCGGTCGCCAAAGGCGCTGGTCGGGTATAGCCGCCGTCGCCAAAGCCGCCGGTCGCTAAAGCCGCCGGTCGCTAAAGGCGCCGGTCGCTAAAGCCGCCGGTCGCTAAAGCTGCCGGTCGCTAGAGGCGCCGGGTCGCTATAGCCGCCGGGTCGCTAAAGGCGCCGGGTCGCTATAAGCCGCTGGTCGCTAAAGCCGCAGGGTCGCCAAAGCCGCCGGGTCGCTATAGCCGCCGGGTCGCCAAAGGCGCCGGTCGCCAGCCGCTGGTCGCCAAAGCCGGCTGGTCGCGCGGCGCCGGTCGCTATAGTTGCTGCCGGTCGCCAGCCGCCGGTCGCTAAAGGCGCCGGTCGCTAAAGGCGCCGGGTCGTGCCGCCGGGTCGCCAGCCGCTGGTCGCCAAAGCCGCTGGGTCGCCAGCGCTGGTCGCCGGCGCCGGTCGCTAAAGGCGCCGCCGGTCGCCAAGGCCGGTCGCTAAAGGCGCTGGGTCGCTAAAGCCGGGTCGCTAAAGCCGGGTCGCTAAAGCCGCTGGTCGCCAGTCACCGCTGGTCGCCGCCGCTGGTCGCCAAAGCCGCCGGTCGCCAAAGCGCCGGGTCGCCAAAGCGCCGGTCGCTGGCTCGCCGCCGGTCGCCGATGGCCGCCGGTCGCCAAAGCCGCCGGGTCGCCAAAGGCGCCGGTCGCGTAAAGCGCTGTCGCTAAAGCCGCCGGTCGCCAAAGCCGCCGGGTCGCCAAAGCCGCTGGTCGCCAAAGCCGGGTCGCGCCAGCCGCCGGTCATTGCCGCCGGGTCGCCAAAGCCGCCGGGTCGCCAAAGGCCGGTCGCCGGCCGGTCGCTAAAGCCGCCGGTCGCTGTGCCGCCGGGTCGCCCAAAGCCGCCGGTCGCCAAAGCCGCCGGTCGCCAAAGCCGCCGGTCGCTGTGCCGCGGGTCGCTAAAGCCGCCGGGTCGCTAAAGCCGCCGGGTCGCCAAAGCCGCCGGGTCGCCAAAGCCGCCGGGTCGCCAAAGCCGCCGGGTCGCCAAAGCCGCCGGGTCGCTAAAGCCGCCGGGTCGCCAAAGCCGCCGGGTCGCTAAAGCCGCCGGGTCGCTAAACCATTTTTACTACATTTACTACATTATTACTACTGTTCCTGGTGCTTCTGCTGCAGAACAGGACCTCAGGCTGTTTCTGAGAACTCAGGTGAGTTTGAATGAAATGAAACTGTTTCTCTTCAGTAGTGAAAGTGATGCAATATTTACGACTCCTTCCTGCTTCATCACATGACCACATTCCTGAACACGCCCACGCCTGCTTTTACTACGACTAATACGACTACTACTACTGCTACTACTACTACTTTTACTTATTTATTACTAAAATTTCATTTTTTTCATCTAATGTGGTGTGTCCATCTCTCAGTAGTAGCCGTCGTAGCCGTTGTTGCAACAGTAGCAGAAGTAGACACAGTAGTACTAGCAGAAGTGGACATTGTAGTAGTATTCATAGTAGTAGTAGTAGTAGTAGTATTAGCGGTGTGTACCTGTGTGGCTGTGATAATCGGGTATTAGTAGTAGATATAGTAGTAGTAGTAGTAGTAATAGTATTAGTAAAAGTATTAGTAGTAGAGGTGTGTACCTGTGTTGCTGTGATAATCGGGACTCCTCCGATGATTTCTATTTTGGTTGACACTTGTTTTGCGGCTCCCAGAAGCTCGGCTCCTCCAGGGGGCGCCGCACCCTTCTCCGACTTTGGCACCTGGAAACAAACAAACACTTATTATATTGTCAAATCCGCAAATCAGGGACTGCAGATGCGGTTTTATGAGCATAATGTCTCTGTGCAGTGTCCCTTCAAATAAAGACTAACTAAGTAACTCCTGGTTTAGTCCTGGTCTAGTCCAGGTCTAGTCCTGGTCTAGTTCTGGTCTAGTCCTGGTTTAGTCCTGGTATAGTTCTATTTAAGTCCTGGTCCAGTCCTGGTCTAGTCCCGGTTCTCAGACTCACGGTGATTTTCGTTGCGTTGTTGAGCACAGAGATCCACTCCACCAGGTCCTGCTGGTCGTTGGCCTGAAGGTAAAACTTCCTCATTCCAGCGTTTATCACTGAAACGGGAGAAACAGAACTCACCACACTGAAACGTCTAACACCGAAACACTGAAACGGCGAAACACTGAAACACTAAAATACTGAAACAATGAAACACCCCAACACTGAAACACCAAAACACAGAACCACTGAAACACCAAAATACTAATACACCGAAACACTGAAACATGGAAACACAGAAACGCCAAAACACTGAAACGCCAAAATGTTAAAACACTGAAACACCGAAACATGGAAACACTGACACCCTGAAACGCAGAAACGCAGAACCACTGAAATAATAAAACACTGAAACTAATCAAACACCAAAACGCTGAAACGCTGAAACATGGAAACACTGACACGCCGAAACACTGAAACACCAAAACGCAGAAACGCTCAAACACTGAAATGCGAAACACTGAAGCACAGAAACACTGAAACACAGGCACAGAAACGACGTGCCTGGACGCAAATAATTTCCGATACTGTGATTCGTTTCAGTGTAAACGGGACCTGAATTTTGACTGTTAAAATTGAGGACCTGAAAATATCTGCGCTGAATATTTAAACGGTGATTTAAACACAAATTTCAGCAACTAAAATTCAGAATAAAAATATTTAAAAATTCAGTGAGAAATTCAACGGTATCTGAAATTCAAAATCTGATGGAACAAATTATCTTCCGTATGATTTTCGAAATCGAGCTTTTATTTTAGCATCGGGAGGACACAACTGGGGGCCGTGTTGTGAAATGACAGACGGCGTTGAGCGTTCACGGGTCTGGACGTGGTTAAGTCAGATTCAGAGGAAACGGCTGAATCTTCGACACAGTGAAGTGCGTGTGTGTGAACTCGGGTCACTGTACGACTTCCTCTGAGACGCACAAACAACCGGACACGACGCTACGACGAGCCCGCGGGGACAAAAGAGCGGAACAAACCAGGAAGTACAGCAGGAAGTCGGGGAGGAAGCAGGAAGTAAACACAGGAAGTACAGGAAAACTCACCGAAACAGAACTCGGCTTTCGGCCGCAGTTTGGTGGCGTCGCTCACCTGGAGAAAGAAAAAAAGACAGAATGTGTTTGTGACCTCTGACCCCGTGGATCATTATCATATTTTTTTAATCATAATTTAAATCACAATATTGATGTAAAACGACTTCTAATATGGAAGATAATTTGTTCCATCAGATTTTGACTTTTAAATATGGCTGATTTTCTCACTTTGAATTTTTTAACTCTGAAAAAACAATTAACAATTAAATTAAAAAACAATTATTTTCTGAACTTTATTTGCTGACATTTTAAATGCACTTTTTCATTATGTTTCAAATTCAAAATAAAAATTTCACCTTTTTAATATTCAATTTTAAAATTCAGAGCGTAAAATTGGATATTTCCTGCAAATTTCTTTCACTGTAAAATTCACACACACACACACACAGACACAGACACACACACACACACACACACACACACACACACACACACACACAGACACAGACACAGACACACACACACACACACAGACACAGACACAGACACAGACACAGACACACACACACACACAGACACAGACACAGACACACACACACACACACACACACACATATATATGTAAACACTTTGAAATGTGCCCTTAAAATTTCAGCAACTAAAATTCAGAATAAAAATAATTCAAACTTGCTTTGTCAGAGTTTCTTAAATTCAAAGTGAGAAATTCAACGCATTTAAAATTCTGACAAAACAAATTATCCTCCACAGTTATTATAGATTAAAGCTGCACTGTGGAACTTTTCTGCTTTTCAGCTCGTCTCCATGGTGATGTTACAGCGTTATTATAACAGATATATCTCGCTTTTGTTCAGTTTCGGGTGTTTTTATGTGACCTTCAGTGACCTGCAGGACTGACCATGGAGATGTAGGAGAGGTTCAGGGCTCCCACAGGCTCCGCCCCTTCAGGAAGATTCTGGAAAACAAGAAACAAAACTAAACATTTCAGAAACGCTTAATGTTTATTCCACTAAATATGAACTGAAACGAGAGAAAAACAGGAACGAAAAAAACAGAGGGTTATTC
>CM060671.1:1873762-1963762 GCA_030686955.1 Odontamblyopus rebecca
GGACAAATCAGTGGTTTTGTGTAACTCTTTGGGACATGGGGACACAGGGTCAGAACTGGGACTGACCCAAGGAAACAGGGACGTCTGGACTCCCTGAACAAAACTTGATTTGTTTTATCCAAGAAATGTCCCACTGTCCCTATTTTGGACCAGTCTGATCCTGCCAACAGTAAAGAGGCAGAAACTGACATTTGTTTGGGTAAAATACCGAAAATCTGCTTAAAAACGACCAAAACACAAAGAAAATGTGACTGTACTGACAGTGTACAGACAACAGTTTTCCTTAATTCCACTCTTGTTTCACATTCATGTTATTATTACAAACCACCACAAACTGAGTGTCCCAGTTTTTTTTATTTTGTAATGGTGACACAAAAAAAGTTTTAATAGTCTGAAAACTCAAGAAAAATACAAAAAAGATTGAAAAAGCATGTTTTCAGGATTCAGAACTCAGTCCGAGCTTTCATGGTCCTGTTCAGGAGTTTTCAACTAAAATGTGAAAGTGACTAAAATGTGAAACTGTTGGCTAAAGTTATTTGAGAGGCACAAATCAGCTCACATGAGTCAGTTCTTTGTGGTCTGTGTTCAAACAAAAGATTAAAGTCTAAGAAAGCCTCAGACAGAGCAGTGCCTCCAGCTAGCGTCACCCCCAGTGGATGATGTGGGCTGTAAAGTGCAAACCGTTGGTTTTGTGCAGAGTAAAAGCTGAAGTCAGGAGCGGCTGAAGTCCAAACGTCAGGAGGAAGCTCTATTGTTGTGGCTCCAACTGTAATTCTGATCATGTGACTCCAAACACACAACAGGACAATTACCTACGAGTACTGAGGAGTACTGAGGAGTACTGAGGAGTACTGAGGAGTACTCAGGAGTACTGAGGAGTACTGAGGAGTACTGAGGAGTACTGAGGAGTAGTACATTACTTCAAAATAATATATGCAAATAGAAGTACAATGCAGTGGTCCAAAAAAGAAGTATTTGTGAAAAGTACAACTCAAGTCAGAGTAACTTAAAGAGCAACTGTCAGGACGTAACATCTGATTTAGAATTTGAAGAGAATCTGACAAAATCTGAAATAAACTGCACCGTCCCACACCTGACAACCAGGACTAAACCAGGACTAAACCAGGACTAAACCAGGTCTAAACCAGGATTTAGGGCTGAAACGATTAAAAAAATGAGTAAATCGATTAAATCGATTAGAAAAATGCATCAATTATTATTTTTTGCCTCGATGCTTCGTTTTATTTTCATACGCTCGGCGATGTCCGGAACCTTCTGTGATAGAGGTAAAGTTTCCGCACGACCGCTGCACTTCACTGTACACAAAACAGCGCAGCGCCCATGGATGTAGAATAAGAGCATAACTTCATCTCCTCCCGTACACCGAGCACCTCATCTCCTCCTGTACACCGAGCACCCCTCATCTCCTCCCGTACACCGAGCACCCCTCATCTCCTCCCGTACACCGAGCACCCCTCATCTCCTCCTGTACACCGAGCACCCCTCATCTCCTCCCGTACACCGAGCACCTCATCTCCTCCTGTACACCGAGCACCCCTCATCTCCTCCTGTACGCCGAGCACCCCTCATCTCCTCCTGTACGCCGAGCACCCCTCATCTCCTCCCGTACACCGAGCACCCCTCATCTCCTCCTGTACACCGAGCACCCCTCATCTCCTCCCGTACACCGAGCACCCCTCATCTCCTCCTGTACACCGAGCACCTCATCTCCTCCTGTACACCGAGCACCCCTCATCTCCTCCCGTACACCGAGCACCCCTCATCTCCTCCCGTACACCGAGCACCTCATCTCCTCCTGTACACCGAGCACCCCTCATCTCCTCCCGTACACCGAGCACCCCTCATCTCCTCCCGTACACCGAGCACCCCTCATCTCCTCCTGTACACCGAGCACCTCATCTCCTCCTGTACACCGAGCACCTCATCTCCTCCTGTACACCGAGCACCCCTCATCTCCTCCTGTACACCGAGCACCCCTCATCTCCTCCTGTACACCGAGCACCCCTCATCTCCTCCTGTACACCGAGCACCCCTCATCTCCTCCCGTACACCGAGCACCCCTCATCTCCTCCCGTACACCGAGCACCCCTCATCTCCTCCTGTACACCGAGCACCTCATCTCCTCCTGTACACCAAGCACCTCATCTCCTCCTGTACACCGAGCACACCTCATCTCCTCCCGTACACCGAGCACCTCATCTCCTCCTGTACACCGAGCACCTCATCTCCTCCTGTACACCGAGCACCTCATCTCCTCCTGTACACCGAGCACCTCATCTCCCGAGCACCTCATCTCCTCCTGTACACCGAGCACCTCATCTCCTCCTGTACACCGAGCACCTCATCTCCTCCTGTACACCGAGCACCTCATCTCCTCCCGTACGGTGTGGACACCACACGTGGACAGTGTCTTGTTGCATACGCTGCGTGGACCGCGCTTCCTCCTGTGCGCCTCTAAACCAGAACTAACACCAGAACTAAAACCAGGTCTAAGACAGGTCTAAACCAGGTCTAAACCAGGTCTAATCCAGGTCTAATCCAGGTCTAAAACCAAACTGCATTCAAAGTGCTGCATTCATGTAGTTTTAAAAATCATGACAATATCAAGTAATCCAAAGTATTCAGATTACGTTACTCACTTTAAGTAATTTAATGTATTACGTTACAAACTACATTTGGGGTCTGTAATCTGTAATCTGTAGGGGAACATTTTAAAAATCACCTCAGCACTGATGCTACAACATGTAAACAGAACCGTACATTACATCAAGTGGAAAAGAAACCGTGTGCAAAGTAGATGCAACATTAACAAACGATTACTCGATTATTCGAACAAAATAATCAACAGAATAATCGATTACTGTAATAATCGATAGCTGCAGCCCTACGAGGATTAAACTAGGATTTAACCAGGTCTAAACTAGGACTAAACACGGATTTAACCAGGTCTAAACTAGGACTAAACCAGGTCTAATCTAGGACTAAACCAGGTCTAAACTAGGACTAAACCAGGTCTAATCTAGGACTAAACCAGGTCTAAACTAGGACTAAACCAGGTCTAATCTAGGACTAAACCAGGTCTAAACCAGAACTAAACTAGGACTAAAGCAGGACTAAACCAGGACTAAACCAGGTCAGTTTAGATTTATGTCTATTAAAAAAATAAAATCTCCTCCTACATTAACTCAAGTAAATTACACTCAAAGGTAAATCTGAAGTAAAATCCGCTCTGTGAAGCTGATATTGTTTTGCCTGAAATGTTCCACAGTGCAGCATTAACGTCTATCAGTCTCATGGATGGAGAGAAGCAGGTGAGAACCGGACCGAGTTACAGGTCAGATCTGTGGAGAGGCGAGACCGCAGACCACCAGAACGTAAACTCTGTTTTTTAGTGTATTTCTGAGCGACAAAAACATCTGAGTGAAAACAGAGAAGTTTAATGCCACAGTGTGGAACATTCCAGCCAAAGCAATTCATGGAGGCATTATTTAACACCGTTTAACATCAGTTTTGTCAGATAGTTAAATTTACACTATTATAACAGCTATTTAACACCGTGAGTTAGTTAACGTTACACTATCAGAGTGACCTATTATAACATCTATTTAACACTGTTTAACGTCTATTTTAACACTGTCAGATAGTTAAATTTACACTATTATAACATCTATTTAACACTGTTGACGTCTATTTTAACACTGTCAGATAGTTAAATTTACACTATCAGGGAAACCTATTATCACATCTATTTAACACTGTCAGAGTAACCTATTATAACGCTTATTTAACATAGATAGTTAAGTTTACACGATTAAACATCTATTTAACTCTGTCAGAGAGTTAAATTTACACTATTATAACATCTATATAACTTTTTAACATCTATTTAACTCCGCCAGAAAGTTAACTTTACATTATCAGGGTGATCTATTATAACATCTATTTAACACTGTTTAACATCTATTTAACACTGCCGGATAGTTAACTTTACACTCTTATAACATCTATTTCACACTTTGGCATCTATTTCACTCTGTCAGACAGTTAAAGTTACACTGTCAGAGTAACTCAGAGTAAAAAAGGGCTGTTAAACCCGCAGAACTCTCGGTTCGCTCTGGCCCCTCTGTCTTCGGCCCCCGCAGTTTTCATGTCCGTGTTTTGCGCTAAATTCGCGTCTCTTTTTCCCTTTAACGGCGCAGAACAGCGCGGGTTTGTGCGGGTTCTGGTCCGGACGGGACTCGGATCATAATCATTCATGCAGAGTATCGCCCCGGGCCCGACTCGCGTTTCCTGCATTCGCCCTGCCTGAGCTCCGCCGAACTGGACCCTTTTTTGCGGGTTGTGCGCAGTTTTGGGCCGGGTCGGGGGTTCGGGCCGCTGGTTCGGCTGTGTTCGGCTGTTCTCGGAGCTCGTACTCACTCAGTTCAGCTCCGCTCGGCTCAGTTCGGTCCGGGGGCTGCGTCGGCTCCAGAGAAGGAGAAAAGTCAAGCTGCGGAAACGCCGCAGACACTTCCGCCCCGCACTGGCGCAATAAGAGCAATAAGAGCCCCGCGCTGGCACAATAAGAGCAATAAGAGCCCCGCGCTGGCGCAATAAGAGCAATAAGAGCCCCGCGCTGGCGCAATAAGAGCCCCGCGCTGGTGCAATAAGAGCTCCGCGCTGGTGCAATAAGAGCAATAAGAGCCCCGCGCTGGTGCAATAAGAGCAATAAGAGCCCCGCGCTGGTGCAATAAGAGCCCTGCGCTGGTGCAATAAGAGCCCCACGCTGGTGCAATAAGAGCAATAAGAGCCCCATGCTGGCTCAATAAGAGCCCAGCACTGGTGCAATAAGAGCAATAAGAGCCCCGCGCTGGTGCAATAAGAGCCCCACACTGGCGCAATAAGAGCCCTGTGCTGGTGCAATAAGAGCAATAAGAGCCCCGCGCTGGTGCAATAAGAGCAATAAGAGCGATGCACACGGGGAAATTTGCGTCTGAAGAAGTCTGACGACCTAAAACTTTACCACACACCAGGACTAAACCAGGACTAAACCAGGACTAAACCAGGGCTAAACCAGAACTAAACCAGGGCTAAAGCAGGACTAAACCAGGACTAAACCAGGACTAAACCAGGGCTAAAGCAGGACTAAATCAGGACTAAACCAGGACTAAACCAGAACTAAACCAGGGCTAAAGCAGGACTAAACCAGGACTATTACTGCTACTACTATTAATACTACTGCTACTATTACTGCTACTTTTAATACTACTACTCCTGTATCCCTGTGTGTCAGATGCCCTCCCCGTGTGTCAGATGCCCTCCCCGTGTGTCAGTTGCCCTCCCTGCAGATGTTGTGGTCGTGACTTCCTCTCTTGATTGGTTTGGTTTTTATTTGGCGTTTGTGCCAAGAGAGAAACAATAATCGCACAGAGACACAATAACACATGTGAAAAATTATTGTATGAAAATGAGCTAAATGAGAACTGAGAATGTCAGGATTTGATTTTTTTCTCCGTTTATAGTTTACGATGGTTCCTGCTGGCGGGGCGGATGGTGTCGGCAGGTGTGACGCTCAAAGGTCAAATCGTAAAGCTGATTTTCTGATTTCCTGTTTGAAGGTCGCAGAGGTCACGTGAGGCGGGGAATTCCCACAGGCAGAATTTGGCAAAACGCTTTTGGTTTCTCTGTCAAAACTGGAGCCTGTTTCTCTAATACACAAAAGAATTGAACTGGTCCAGCATGTACTACAAGGAAGTACTTCTACTACTATTACTACGATTACTACTATCTCCTACCATCTGCACTAAAAGTATTAAGAACCAGATCCTAATCAATACTAAAACTAAGATCAAATCTACTACTACTACTATTGCTACTACTACAACAACAACAACAACAACTACTACTACTACTATTAAATAACCTCACTGCAACAACTACTACTACTACATTCATACTACTACATTCATACTACTAATACTAATACTACTACTGCTACTACTACTGCTACTACTATTAAAACTACTATTAAAACTACTATTACTACTTTATAATTTACCACTATTATTATCAAAACCAATACAAATGCATCTCTAAGTCAGGATTTACACGTTAATGCCACACTGTGGGACATTCCAAGCACAGCAGTAACATCTCCATGGAGACAGGCAGATACCGAACCCTCCATCAGAAAAGTTCCACAGTGCACCTTTAATCTAGCGCTCTTTAATCCGGCGGAGTTCACGCAGAATCCTGAGTCTCTGCGCTTTTATTCTGAAAGGCGCACTTCGTGTGTGCGTCCATGCGGCGGGTTTGACGCTCGAGTTTTCAGCCAATCACAGCTCACGTTTGACGCTTTCACTCTCAGACCAGGAAGAGACCGTCCCCCCTCCGTCCGAGCGCAGAGCAGGGTTAAGACGCTTTTAGCACATTTAGAGACATGTTTTTTTACAATATCCTCCTCAAACTTTTCATTTCAGAACATATATGAACTCAGACTTAGACTTAGACAAACTTTATTGATCCATGAGGGGAATTATTTGGACAGGAGCTCGCACATCACAATATAAGATAATAACAAAGAGTAAAATAGAACAGAGATGTCAAATAATTACATAAATGTACATGTGTAAGTCAAAATAAAATAGAAAAATACGTAATAACTCACTAAGTCTCAGCTATGTACAAGAGATCGTAAGGAAAACGATTAAAACACAACTTGGTATAACATTTCTTCATTCAAAATAGTGTGAAAATAGAATTCACAAATCATTTTTATCCTCCTGATCTTGGTTTGGTCCTGGTTTTTGCCCAGTTTTTGGGCAGAATAAATTACCTGTAGACGAGAATGAAGTGTAAACAATTCTGAAAACAACATGAACAACCTGATAGAAGTTTGAAAATTTGCCGTGTGGACTTGAATCTGAGTTTTATTTCAACACAATCTGAGCAGAAAGAACCTACTTATCTGAACTCCAGCAGGTTTTGTGAGTCCCTCTGAGAGAACATCACTGTCACAAGGTCGAACCGACAGATTTTCAGCTCGTCACTCTCACGTTTGTCGTTTTCGCCCGTTCTCGTGTTTTGGGGGTTAAAATTCGTAAACCTCCTCCTCCTGTTGTGTCCTCTGTCCATCTTCGGGTTCACTTCAGTTCCTTCTGGCTCTAAGCCCGACTTTACCGAGCCAGATCCCCCCTCCCCCCGAGGTTTGGACACTCGCAGAAAGTCTGGCTTTAGTCCTGAAGACCACAGACTGAAGATGGTCCACCCCTGCGTCAGATGCATCAGAACCCGCTCTGTCAACACGTCCAGAAGGATTGTTAGAGGTGAGAGACTGAAATCTGAGGTTAAAATAATAATACAGGATAGTACTTCATAAATAATGCGTTTCAGAACAGGTTTGTAGAGTTTTTTACACAGAAAAAGAGCTCATGGAGACACGGGGACATTCGTTTTCTTCGTTCAAACTCTCTCTTTTGGCCTTAATAACACAAACAGCGTGGGCACATATGATGGGGCGCTCTTCTGGCACTAAACCAACCCAAAACCAGGCCTCCCTCTGAAACCGAGCCAAGCCGAGCCAGGCCCAGTCCAGGCCAAGTCCAGGCGTGTGATTAAAAACAGTTTGAGTGAGTCTCCTGATGAGAAACATTCACGGAAAAACAAAAGAGGAGACAGAAAACTGGCAGCGCTTTAAGCAGGAGCGGAACAGAGCCAAGAGCTGCTGTTACTGCAGATCATGTTCATGAAGTTGAGGCGTTAAACTGCAGTACAAGAATATTACTTTAAGCTCCTGCAGGCGCCGCCATCGTCACCAGGGTCGTGTTATTTTGTTTGGAGCTGAATCCTCACAGTGAATAAATTCAGTCCGGACGATAAGGCCGTTCTGAAGCCTCCAGAGACTCGCTGCAGTGAGACTCGGTGATGCACATGAAAATATTTCAAACTTTTTACTCAAATGAGCCGACTTCAAAACTTTTCCCAAATTCTCCTTTGACACGAAGGGGAAGTGGAGCCACGAAGAGCTCAGTACAGGAGTGTTTAGAGATAAATAAAGTCATTTAATTAACAGAAAAGTACAAGGGAACGTTTAACAAAAAGGGGATCTGAAATATTTACAGCAAATATTTACAAGGTCCAAACAAAAGAGCAACAAAATAAAGTAGGAAACTACATATGCAACAAAGAAGTAAACGAACAAACACAAGGTCAGTGCGGACAGAACGAGAGTCAACAACAACAAAACAACAATAAAACAGGAGGGATGGGGCTGTGTGTCGTACAGAGCTCTCAGTACAGTGCTGGAGTTCAGTATTTACATCTGATTGTTCACTTTTATCTCATCTCCTTTAGATTTTTGTGATTCTCTTTTCACTTGTTTTAATGGTTCTACAGTTAAGCGACTGATACAAAACACAGCTGCAAGATTTTTAACAGAAGCAAACAAACATTACGCTGATCTTCCTGTGAAGTTCCGTATTGATTTTAAAATCATGGTTCTAATGTGCAGAGCTTTGAATGGACAGAATCTATAGACTCTCACTTTTTAGACAGGCGTTTACTTGACTATGTGTTCTCCTGTTCTTGTTTTTTCCTTTGCTCTAGTTTATGTTCTTTGCACTTTGTGATTTTGATCTGTGGAAGGTGCTATAGAAATGAAGATTTACTTACTTACATCTTAAGGCTGTCAAATCAAATTTGCATTTACATATTTTCTGGTCCCTTATATCTGTTTTCCACAGACATTCCACAGGCACATATATACACATGTATGTTTGACATTTTCCTTTTCACATAACTGTTCTTCTATTTTACATGACTTTGTTCAGATGAACAGAACGGTGTGGCCAGATGTGGCTCAGCAGGGCCTGGTTAGTACTTGGATGGAGACACTGGGAATTCCAGGTGCCACAGGATGGCGCCAGTCACAGAAACTGTCATTGTGTCCTTAGGCAAGACACTTCGCCCACATTGCCTAGTGTGAAAGTGATGTGTGCAGGGCAGGACTCCCTTGAAAAAGAGATTAGTGTCTCAATGGGACTTTCCTGGGTAAATAAAGGTAAAAAAAAAAAAAAAGATGAAGTTTAACCATCGTCCAGGGGCCAACAGCTGAGCTCCTGCATAGAAACTCCATAGAAATTAAATCCAGAAGTCTTTATATCAGTCGTCTAGATCTGCAACTCCTGAATGAAATCAGCCCAGACTCTCCCCTTTAGTCCTCCAGACCCCTCGTCCCTCCTCCTGTTCCTCAGGTATTTCCCCTTTTGCTCTTCAGTTTCGTTCTATTTGCCTGTTCTGGGCTGAGTTTAGATGTTTAGTCACTTTATCCTGTTCTAGTTTCTCCTCCTGTGACTCTTTCAGTACCAGTGCCATATTCCACTGTCTGTGTGTGTTTTTACTCTTCCCTTTTACCTCCAGGGGCCAGTGTTTCTCTGTTCACTCCACCGCAGAAGAAGTGTCTTGAATCAGGAAATGTTTTTGTGCTTTTCGACTTCAGCCCCTGGTTCCCTCAGAGTGAGTGCAGACAGGACCTGTTCTGGAAGGTAACGCTTTCACAAAACTATAAGAACACTGAAGTGTGTGTGTGGGTTTGGACGTGTGCTGCTGCTTCTCCTGCTTCTGCTGCTCTGGACCAGTTTAGAGTCAGATTAAGAACAGCTGAAAGTGAAAGTGCCGTGGTGTTTACGGTGTCAGTTTGCCTCAACGAGTGACTGAGTTTTGAAATGAATTCTAAGTTTATTCTTGTGTTGTTTTCTCGTCCAGATGTGGAAATGTTCAGACTCTGTTTCAGAAAACTCAGTGAAATTTAAAGTCGCTTCTGTTTTAAAGTCCAGCATCTGATCTGTCTGGTCTCTGTGGGGATGAGTGAGCTTTGTCTGGAATATTCCACGGTGTGGCATTACGTAACCGGTTCCAGTGGCCACAGACGACACAGAGTGTGGCTCCGTACACACTGTTCATCCTCTCAGGCCCTGACCTGCCCTAAAACTCTCCCGCTTCCTGTAAACGTGCTGTAATGTTCCGTAATCGCCCCAGCGCGTTTTTATGGCGTGAAATGTAAACGGATGTTGTGTTTTTTCTGTAAATAGTTCTGCCGTTCTACATGTGAACAGGATGCTGACAAGATAAGTGTCAAACCTGAGCCTGAGCGCCTTTGGTTTGTAGAAGCACTTTGTGTTCTGCAGAACTTCTGTGTTTAATCATTGCCGTTTGATTAATGATTATGTGAAGTGACCCTGCACTGCTCAGTGAATTTACTAAAATAAAAAGCGTCTTCACAGGATTTTTTCTTGCCCTGAAGCTGCATCCTGAGGGGACTCGCCTCTGCACAGACCTGACTCATAGTTTAGCAGAGAACACCGTGTGCTCAGGATGTGAGTTGGGTTTAAAGGTGGAGCAGTAACTGCAGCTCGGGTGGTTCTCAGTGTGGAAGGATCCTTCTCCAGACTCTGATGGACAGTTTGATGAAAATGATTTGCTGAATGTTTTTAGAGACAGTTTTGTAAAATCTTGGTCTTGTGTTTTTCACTGAAGCGTCTGTGACAGGTTTGACGGCTCATTTTTCTAAAACACAGTTGAGATCAATATTTTTGCTTGTTTGGGGCATTTTTATTTTGAAATTATTTCAGGTTATCTCCAGGTTTAACTCCCCCAAATTTAAGACTTTTTAAAGACTTTTTTAAGACCATTTAAGTTAGGCCTGTCCAAACTACGGCCCATGGGCCAAATGTGGCCCTCAGACTCATTTTTCTTGGCCCTCCTGCTTCAAGGTGAATTGGCCTAAATTACTTTTACCAGTACTTTTTACTGCAAGTTTTTTGAAAATCTACTTTGATAAAGCCAATATTGAATATTCAGTGTGTGGTTTTGAGGATCTTGGTGTGACTAAAGGACTGAGGCTCATTCTGACATGTTAAACATTCATATTAGGGCTGTCAGTTTAACACGTTAATTAGATTAATTAATTACACTGCAAATTAACGCGTTAAAGAAATTAACGCGATTAATTATGAGCGGCAATTCAATGCGCGAGCATTTTAAATTTGGCCCATTGAATGACCTGTAGGCTGCTTGGCAGTGGTACGTCACTTCCCTCCTGCGCTGCTAGTCAAACAAATAAAGCATGTGGACAACTGACATGGACTGGACGCTGCTCAGGGCTGTGAGGCGAGCAAATCACTGCTTGGGCCTTTGAACGGCAAATTTATTTATAAAAGGAATGGAGACGGAACTATCAACAAGAACACGGTCATTTGTAGTTTTTGTAAAAAAGAGTTTTCCTGTCACCGAAGCCGCTCCAGTCTAACGTATCACTTGAAACGCTAAACACGTCCGGACAAGTTCCATTGGCAGTGGTGATGGTGCCACCGTGAGCCGGGCACTGCAGTACATGAGTGTCCAGTGGAACGGTGGGCAGCTCACGCAGGAGCCTGTGGACAGCTGTCCTCTCCTGCGCAAATACCTGCAACATCTGTGCCTTGTGAGAGACTCTGTTCACTTGCAGGCAGCATTACAGAAAAGCAGAGGGCAGAAGAAAAGCAGAGGGCAGCCTGACACTCACATACTGTAAACAAGCCTGTTTGTCTGAGCAACTGGCTCAAGGAGACTGTAAGCTTCTGGTTCTTTAAGACACCTCAGACCAAAAACGTAGAAGGCGTGGAGCAGTTTCAAAAAGATCTTTATTCGGGCTACAACAGGATACAGGCCTTTATGGTGGGTCTTCCCTCCTCGTCTCTGAAGGGCTTCCTTCTGCGAGACCTCTTTTATAGTTAAACTCAAACATTATCCCACCTGTTGATGCATGCAGCTGCTATTCTATCCTTGTTGTTTATGTATAGATCCCATATGTTAAGCTTCTAGCTCACCATATAAGGTAACACACAAGTCTTTACAGAGCCATCTCACTTCTTTAAATATCCCACTTCAAGGGTCACAAGGTCAACAGGTTAAACTCCATTTGTCATAGGGTCCATATGTTCAAGTTAAAACAGAATCAAAGCACCTATGTGTTTCCTTCAATCATTCCTTAATATTAACACAAGAAAAGAATTCACAGTTAGAAGAAAATAGTTCACAGTTTCCCCCTTTTGATCATTTATGATCACAGAAATGAAAACAGAGGACTACCTTCACATAAAATTCCTATAATATGAGTAAAGAAATAAAAATAATAATAAAGTAATAGTAGTAAAAGTACTAATAAAAAGTATGTTTTTTTTTTTTTTTTTTCCCCAATTATAACACAACCCCACACTCGTGCAAATATAACACACAAATGAAAATATATGACTCTCGGACAGCAAAATAAGAAACAAGGAACGATTACTGGGACTTTTAGAATTATGAATTTTACCTCCTTCAAGTCAGAAGGTCCAACGGTGCAGGTTAATCAATAGTTAGGGACTTTAAGACTCTACCGAGAGTAGTAAAATCTGAGACGTAGGAGTTTTCTGTGTTAGGGCAGTAGCAATTAATTGTTGTACCAGTGATCGAAGGCAAGGGATAATGCAACATCCGATTACTACTAATATAGTGATGACAGTTAATATTGTAATAACTACAGACATTATGGCATCAGTCCAAGGTCCAAATATTCCGTAGAGCCAATTTGACCAAGTGTTTTCAGACACACCAGAGTTCCTAACAAATTCTGTGGACAACAACTTAAGTTTGTTCAAAGCTTTAGCAATACTTCCATCAGGGGAAGTATTATTCGGAATGTAAGTACAACATTCTGTTCCGAACATGCTGCATACTGATGACTCTTTGGCGAGTAACATGTCAAGGGCGATCCGATTTTGCCAAGCCATGAGCGACGTAGGGCCCAATTGCTCAACAATGCCTTCTATTGCCTCAATTGTATAATTGATAAATCTCTGCTGATTGTAATAAAGGTAATTTATCCAAACAACATTTTTAGTAGCAGTTACCCCTGCAAATAAAACTGAGGTAAACCCAGCTGCAATTACGTTTTGTGCTTTAAATTCCTCCGGAACTCCAACAGGTGTGCCAATAGCACTGAGGTAGATGTCCTCATTAAACGATCCATGAGGTTTGGGCTTAGACTGACTTGACAACGACCTCTTGTTCACGTAGTTATGTCTTGTGATAGCTCTATATGGCAATTGAGTTTGTATAAGGCTTAGTGAATTTGATGGGCCTATGGTGAACGGGATAATTAACATTACTGGGGCACAAATGCCTGACCATGTTTTTGATAGAATAGCATACAGACATAAATCTGCACATAACCACCAAATATCAGCGCGGGCAGTAGAGTGATTAGTCAAAAGAGCAAATTTTCCATAATTATCAGAAGATAAAGTCTGATTACAGAAATTGTTAGCGAAACTCTCTATTTCGTTCTTATCATCACTTCTTGCATCTGTATGTGTAATAGTATCTTTAAGAAAACAGGTATATTTAGCTGTTCCCATAATCCAAAATGTAGGTACATCTTTGGAGATTACCACTGGCAGTTTATGGTGGAGGTGGAAACATACATCAGTTTTATCAAACACCTTGCTAGTGAAAAGTTTAAGTATACAGGTCAGGTCTTCCTCGTTAGAATATGGTATAGATGTGGTAGTCAATCGTGGTCTGGCTGCGGAACATACAATGCAGTCTTCCGTAGTTAAGGTGTGTGCAGTGTACTGTACCCATTTCAGCCAAGTATTTTCATTCATTTCTAGCCCCGTTTCGATTTTTATTGCTTCGGTCAAGGAAATTAGATCATTTTCTGGAGCAGGTCTATTAGCTTTTAAAATTGTTGTTTGGATGTAGCCTTCAAAATTCAAATTTGTTTTTCTATTGCATGGTATAGAAATACTATTAGAGAACTAGAACCCTGTAGAATATATTCCAGAATCATTGAATGTTGGATTTTTAATAGATAGTATCAAAGGATTACATCGTTGAGTAATTGATTTGGGCTCTCTACAATGTTTTAGATCTGCTTGATAGGATCCATCATTCTTTCTGTGTTTTGTTAAGGTAATTCTCTGCTGTAGATCAGTTGTAAAAGTGTTTTCTTCCTCATTTTGTTGTCCATCAGTACTAGTTATAACTCTGGCAGTCTCTATAACTGTGTGTCCATAGGCATCTGTTTTTGACAGACAAGTATCCTTACAGACAATTTGTACATTTAGCACATTATCTATAGCGGGTATATCTAGCATACAGTCTAGCACTTCACATACATCAAAAAGTATGTTACAAGTTTGTCCCTCATAGCAATATTTTACAATCTTTGGGGTGTGTCTAGTGTCCCTTTTTTTCTTTTCAGCGTTACTTGTTTCTTACCTTTAATTTTTGTTGTCAAGTTGGTTGCATCGTGGCTCATCGTTTTGATTGTTGGCTGTCCGAGGCCAGTCTCAATACTTCTATGGGTATGTGAAATGTACCAATACACTAGAACAATAGAAAGTATAACAATTAGCATTGTCAAAAATACACATCGAGAATTTTTCAAACAAACATGGCCTATACTCTCCTTTTCCTTCTCATCCCTTCTCCCCCTTTTGTCCTCCTCTTCCCCTGGAGCTCCTGTGGTGAAGGATGGTCAGCTTTCTTCACCCCGGATGGCAGATGTGACGGCAACGTCAATTCCAAAGCATTGAGTGATATTTAAAGCCTTCAGCACATCTTCTTTTCCTTAAGTTCACCTTGGTATTTCTGCAATCGCAATTTCATAGCAGCCAGTTCCAACGCTTGTTTGTTTTCTTCAATCTCCTTCTTATTTTTCTGCCACTTGTTTATTTGATGATTGCAATGTGCATCAAATTCTTCCTCAGGTATATTATACAGTCCCATTACATTCTGGAGCGCCTCCTGAACCGGCTTAGGCATAGCTTTAACCAAAGCTGACCGAAAGATGATTGCCATACCAGTCCCTGTCTCAACTGCATCACCCGTGACATCATGGTACAGATTTGTGGCACGTTGTTTGTAGCTGTAATAATCTTCTTTGTCTCCCATCTGCATAGACAATAATTCATCAGTGATAATACATGGAAATCTTGTCCTGAGTTCTCCTCTAGAGCATCACGGAAAATATGAAGAGCGTGATTGTTTCGTAGCTGTATCCTTAGTTTCCTGTCCACAGCTCTTTTGATATTTTCAGCAATTGTTTCATCAATAGCTTTGGTTATGGCAGCTTGTATGTCTCCCCAACACAATTTATCTCCGGCAGTCTGTTTTATCAGGGCTCTCATCCATGGGACACCACCTTTAGTTAGCCTTGGAAGTGTGAGCATTAAAGCACTCCAGTCCTTCAGTGAAAATGGCTGGTATACTACTTGTTGGCCATCCATTCTTATTGGGTAAACAGTTGCATGGTCTTCTTGATCAAAGTCTATTTCTTGCCTCCTCATGTGTCTCCCCATATCACTTTTCCTCATCTTTTTCTCCGTTTCCACGATATGAGTCAGAATAGTCACTTGGTTTTGGACTGCTTCTATTTTTTCTTCTAGTTCACTCGGCCGTGTTTCAACAGATTTTAACGCCAACTCTCCTCCAATTATCTTATGAGTTGTCTTTGGGGTTGGACATACATCCAGATCTGGTAGCATCTGAAGAGCAGGGGGTGTTCTGTATTTCTGACCTTTACTGGTGACACCGGAATATGGAAGAGGATTATCTTTCCTTGACACATCATAGCCGTATTCTTCATCTTCTGGGGATGGATTTGTTGCATATCGTAATGTACTCTCTAGTCGGGGAACATCATCTTCTGATTTTTCAGATTCTTCCCAGAAATTTCTGTCTTTAGAGCGTGTGAAATATTTGTGTGGTAGTTTATCTTCTCCAAGCTTTGGAAGCTTTGGGTATATTGGATATATTTTCACAGCAGGTTCTCTTAAAGTGTCTCTCTGAAGCTCCTCCTTTAAAATCACACCCTCCTCTTTTTGTTTGAGAACTAAAATGGAGGACAAATTTCTCGTCTCTTGCATTACATTCATTTCTTTTGCCCATTGGTACATCTTTTTGGCCATATTCATCTCATTCTCATACTTCTGTATTTTTGATTGGTTCATCTTCCTCATTATAGCATTTCTGGTGGACTTCAGTTTATATTGCTTAATTTTTTCCTTGTAATAACTTCTTATATTCCTCCACTGCTCTTCTGTTGGGGCGACTGTCTTTTTTTTCCTCCATGTATAATCTTTTTCTTGACATATTTCTTGACCATATCTTGAATCGCAGTTTGATTTTCTTGCGCCTTTTTCGGATCTGCCTCTTCTTCAAGTGCCTTGCCATTCCAAAACTCCATCAATTGACTTAATGTGGTGAATTGGGACATTTGTGGTATATTAATATTTACCCTCTCAGCTACTATTTATTATAAATTGGATACTATTTTGATTTGATTGGGTCACTGTTTAAATGAACTGTCTATTTCCTGCAATCTACCTGTAGGCACTAAGAGTTTTTTTAATCCCAAAAAGCTTCTCTCCTCTTCCCACTTCCTGTCCTTAGACTGATTTCTAAAAAGGAGCAGAAATGTAACTTTAGATAGTATTTGAAATCTATTTAAGAGGCAACATTAAATTAGTTTGAACAATTTTAATATTCTCCCTGAATAACAGTTTTATTTTACATTAATTAATTAATTACTCATAGGGTAAAGTCAGATTGAGTGGGACATCAGGTTGACTAAGACACAAGCTTATCTGTTATATAAAAAATATTTTATTGGCCAATCACAACAATTGTCACTGTTTTATTGCTGAATGTCGACTGGATATGAAACAAAGATTGTGATTGGTCAAGTTGACCTCTGGAACTATGTTATGTGAATAACTCTGTTCATTATATTATAGCAATATATTTTAGCTTTTTAACACATTATACTGTCAGTGTCTTTATAAATGACTATTAATGAATTGAATGAAATATACATTATACATTTATGAAAATTTGATTTTTAGCACTGTCCCACTTTACCTGATTTCAGCCTACCTTCTACTATCATTTAACAACAACTACTGTTTTCTAAATTCTTATCTAGTTAATTCATTATACTAACACTTAATAATGTCTACACTCCACCTAACCTCATGAACAAACACCCAACCAGGAGCCATACAAAACCCAGTAACCACCGCGCTATCTCAACCAGTACTCAACGCTCACTCACCTAGCCCACGTACTGCAATGCCACAAATATTTAAACATAATCATTTTACACCCAGCTACACTGAACAGGCCATTCCCCCCTTGTGCTCGTACCCGCAAGCACACAAAGTACAAAACTATCTCGAGCGTCTACAGCACAGACCAGACAGGTGCACGCTTAAGCACTAATTTAAGACCACAACCACGCAGCCACTGGTCTCTGAACGGCTCCTGACCAGGTCTCTGGAACGGCTCCTGACCAGACTCACTACTCCTGTCTCCTGCTTCGCAGGTTTATCTTATGTTTATGTTGCGCAACTCACAGGTTCTATCTCTTGGAGCTCCCTTCGTTTCTAAAAAACACTAATAGAAATACATATAGTATTTTCTAGGGTTACATTCTAGATCTGTTTTTTCTTTTTTAAATATGTATATGTAGGGCCTGTATTTTTATATAAACTTAATTAAAAGTTGTTTATTTTTATATTTTTATATAAAACCTGCTTTCTTTTTCCTCTTGTGACAAAAGCATAAACACGCAAATAAATATACTATAAAATCTGCTTTCCCCTTTTTCTCACGTGCAAAAGCATAAAACACGGAAATAAATTACTAAAAAAAACCTGCTTTCCCCTTTTTCTCACGTGCAAAAGCATAAAACACGGAAATAAATTACTAAAAAAAACCTGCTTTCCCCTTTTTCTCACGTGCAAAAGCATAAAACACGGAAATAAATTACTAAAAAAAACCTGCTTTCCCCTTTTTCTCACGTGCAAAAGCATAAAACACGGCTTTAACTAATTTACATAATTTAAAATTATCACTTAATATTACACAAAGTCCCCAAAAATTCACCACATTTTAAATTTAGCATTAAGTCAATTGACAGGATTTTTAGAACAAAAGGCTGCTGTCATACCGTATCGTTTCTGGAGGCGCTCGTCTGTGATGTCTTCTCAGGGTTTATGCGGAGAGACGATAAGAGATGATAAGGCCTGGCTTCCACGATTACGTATCACTGATCACGTCGGGGTCACCATCTGTAAGCTTCTGGTTCTTTAAGACACCTCAGACCAAAAACGTAGAAGGCGTGGAGCAGTTTCAAAAAGATCTTTATTTGGGCTACAACAGGATACAGGCCTTTATGGTGGGTCTTCACTCCTCGTCTCTGAAGGGCCTCCTTCTGCAGACCTCTTTATAGTTAAACTCAAACATTATCCCACCTGTTGATGTATGCAGCTGCTATTCTATCCTTGTTGTTTATGTATAGATCCCATATGTTAAGCTTCTAGCTCACCATATAAGGTAACACACAAGTCTTTACAGAGCCATCTCACTTCTTTAAATATCCCACTTCAAGGGTCACAAGGTCAACAGGTTAAACTCCATTTGTCATAGGGTCCATATGTTCAAGTTAAAACAGAATCAAAGCACCTATGTGTTTCCTTCAATCATTCCTTAATATTAACACAAGAAAAGAATTCACAGTTAGAAGAAAATAGTTCACAAGACATAAAGTCGTCTGTTGTCAGATCCTGTACCGTCAGCTTAGGTTTTTCATTTGAAATGTATCGGAGTTGATCCTGTAACCAGAGGTCCTGGTTTGAGTCATTATGGCCTAGTAAACGTCATGTTCTCCTGACTTCCTGCTGTTAGCTGAATGTGGCCGATGTGACAGGCCTAAAGGAAATGCCTATTGGCCTGTTGTTGCCTTATTTACAGGCACGTTATACTTCTAGTCATTTTGAATTACTGTAGTGAGTCTTTTCATTTTGAATCAAAGCTCTGCTTCAGTGCCTATTTCAGACTCACCAAACAAACAACACACAACAATAAAAATGTGGATTTCAAATCTTCTCTTCTTGGTGGATTCAATTGATTAGTTCAGCACTACAATTCTGTCATGTCCTAGAATTCAAATTCTTTATTTGGGGACCTTCAGCACACATGAGATTAAAATGCGATTAATTAGATTAATTAATTACAAATCCTGTAATTAATTAGATACATTTTTTTAATCGCCTGACAGCACTAATTCATATATTTCAGTTTTTCACTGCAGGAGCTCCAGATGATTCCCCTCCATCAGCCTCTGCTTCATCTGTTTAGATTTGTGGCTCTTGATGAAAAAAGTTTAGACGCCTGTGACTTAAATGAAAATTAAGACCAACATCGCAGCCATTTTGTGAGTGAAAAACACCAGATCAACTCTGATAATGACCAGGACTCACTGCTTTAAAGAACAAAAATACTTTTATTATAAAATCTCATTCAGAACTCATTTATAGTCGTGTGTGTAAAACGGCAAAATCGTTTCTAACATTCTAACAAGACAAACTAATCTATCATTTTCTCACGTTGCCCTGCAGCTCCGGGGAGTTTAGAAAAAATAGCCTCATGAAATTTAAGACCTCTGTGAAAAAAATAAGACTTGGAAAACACAACAGGCCTAAATTTAGGAACATGAAATTGAAGACGTTTTTCAGACTTTTAAGACCCCACGGCGACTCTGTGTTTGGAACAGGATCAGCTGAGGGAAAATGAGTCACAGAGGCTTGTAAAAGGCACTTTGACTGTTTCATTTTATTATTGTACTTTCTTATTTTTATTTTATCTTCTTATTTATTATTATTTAGTAGTGTTTGCTGTGGAGTGGGTGCACTTCACTATACAGTAGATATGTCGTGTATAGAAACGGGAAACTTCTTACACTGTTTTATCCCTTCAGGCCTGTTCTGGCTGTTGTGAAAAAGCTCTATGTCCCAGAGAAGTAAATACTCCCTTTTTAAGTTATCTCCAAGAAGAAAAGCAGGTGACATGCCGACCAGCCTGAATGTTACGCAGTGGAGCTTTACTGTGAGTCCCATTATAATGACTAATTCTGTATTTCTTCCCTCCGACTGCCCCAGGACCCACGATGGCGTCTCGCTCCGAGGACGACCTCACCTGTCCCACCTGCATGAACATCTTCAACAACCCGGTGCTGCTGTCCTGCGGCCACAGCTCCTGCTCCGAGTGTCTGCAGCGCTGGTGGAGGGAGAGACGCGCTCAGAACTGCCCCGTGTGTCGAGCCAAGTGCATCACAGCCAACCCGCCACGAAACCTGGCCCTCAAGAACCTGTGCGAGACCTTTCTCCAGGAGCAGGAGAAGAAAACCAACCCGCACGAGCTGAGGGAGAAGCTGACCGCGCTCAAGCTGAGGATCGACTGTTTACGAGAAGTCAAAGATGGATACGATAAGATTCTGGATCACGTGAAAGTTCAGGGTAAAACTGCGGAGCGACAGATTAAGAGGCAGTTCAAGATGTTGCACAGGTTCCTGGAGGAAGACGAGGAGATGAGGATCGCAGATCTGAGGGAGGAGGAAGAGCGGAAGAGTCAGAAGTTGAGGGAGTTGGTCGAGAACCTGAGCCGCGAAATGGCGTCGCTGTCCGAGATCGTGCGGGCGACGGAAGACGCTCTCAACGAGGAAAACGCGCCAGGGGAAAAATGCAAAACCGCCCTCGACAAAGCCATGCAGCAGCAGGACGCTCCAGACGATTCCAGCGAGAATCACCTCCTCGACGTCACGAAACACCTCGGGAATTTGAGCTTCAAGATCTGGCAGAAGATGCTGAAATGCGTGCGGTACTATCCGGTAATCCTGGATCCCAACACGGCGGGAAATCTGTTGACTTTATCCGAAGATTTGACGGCGTTTAAAGAAGGAGAGGACCAGAGACTTCCGGAAACAGTCGATCGTCTTTCGTTCTTGTCGGTTTTGGGATCGGAAGGGTACGGCTCCGGTCAGCACTGTTGGGACGTGCACGTGGGGGAGTCGAAGTGTTGGGGCGTGGGCGTGATCGAGAAAAACCAACCTGATCAGCGGCTGGAGGAGGGAGACTCGTGGAGGCTGGTCAACGGATTCTTCGGGTTGATGGCGCTCGGCCCGGACTACGAAGGCGTGGCCATCCCGGGTCCGAGCGGGCAGGGCGTGACGCGGATCCGGCTGGAGCTGGACTACGGCAGCGGGTCGTTGGCGCTGGTGAACCTGGATTCGTACACACCCATTCACACGTTCAGCCACAGGTTCAAGGGGAAGGTTTATCCCTATTTTTACAACTGGGACCAAAACAACATCAGGGTTCTGCCGAAGCACTTCCTGTTTAACTCCAGGACGAACGGCGTCGACAACTGCCCTCCAACCATAAGGCGTGGAGTTCTTTAAACGAGCTTTATTACTGCTGCTATTTTCTGATTTACATGATAATAATTCAATCCAATTGATTTTTATTCTGGACTCATGGTCCATTTTTAAAACAGACAAGGACAGAAACAACCCAAAACTATAAACATTCATGTTTTTAACAGGCAGACATCCCCGTGTCCTCACCTGTTGGACTGATATCGTACTGCACTGAATCTCAAATCTGTGAGTCATGTTATTATTTCATTGTCTGATTTGTTCAGTCTGCAGATAAAACTGTACATTAAAGTTCTGAGTAGAGTGTACAGAATTCACTCGTGCAGAAACAAACATCTGAGTCGCACTCGTCCATCGTGACCATTTGTTTTATTAATCCAGAGGTGAACAGCAGTGCACAACATGACTGACAATAACAACTTTTAGGGATGTAAGAATAATGTAAATCTGGTCAAAGGTCCCAATGATCTAGTGGAGCATCACAATATCTGGAATCCAAAGTCTCTTTGCTTAAATGAACAGTTCTGATGCAGAAATAGCTAAAAAAAAACAAAAAAAACAGAGGGAACTACATAGACCATGATCCTTTGCTCCGTTTCAGTGCAGACGACATGAAGAAATAACTGTTCTAAGCACTTTTACATCTTCATTCTGTGGATTAAGTCTGTGAAGCATTTTTAGAGGAAAAAGTCGCAGATTCACAGTTTTATATTGTAATAAATCTGGTCCAGTGAGATGTTTATGGTGAAAATATCTACAGAGAGATTTGGATTTCGTTCCGTCCCTAATGACAATAAATGTTGCACCAAACGACTGGTCAAAGCGTTTTAGAGTCAGTCTGTTATTCTGTAGAATATCGTGATATCATGAGCTTTCCCACGATATCGTGATAAATATCGTACCGTGAGGTTCAGGCCGGGGCCGTATCGTATCGTGACACTTGGATATCGATACACCTCTAACGACTTGACATCATTTGTACAAGAGCCAAACTTATAAGTCCTACACTGTCTGTACATCATCATCATCATCATCGTCTGCCACGTCCACAGTGATGATGCGCCCTGAATGTTTCACTCTTTACTGTTGTATGTTGTAAATAATCTCATTTCCTCATCACAAACGGACCTGGAGTTTCATTCATTGTTTCAATCTCACATGTTTAACACACAAACCTGCACATTTAGCACGAGTTCTTTTCTCAAACTGTGAAAACTCCTCAATTCCATACACCGTCACGAGAATCATTTGCGTGATTTCAGCCCCGGAATCACCCAAACAAAAGACGTAGCAGAGTATTTTGGGCTTTAGAGCTGTCCACAGCCTGAAAATCCAGGATTCCAAGTGTGAATGAAACAAAACACAGCTCCAGGTCTGTTTGCGAGGAGGAAACCGTGTCAGAACAGGACCAAAACACAGTCAGTTCTGCATGATACTGTACACGACTTTTAATCTGCGCTCTTTGGAAACACTGAAAGCCCCTGAGGACCGTGAATGCACCGCATGATGAACACTGCTGTTGTGTCCTTGGGCAAGACACTCCAGCCGCCTCTGAATGTGTTTTTGACGGCGCACTCGCCTATAGGAGAACAATGAAAACTATGTGAGCGCCCCGGGGCTCAGGAGAAGCTACACGAGCGTGAGGAAGAACTGACTGCGCACGACTCATATGAAACTGAAACTGAACCGTGTCTCAGATTCTGTTCAGAGGAAAGAGTTTGTGTTGAGTTTTGTTCTGAGAATCTGCAAACTCCTCTCGTCACAGCTCTGACAGTTTAATGGACCTTTATTACTCAAAAGTGACTGTTTAACTGAAGCTCGAGGTCATGTTCTGACGCTGTTCCCTCCCGGTTTCATTCACACGTTTGAGTAACTCTTTATTATACATCTGTCTACGTCTCCAATGCTCAAAACGCTCTGTTCCACCTTGTGATGTCATGACGTGGTATGTGTAAAATCCCTCAGTCATTCAGGTAGAATCCACGGCAAAGGAGAGAATTAAATTTCACAAGAATTCACATTTCGCAGCTCGTCCAAGCTGCTTCTTCATCTTCTTCTTATGTCTTGGTGTCGAACTCTTCCCTCGGGCAGATCTTAGGCCGTCGTCCAGCGTCTGAACAGAACTGAAGACACAGTTTGAACGAACCTGCGAAACGTATTTTATTCACTAAACTTTGTCCAGCTGACAAACTGAACTCTCTCCTTTGTCATGAAGTGGTCGTTTTAACAGCTCCTTTTCCATTCCAGAGCTTCAGTGATCCAAATGATTCTAGTGAAGTTTAAAAACACAGTGGAGCTCTTCCTGTATGAAGAACTCAGCCTAAATATTCAGTGGTTTTGTGTTAAATGTGTGAATGAACGAAAGCACAACTCCACGTGCGTTTGTGACTGAAACACAAAAAAGTGCTGCTTTAGACTCTGTGTCTGAGGGAAACTGATCTGTGATGTTCTAAAGTTCTTCTGTCTTCATCTGCACTCGGTGTTTATGCCAAACAGGGATTTACATCTGTGTCTGTCACATGTAAAGCTGCTGATTTACATCTGTGTCTGTGTCTGTCACATGTAAAGCTGCTGATTTACATCTGTGTCTGTGTCTGTCACATGTAAAGCTGCTGATTTACATCTGTGTCTGTGTCTGTCACATGTAAAGCTGCTGATTTACATCTGTGTCTGTGTCTGTCACATGTAAAGCTGCTGATTTACATCTGTGTCTGTGTCTGTCACATGTAAAGCTGCTGTTTTAGTTTTAAGTCAAATATTTAAATGATCTCAGGGTTAGATTTATTTTTGTAACACAAATAAAAGTTTTCAGATATGTTTGTACCAGTGTGTCATTTTCCTCAGCTGATTTTACCCATGTTCCCTCAAGGTGTGACGCTAACTGGAAGCACTGCTCGGTCTGAAGCTCTGTTACTCAAATTAGACTTTAATCTGATTTTTAAAAAAACAACATCTATCGATAATGAACTGACTGATCTGATCTTTATACAAGAAATGTTCCAGGTGTCCCTGTTTTTAACCGATCTGATCCTGCCAACAGTAAAGAGGCAGAAACTCATTTGTTCAGGTAAAATACAGAAAAGCTGCTTAAAAACGACCAAAACACAAAGAAAATGTGACTAAACTGACCCATGATCATCATGAATGGGTCGAGAGCAGAACAGTTTTCCTTAATTTGATTCGCTATTTTATTGTTTCCAGTCGCCCGAAACCGAGAGTGTCCCAGTTTTTGATTCTGAAATTCTGGTCACTCGACCACGAACGTTCGGACAGATCACAGGCTCTTGGAAATGTACTGTTTAAAGCCATTTTGTGTGTGTATGTTTTCAGACTATAGTCCTTGTATTTGCAGAGGTGCTGGTGCTGGGCTAGTGCAGGTCAATGGCCACAGTCGTCCTGCCACTAAAAACAGTCTGACCCACTCCACAGACCCGAGGAAACTATTAGAGCTCCAGACTGTCCCTGTGAACGTCTGTGTCACAGAATCATGTTAGAGTCAAACCGACCGCTGCATTTGAAGGATTTCTGTCTGAGCAGCAGTGAGTTGTTCTTCCTGACAGAAGCTCAGCAGCAGCGACTGATATATGAGAAAATAGTCCCTCAACATGCGACGACTCAGACGACGCAGGGTTAGTTTTATTTCAGACATGATTCAATTTTAGGCCACTCTACCCATCCTGTGGCTGTTTATAATAAAACAAAATTGCAGGTGTCCCTCCCTCCTGCCTGCAGGTGTCCCTCCCCGCCTGCAGGTGTCCCTCCCTCCTCGCCTGCAGGTGTCCCTCCTCGCCTGCAGGTGTCCCTCCCCACCTGCAGGTGTCCCTCCCTCCTCGCCTGCAGGTGTCCCTCCTCGCCTGCAGGTGTCCCTCCCCACCTGCAGGTGTCCCTCCCTCCTGCCTGCAGGTGTCCCTCCCCACCTGCAGGTGTCCCTCCCTCCCTCCCGCCTGCAGGTGTCCCTCCCCGCCTGCAGGTGTCCCTCCCTCCCGCCTGCAGGTGTCCCTCCCTCCTCGCCTGCAGGTGTCCCTCCCTCCCGCCTGCAGGTGTCCCTCCCCGCCTGCAGGTGTCCCTCCGTCCAGCCTGCAGGTGTCCCTCCCCGCCTGCAGGTGTCCCTCCCTCCTGCCTGCAGGTGTCCCTCCCTTCTCACCTGCAGGTGTCCCTCCTCGCCTGCAGGTGTCCCTCCCTCCCGCCAGCAGGTGTCCCTCCCCGCCGGCAGGTGTACCTCCCTCCTGCCTGCAGGTGTCCCTCCCTTCTCACCTGCAGGTGTCCCTCCCCGCCTGCAGGTGTCCAACCCACCTCGCCTGCAGGGGTCCCACCCCGCCTGCAGGTGTCCCTCCTCGGCTGCAGGTGTCCCTCCTCGCCTGCAGGTGTCCCTCCCTCCCGCCTGCAGGTGTCCCTCCCCGCCTGCAGGTGTCCCTCCCTCCTGCCTGCAGGTGTCCCTCCCTTCTCACCTGCAGGTGTCCCTCCCCGCCTGCAGGTGTCCCTCCCTCCTCGCCTGCAGGGGTCCCTCCCCGCCTGCAGGTGTCCCTCCTCGCCTGCAGGAGTCCCTCCTCGCCAGCAGGTGTCCCTCCTCGCCTGCAGGTGTCCCTCCTCGCCTGCAGGTGTCCCTCCCCGCCTGCAGGTGTCCCTCCTCGCCTGCAGGTGTCCCTCCCCGCCTGCAGGTGTCCCTCCTCGCCTGCAGGGGTCCCTCCCCGCCTGCAGGTGTCCCTCCTCGCCTGCAGGTGTCCCTCCTCGCCTGCAGGTGTCCTTCCCGCCTGCAGGTGTCCCTCCTCGCCTGCAGGTGTCCCTCCCCGCCTGCAGGTGTCCTTCCCGCCTGCAGGTGTCCCTCCTCGCCTGCAGGTGTCCCTCCCCGCCTGCAGGTGTCCCTCCTCGCCTGCAGGTGTCCCTCCCCGCCTGCAGGGGTCCTCTGGTGTCCCGCTCCGCTCTCACTTCCGCCGCCTCTGTAGCGCGTCTTCGCCTCTTGCGGCTCCGACAGAAACAATCGCTCTGCTTTTCCTCCCGAACCCGAGTCGATCCGGTCCGATGGAGCTGTAGCCCGGGTCCTGGCCTCTCTCCCCGCGGTTCAGCCCCTCCTGCGGCCGCGGAGCCCCTCTGTGAGCCGGCCGCGCAGTTCGGGGCCTTGTTTGTAGCGCGCTGGCTTCGGACGCGCTCGGTTTGTTTCGGATAAAGTCGGTAATTCTCAAGGCCCAGTTCGGAATCGGGGTTTATTTGGACCGGTTCTTTAATGTACCAAGTAAGAGTCCACTTCACTGGTTCTAAATCTGCAGTTTGATGAAAAATCCCGCCTTTTCTGTCTGTGTTTGGCTCGTCTCTTTAAACGGAGCCTGTGGCAGTTATTGTTAGCTTTTAGCTCATTTAGCTACAGCGCTAATGCTAACTGCTAAAACTTCTTTATTTACGTCCTAAAAATGTTTCAAATGACTTTATTATTAGCGTATCTCCACATAAATCAATGTTTAAGTTGTTATTTATCTCTATAACATGTTCCAACAGCAATCGGAGTGAGTTATAAGAACTTAGACGCTTTAATTTGAGGCTAATATTAGCACAATCTCGTCAAAAAGCATCCAAACAACTCAAGATGGGAGATTAATATCTGGCTCTGTCTTTGCAAATTATGACTCCCATCTTTCAGCATGCTGGTAGAGTGGATGTAACATCATTTCTCTGTCACTTAAACGAGTATTTCTTCACGTTTTCGGCGGATTTCGTATTTTTATTTGAACTTTTTTGCACATTTTGTTTGGTTTGTTATGATCTGCTGCGTATGGTTTTCAATGTTCAGGCCTAGTAGCTCGGTAAAAAAAAAGGCCTTCGCTAAATTTAAACGTCTTCTAATGTGAAAAAGTCACAGGAACACTGTTTTTTAGGCAGATGAAAGCTGAGATGAGTTATATGACAAATGGGAGTTGTAGTTTTTCACTTGTCAACAACTAAAGTAGTCAACACGGACTCAACCTGACTATGGATTTCATGATGCAGTGTTTGACATTCTAATTCCCATTTTTCAACAAGGGAATAAAGAAAATGCCTCTGAAATCCCTGTTTTTAGTTTTGTTAGCAAACACCATCATATTAAAGTTGTCACAGTGCTTTGCAATTACAAGATTTATGTATTTAACTGATTATAATGGGTAAAATGAACTTTTCAGGTATGGCTCTAATCACACAGTCCTTCGTGATACGATATGATACTGGATTCATGGTTCCCGATACGATAATATGACTTGGTGATACATGTGATAATTAATATTCAAGGTGTCCCAAAAAATGTGACAATAATTATCTTGAAAATGACTAAATCGAGCTCAATGAAAACAGTTTAGGTGTTGAACATCATCACTTTATTTTGGGACTTTTCTGCTGTTGGTAAAGTTTTTCCAAATTTTGCACTGAAGCTGCACAGTCTTGGGTGAGTGTGTGGAGCAGATTCTAAGATGCAAAATCTTGCTGCAAATCTCTTTGGGAGTGAACGGCTCAACCTGAAAACAGAACGAAAATAAAACATTAAATATAAAATTAGGGGTGTAGGAAAAAATCGATTCAGTGGTAAATCGTGATACTTCATTGCACAATTCTCAAATCGATTCAAAATGCACCTGAATTGATTTTTTAAATTATATTTTTCACAAAAATTCATTATTGGCATTCACTGTTCTCATGATTTCAAAAAGGTAATAAATTATATTTCACACAGTTTGGATCTCATGAAGGTTTTGTTGACTATATTAAATAATTATTGATAAATTGCAATACATCATCCATTGTTTTAGTATTGGGATATATCGTGATATATCGAATCGTGACATGGATATCATGATATGTATCTTATCGTCAGACTCAAGAAAATACACACCCCTAGTTTCTATACATTCTGTGAAAATTTAATTAATGGCCTGTGAAATGATGTCACATTTATTGGGACACCCTGTATTTCACATGATATTCTGAACAAAAACAAAACTGTAGAACTGTTTCATAGTACTTCAGTAAAATGTACCAAAAAATACTGTTATTAGGGATGGGACGAGCTCTTGTGAGACAAAATTGCCACAAGACATGAGAAAAATGACCTTGTCACCAGAGTTTGTGTAGGTCTGTAGTTGACTAAATAAATTATTTTTAGATTAAAGACGTGCCGATCAATTGGTCGACCAAAAGGGAGTGGGACAAAAGCCGTGTCCCCTGTCCAGCAGATTCTTCCCAATTTTATATATTTATATATAACGCCCCAACGCCCCACCAATTTGATCCCTGCCAACAGTAAAGAGAGGCATACATTTTCATTTGTTTAGGTAAAATACAGAAAAGCTGCTGTAAAATGACCAAAACACAAAGATAAAACCACTCACCAACATTGAAACCATGGTTTCTGGTTTCTGCAGGCGGCACGGTGGCTGAGTGGCAACACTCAGGCCTCACAGCAAGAAGGTTGCGGGTTCGATCCCCGGGTCGCCCAGGCCTTTCTGTGTGGAGTTTGCATGTTCCTCCCCGTGTCTGGATGGGTTTCCTCCGGTTGCTCCGGTTTCCCCCATCAGCCCAAAACATGCAGCACCTGAACTAACATCAACACTCTCCTGTGGGTTCACCACCTGCAGAGGGGTTCATAGGGGGGGTCAGGTGCTATGAGTATTGGGCAGCAAACTGCCCCCGCGACCCAGCCGTATTAAGCGGGAGAAGATGGATGGATGGTTTCTGCAGAACAATTTTCCTTAATTACAGTAACGATAACCGAAATATCATCGTCAAAAGTCTCACAATATATCGAATTACAAGTCTCTTTGCTTAAATTAATAGTTTTGGTGTTTACAATGTCTTTCTTAAATAATATTTGTGCAGTCGTAGCTAAAAAACAGAGGGAACTACATAGACCAGGATCCTTTGCTGTTGCCAGTGCAGACTACAGAAATGACTGTTATTAAGCACTTTTAAGTCTTAATTCTTCATATTATAACAGTATCAAAGATTTTTCAAGGCTTTTCCAAGGAGTTTAAAAGGAAAAAGGAGCATATTCAGAATTTTGTAAGCCTCCACAACGTTCTGCAATAAATATCGAACTGTGAGGTATTGTAAAAATATCGTATTGAGGGATTTTGAGATTGTTACGTCCCTACAAAGCTACTATTTATATAGAAAAGTACAAGGAAACTACATATTTACATTATATAAAAACAGACTCAGCACTGAATCAATCAAATATAGCAAATCTTCAGCTCATCACGCACTTCTCCTTTCTGCTGTTATTCCATGGAAATGCTCATCAAAATAAAATAATTGGTCAGCATTTACTGATTTTGGTTCTAAGACGCCACTGACCGATTGAATCAACTAAACGTCTGCAGTTCTACGATGTTTTATTAGTGTTTTAGTCTTGTTATGTGTGCAGTGTGTTATTTCCGTGATTAACTTCAGTGTTTTCGTTTCAGAGAATATGAGCCAGATGCCACAATGACCTCCAGATTCGGTAAAACCTACAGCCGTAAAGGAGGCGATGGCGCGTCCAAGTTCGACGAGGTCCTGTCCACCAAGCGCGGCACCCTCAGCACCAAATGGGGAGACACCAAATACAAGGCCAAAGTGGCGTCGAAGCGCGGCGTCGGACCCCGGAACGACGCCTGCCCCGTGGTCTTCAAACGCCCCCGAGCCGGAGGGGACGACGATCCGTTCGGGTTCGACAGCGACGAGGAGTCAAAGCCGGTGTCGTCCCGAGTGAAGACCCCGGAGAAGCAGGAGAAGCAGACGTCACTGACACCGAGCTGGGAGAGCGTGATCGGAATCTCCAATACAAATACGACGACAACGGCGTCTTCGTGGACAGAGAGAGACCGAGGAGACCAGAGGGTCAACAGCAGCTCTGCAAGTTTAGGTAAGAACCGGAACGATGCGCTGGACCGTAGTGTTGTCACAATGATGAATGTCGATCGTAAGAAACAGACTCAACACTAAATACTGATGCTGATTCCACTATGAGAATAAACCCCCTCTTTCTTTAAACAAAACTGTGATTTTCAATATTAAACGGTAGGGCAAAAAGCAGATCCTGATTTTATTTTCCCATATTGATCGATCTCTGTTTTAATACCGCGCACACAGAGGGACAAAGACACTAGACAAATCGTGCAGGTTTAAAGGGACAGTTCAGAATTTTGGACACAGGGCCTCATTTCCTTGTGAGACAGAGTGTTGGAGACGTGTGGAGACGCCGTCCATCCATCTTCCGCTTTATCAGGCTGAGCTGTGTGACAGCAGTTTGCCGCCCAGTCCTCTGTGCACCTCAGGTCAGTGGCCATAGTCGTCCAGCCTGACTCATTAAGAATTATTCTGTAGCTGCACCTAAACCGTTCAGAGAGAGAAGAGCAGCTGTATATTTGAAGATGAGTCAGAAGTTCTGATCGAACCAAACTTCTGCCTCCATTTAATGATCTGGGACTCGCCGAGACCAGAAAAGCAGAAGAGGCAGATTCAGAATAAAAGTAAAAATATTTCCTCTGCAGCATGTTGTATCTGACAGAGCTGCGCTCTCGCCACTCGGAGAAGTTCCCGTCTCCTCTGTGAAAGTCTGACTTCGCCCTCGGGAACTTTCTCCTCTTCAGCCTCGTCCCCTCTCGACTCTCGGCTTCAGTAAAACGTCTCCATCACAAACTTTTGGGCTCAGCGTCACACACGAAGCGTCAGTCGGGTTTTTTTCTTCTTCCTGCTGCGTGTGGAGGGAAATCTCCGAGCGGAACCACGTTTGAAGAGGAGAGAGAGCGGAGGGAGGAAGTCCTGCTGTGGGTTTAGCTCCTTGTGCAGATTTTGATACTGATACCGATGATACTTTCTGATGCCGTGTTACCGCTCAACCCTAATGAGCCGCAGCAGCAGTGAGTTGTGCTTCCTGACAGAAGCTCGGCAGCGGCGGACTGATATATGAGAAAATAGTCCCTCAACATGCGGCAATTCAGGCGACGCAAGGTTAGTTTTATTTCAGACATGATTCGTTCACACGTTCACAGGGACAGTCTGGAGCTCTAATAGTTTCCTCGGGTCTGTAGAGTGGGTCAGACTGTTTTTATTTATTATATTTATGTAATATAATAATATTTATTTAAAAAAGTGTCTCCACACGTCTCCAGTGCTCTGGATCCCCAGGAAATGAGGAACTATGAACAAAATTCACAAATGTCCCTTTAACGATTTCAAAATTGCGAAAATGTGCAGCAATTGACTCCATTTTTGGTACTTAGAATAGAATAGAATACTTAGAAAACACGAGAGTCACATTTCAGAACATGTTCAGATCTAAACTACAGCGATCGACGTTTTTCTGCAAAGTGAAACAGAGACTGAAGGAAACAAACTGCAGCCTTTAGGATTTGCTAATCTCGTCCATTCAGGTTTTGATTCTGATTTGTTTGTGGTGAACGGTACAGTTTTTTGTAGCGCTCGACTGAAGAGAAGCAGGTCAGACCCGAGGAAACAGGAAGTGGCATCTTCATAATAAACAAAGATGTGGTTTAGGTCTGTGTTTTCTTTTCGTCAAATGTTCAGGGGTGTTTCTGAAAAGGTTCCACTGCAGCTTCAGCTCTGACTCATTTCAACACATCGGGGCTGAACCTGTTTGGAAAAATATCAAATATACGTTTCCTGATGATTATTCTTTGTGTTTATATTTGCAATTCATGTTTGAACTTTTTGAACACGTCCCGGAGTTTTAATATTTGAGAGAAACTGAAACCTGAACTCAATACAAGAACCGGCGTTTCAGAACAGGTTTGGAGACGTAGAAACGGCTTTTACAGAGAATAAGACACAGGGAGGACACGTGACTCAATTTGGCCGTTTTTTTGCACAGTGCATCTTTCCTGGTGGAGGTTCTGCCGCCTGCTGGTTTCCATGGAGATGTTATGGCTTTAATTTAAGAGGTTCCACATTATCGCGTTAAATTAAATCCAGGCCTGTCACGATAACACATTTTTAAAGTGTGATAAATAAGGCTCTGTTGAAAAAATCCACTTCCCGATTCATAAATTTGCATATTAATTCCTTAAGATCGATTTGTATGCGCAAAGATCGACTTAAATTTGAATCCTCGGTGAACTTTAACCCCACGTGTCGGGTCACTGAGTTGGCGCCTTTGCAGGTCTGACTATATCAAAACTATGAACATGGCACCAGAAACACTCAAAGCTCAGAAACAATAACGACAAAGACGCTCCTGACAGAAGCAAAGCCATTTGAAGGCCAAATGGAGGTGAAGTACAGCGGAAATACAAATAATTGTCACCTAAATAAACCCTATTCAAAATCCAATAGAGCCAAACCTAAGTTTTATAAACAGTTGAATATTTACAGGAGGAACGTCAAACGCATTTTGGTCCGGGGGCCGTGTACAACCTACTGTGATCCCAAAGGGGCCGGATCAGAAAACTCATGGCATATTTACCCGAAAATAGCAATAAATCCAAATATTTGTGCAGAGAAATGCAAATCTATAACAGAAATCTTTTTTTATTTGATTTTATTTGACAAAATATTTGAATCTTCTGCTTTCACAGCAGCATCACTGACCTCTCGGCTCCAGGTGAAAACAGACGTCTGTTGTTTCAGTCCCAGTAATAATTAGTTTATCTTCTGTCTTCTCAGTTCTCCATTCAGGTTATTGTATTTTTCGCCGTGTCTCGTAGTGGTGTTTAGGATTATATTCCTTGAGCACCGCTACTTGTCCCCATTCAGCTCTGTGAACAAATAGGAATTAGTCCATTTTTCTTGTAAAATCCTGCACTCAGCTCCACTTTTCTCATTTTGGACATTTTACTGATTAGGGCGTCACGGCCACAGTCAAAATGATTGTTCTTTAAGAGCGTTTGGAAAGAGGAAAGTCTTCCTTTGTGCTGCTCTGGTGGGAGGCGCTGCACAGAAGCTCTGGAGATGCTGCTATGCAAAGGACGCAGAAAATTACCAGAAAAATGTGAACATTTCAAGTATTTCAATAGAAAATCAGATGAGGGCCAGATTAAAGGTCTTGGAGGGCCGGATCTGGCCCCCGGGCCGCATGTTTAACACCCCTGATTTACAGTGAATCACTACATATATTGGCAGCTCCAACTCCTATTTTAACGGTGTCATATCAGAACTCGCCTCAGCGCATCGCAGCCTTCATCTCCTGAAGAAATGTTCCTGAGACTTTTTCTCATTCTAAGAGGTTTAAATCTGGTGAAGGCCGTTTTTATCAAGCTCTTCGGCCTGAGCCTTGAAAACCAAATCATAACAAACCAAGAGAATCACATTCCGGGCAAAGCGATAACAGCAGAAATGTCCCTGAGTGCAGCTTTAATCCTGATCCTCTCTGTTTTCCAGGTAAGCCTCAGTGGTCGTACCCGTCCTCGGACCCTCAGCTCAGTTACTCCTGGTACCAGAACGCGTCGGAGAGCGACCGCAAACCTCTGGCTAAGACCACCACTTTAAAAACGGGCCCCAAAGCCGACCCCGCCTCCTCCTCCTCCGCCCCCGACCAGTGGGACGCCATCTTCGGACTGCGCGCGCCCTCCCCCTCGGCCAATCAGGAGCCGCGCCACACCACCCCGTCTCTGTGGGCGTCGACGGGCTACGAGAAGCCGCCGTCGCCGCCGCAGACGCTCACCTCGGACAGTTCGGAGTATTCGTCCACGCTGGTCAGAAACACGGTGTGCCGGACTTACAGGAGACCCATTAAGAACAAGGACGCTAACGACGCCGTGCTCGAGACGCTTAAGAGTGAAAGTAAAACGGTGGGCGGAGGGGGCAGGGGCAGGGACTACACCGTGCTGCATCCCTCCTCCATGTCGGCGTGTAACGTGACCATCCAGGAGCGCACCACGGAGACGGCGCCCCCTACAGGCGGCGCGGGGGACACGGGGGAGGTGCCGTGGAGGAAGAAGACGGAACACAACTCCAGGTGAGAGAGGCCCAAAGCATGCTGGGTAATGGTGAGATTTACATCGAGATGGAAGTGCTGCTCTGTAGGTTTTCTGTGGTAAATGTGTGTGTAAATGTGTGTGTAAATGTGTGTGTAAATGTGTGTGTAAATGTGTGTGTAAATGTGTGTGTAAATGTGTGTGTAAATGTGTGTGTAAATGTGTGTGTAAATGTGTGTGTAAATGTGTGTGTGAATGTGTGTGTAAATGTGTGTGTAAATGTGTGTGTAAATGTGTGTGTGAATGTGTGTGTAAATGTGTGTGTAAATGTGTGTGTAAATGTGGCGTATTCTCCTCCAGCTTCATAAATCTGCCCCATCACCAAATCTTCAACCAACAAGGTCGACAAAGGAGAAACATTCTTCATGAAGAATTTATCCACAACGATGGAGGGAAGAAAGACGAAAACTTAAAGGGGCAGGTGTGAGTTTAGTTCATAGTTCCTCATTTCCAGAGCGTTGGAGACGTGTGGAGACACTCGTTTAAATCTTCCTCCAGTCCTTGTATTTGCAGAGGTGCTGGTGCTGGGCTAGTGCAGGTCAATGGCCACAGTTGTCCTGCCAATAAAAACAGTCTGACCCACTCCACAGACCCGAGGAAACTATTAGAGCTCCAGACTGTCCCTGTGAACGTCTGTGTCACAGAATCATGTCTGAAATAAAACTAACCTTGCGTTGCCTGAATCGTCGCATGTTGAGGTTCTATTTTCTCATATATCAGTCGCCGCTGCTGAGCTTCTGTCAGGAAGAACAACTCACTGCTGCTCAGACAGAAATCCTTCAAATGCAGCGGTCGGTTTGACTCTGAAATGATTCTGTGACACAGACGTTCACAGGGACAGTCTGGACTGGAGGGAATATTTAAAAAAGTGTCTCCAAATTCCCAAAAAAGTGCCCAAAATTCCGAACTTTAAAGGAAACAACGACGAGCATCAGTGAAACGACTGAGCAACACTGACGTTCTGGTCCTGGAGGAAACAGAAGGAACTTGTTCAGATTCTGCAGTTACAATTAAAACTCCATTTCCTGATGTGGATCTGAGCTCAGACAGATTTGTGCAGGTGAATGTGACGCGTCTCCAGGACCAGAACGTTCGTGTTGCTCAGTCGTTTCCCTGATGCTCGTCGTTGTTTCCTTTAAGTTTTCCTCTTTCTTCCCTCGATCGTTGTGGATAAATTCTTCATGAAGAATGTTTCTCCTTTGTCGACCTTGTTGGATGAAGATTTGGTGATGGGGCAGATTTATGAAGCTGCTGGAGACATTTACACACACATTTACACACACATTTACACACACACATTTACACACACATTTACACACACACATTTACACACACATTTACACACACACATTTACACACACATTTACACACACATTTACACACACATTTACACACACATTTACACACACATTCACACACACATTTACACACACATTTACACACACATTTACACACACACATTTACACACACACATTTACACACACATTTACACACACATTTACACACACACATTTACACACACATTTACACACACATTTACACACACATTTACACACACATTTACACACACACATTTACACACACATTTACACACACATTTACACACACATTTACACACACATTCACACACACATTTACACACACATTTACACACACATTTACACACACACATTTACACACACATTTACACACACATTTACACACACACATTTACACACACATTTACACACACACATTTACACACACATTTACACACACATTTACACACACATTTACACACACATTTACACACACATTTACACACACATTTACACACACATTTACACACACACATTCACACACACATTTTGCAAACCTACAGCGGGACACTTGCAGCTGGTGTGAAAAAAGGCTTGTTCCAAACGTTTTAAGCCCTTTGTGAACTTATTTTTACATTCAAGTAATTTTATGTTCCATTTTCCATTTAATTTATTTATCTTTTGGTCGGTTGAGAACAGTTTCTCATTTGCAGCAGCAGCAGCCTGGAGTTGGCAGTTGTTGCAAATGAGAGAAAAATAATTAGAAACGTCCAGGAGCAGGAGACGTCAGAGAAAAGAATGAGATGTTATTAGTCTCGGTCTCGGTGAGGAGTTTAGATCCTCGCCGTGTCTCCTCTGTGGGCGGGGCTTCCTCACCCGTTTCCTGCAGGATCGAGGAGAAGGAAACGAGGAAAGAGAAATGAGTCGCCCTCCAGCCTCTGCTCCATCACTTCCCCCCCGAGTGACTCTGTTCTGACTCTCTTCTCTGCTCCAGGTTCGGCGCTCCTCTGTCCAAGCAGAAGCAGAGCCGCTCGGACTTGTTCGGGTTCGAGGACGATTCGGGTCAGAACCAGAACAGCTCCGCCCCCTCCGACGGCCCCGCCCCCTCCGACGGTGCGTCCAATTACAAAATCAAATACTTCGGCTTCGACGACATGAGCGACAGCGACGGAGAGGAAGGGGGCGCCAGAGAGCGGAGGAAAGCCAAACGCAAGATGAGACCAAACATGGAGGAGGAGGAGACGCAGGAGGAGGTGAAGACCTGGGCTAGTCCTGGTTTAGTCTGTATTTAGTCCTGGTTTAGTCTGTATTTAGTCCTGGTTTAGTCTGTATTTAGTCCTGGTTTAGTCTTGTTTTAGTCCTGGTTTAGTCTGTATTTAGTCCTGGTTTAGTCTGTATTTAGTCCTGGTTTAGTCTTGTTTTAGTCCTGGTTTAGTATAGATTTAGTCCTGGTTTAGTTTTGATTTAGTCCTGGTTTAGTCTGTATTTAGTCCTGGTTTAGTCCTTATTTAGTCCGTATTTAGTCCTGGTTTAATTGTTGATTTAGTCCATATTTAGTTCTGGTTTAGTCCTGGTCTAATCTGTATTTAGTCCTGGTTTAGTCTGTATTTAGTCCTGGTTTAGTCTTGTTTTAGTCCTGGTTTAGTCTTGTTTTAGTCCTGGTTTAGTCTGTATTTAGTCCTGGTTTAGTCTTGTTTTAGTCCTGGTTTAGTCTTGTTTTAGTCCTGGTTTAGTCTGTATTTAGTCCTGGTTTAGTCTTGTTTTAGTCCTGGTTTAGTCTGTATTTAGTCCTGGTTTAGTCTGTATTTAGTCCTGGTTTAGTCTTGTTTTAGTCCTGGTTTAGTCTTGTTTTAGTCCTGGTTTAGTCTTGTTTTAGTCCTGGTTTAGTCTGTATTTAGTCCTGGTTTAGTCTTGTTTTAGTCCTGGTTTAGTCTTGTTTTAGTCCTGGGTTAGTCTTGTTTTAGTCCTGGTTTAGGATAGATTTAGTCCTGGTTTAGTCCGTATTTAGTCCTGGTTTAGTTGTTGATTTAGTCCATATTTAGTTCTGGTTTAGTCCTGGTCTAATCTCTATTTAGTCCTGGTTTAGACTTGGTTCACTCCTTTTTTGGTCTTGGTTTAGTCTTGATTTAATCTGGTTCAGTCCTGGTTCAGTCCTGGTTTAGTTCTGGTTTAGTCCTGGTTCAGTCCTGGTTCAGTCCTGGTTCAGTCCTGGTTCAGTCCTGTTTTCGGTCCCGCTTTAGTCCTGGTTTGTGCCCTGTGCAGGTCTGTGAGGAGGTGGAGGAGGTGGAGGACCCCTTCGACAGGTTTGACCGTCTGGAGAGAATGGAGCCATTTCAGACGAACGAGAAGAACGAGCGAGAGCGAAGCGAGTGGACGAGAGAGAAACCGGCGGAGAACAAGAAGAACTCAGAATGGCACAACAGCAACTTACGGACAGGTACCAGACCCTCTGACCCTCTGCTCCTCTGCTCCTCTGACCCTCCGACCCTCTGCTCCTCTGACCCTCCGACCCTCTGCTCCTCTGACCCTCTCCTCTGCCCCGCTGCCCCTCTGCTCTGCTTCTCTGACCCTCTCCTCTGCTCCTCTGCCCCTCCCCTCTGACCCTCTCCTCTGCTCCTCTGCCCCTCTCCTCTGCCCCTCTCCTCTGCCCCTCTCCTCTGCCCCTCTCCTCTGCTCCTCTCCTCTGCTCCTCTCCTCTGCCCCTCTCGTCTGCTCCTCTGCCCCTCTCCTCTGCCCTTCTCCTCTGCCCCTCTCCTCTGCCCCTCTCCTCTGCCCCTCTCCTCTGCTCCTCTCCTCTGCTCCTCTCCTCTGCCCCTCTCCTCTGACCCTCTCCTCTGCCCCTCTCCTCTGCTCCTCTCCTCTGCTCCTCTCCTCTGCCCCTCTCCTCTGCCCCTCTCCTCTGCCCCTCTCCTCTGCCCCTCTCGTCTGCCCCTCTGCCCCTCTGCCCCTCTCCTCTGCCCCTCTCCTCTGACCCTCTCCTCTGCCCCTCTCCTCTGCCCCTCTCCTCTGCTCCTCTCCTCTGCTCCTCTCCTCTGCCCCTCTCCTCTGACCCTCTCCTCTGACCCTCTCCTCTACCCCTCTCCTCTGCCCCTCTCGTCTGCTCCTCTGCCCCTCTGCCCCTCTCCTTTGCTCCTCTCCTCTGCTCCTCTCCTCTGCCCCTCTCCTCTGACCCTCTCCTCTGCCCCTCTCCTCTGCCCCTCTGCCCCTCTCCCCCTCTCCTCTGCCCCTCTCCTCTGCCCCTCTCCTCTGACCCTGTGTTCTCCCTCAGATGTGCTGGACTTCTCGGAGGAGGGCCTGAGGGTTCTGGCTGGAGCTCCGCGTAGAGCCCCTGCTCAGAGTAAATCCACAGAGAAGAACCCGGACTCTTTCAGGAGGATCTTCAGCGCCCACAAGAAGGTCAGAGTCCCGTCTGTTTTCAGTCTGAGTGAAACATGAACGTGAGAACGGCTCCGGCTGCTGTGAGGATGTTTGTTTGTTTGTTTGTTTGTTTGTTTGTCAGTCACAGTTTGTACGAATCTGTGTTTGTGGCTTTTGTTTCTTCTTGGTCCATCAGGGAAAATGCTTCTCGTTCTCTCAGCAGAAGTTCCCAAACTGTGGTACAGATTCCAGCTCTGCCAATATTTATATATTAGACAGAAGATTGATTCTGCAGAAGTCCTTATGGTTGGGACTCATCCGGGCTCAGACCTGGTTTACACAGTTTAGTCCTGATATAGGACTCAGATAGTCCTCATTTAGTTGTGAAATGGTCTTGATTTAGTCCTGATTTATTCCT
The DNA here is from genome assembly GCA_030686955.1 of Odontamblyopus rebecca. Taxonomy (NCBI): domain Eukaryota; kingdom Metazoa; phylum Chordata; class Actinopteri; order Gobiiformes; family Gobiidae; genus Odontamblyopus; species Odontamblyopus rebecca. Next base: position 1,913,067 of record CM060671.1, read on the forward strand.
CTGATATAGTCTTGAAATAGACCTGATATAGTCCTGAAAAAGTCTTTATTTAGTCCTGAAATAGTCCTGAAAATACTGATTTATTTCTGATAAAGTACTGAAATAGTCCTGATTTAATCCTGAAATAGTCCTCAAATAGTCCTGATAAAGTTCTCATAAAGACCTGAAAAAGTCCTGGAAAAGCCATGAAATAGTCCTGATATTGTCCTGATTTCTTGTTTAACCTTAGTCTGGGTCTAAAGTTTGCAGAATGTTGAATATATAAAAAAAAATCTTGGACTGAATCAACAAAAAGTTCTACAAAAATTTTAACCAATCATTTACTTTGACTAAACTGGGCGACACTTGAGTTTGGGGAGCCACATTAATGCTTAACTGATGATAAAGTGCATAATAATAATGACTTAACTACATCATTGCTGCTGTGTTTACAAAGTACTTTCAGTGCAGTTTGGTCTAAGGCTGTATTTGCAAGTATAAAGACAGTCACTATTTTCTTCCCATCCCCTCATTTTTGTACCTGCACTAAAATCCCTACATTAAAGTGTCAGAGGAAATTGTATTAGAGATCGAGACGAGACGAGACTTTTGTGGAGTTTTGGTAAATAAATTGTGCGATTCAGTTCATAATTTTTGCTTCACAATTTTTGCTTTATTTCATTTGACAGTTTACAGTCTTTGTAACTGTGTTTTTTGGCACACAGCTTCTCAAGAGGGGAGTCAATCAGCAAAGTTTAACCTTTTTCATCCAAGGCAAATGTAAAAATGTAAGAAAAAAAATCTTGCAAGACAATTTTTTCCATCTTGTGACAGAAGATCTTGTCCCGTCGCTCTTTACAGCCGCTGTTTCTGCACCTCCTCCTAAAACTGAATCCGAATAAATATAAAATAGCTGAACCGTGTGCTCCAAATGTTCTCTACGGTTGGAAATATCGTTTGTGTGTCCGTCAGAAATGAAAACGACTCTTTATTTTGCCCAGAATCAGCCCTGTGCCGCTTGAATGCTCCTCACACACTTTTTATGATCAGACCTCATCTTTTCAACATTTGCCAAAACTCCAGGAAGTGGCCGAAGTGTAAACGTGCCAAACGGCCCCTCGCCCGCCCCCACGCCGCCCCCTGCTGGTCGGCTCAGACCGGCCCCTGCTCTTACCCCCCGAGTCCGTTCCGTTTGGACCTCCGAGGCGTCAGGTGGGACCAGATTTGGCTCAGGTCTCGTTTGTTTTCGCTCATCTCCAAAATCCCCCCTTTGTCTCAGATGGTCCCCGAGGGAGTCCGGCTTTTGTTTTAGAACCGCCAGAAGAAAGTCGGGTTTAAACATCGAGCCAAGATCAGACGGGATCAAGTGAGGCGTCCGACCGGAGCAAGGGCTCGTTAGTCCGGCTTTGGTCCGGGTTTGGTCCTGGTTTAGTCCGGGTTTGGTCCTGGTTTGGTCCTGGTTTGGTCCTGGTTTTGTCATGATTTGGTCCTGGTTTAGTCTTGGTTCAGTCCCGGTTCAGTCCCGGTTCAGTTCCGGTTCAGTCCTGGTTCAGTCCTGTTTTAAACTGTTTTAAGTGCATTCACACTTGTTCTAGTCCAGGTTTAGTTTTAGGTTTAGTTCTTGGGTTAGTCCCTGTTTAGTGTGGTGTTTATGCAAACCTTAGTCCCCTGGTCTAGTCCTGGTCTAGTCCTGGTCTAGTCCTGGTCTAGTCCTGGTCTAGTCCTGGTCTAGTCCTGGTCTAGTCCTGGTCTAGTCCTGGTCTGTCTAGTCCTGGTCTAGTCCTGGTCTAGTCCTGGTCTAGTCCTGGTCTAGTCCTGGTCTAGTCCTGGTCTAGTCCTGATTTAGGTCCTGGTTTAGTCCAGGTTTACCTTGTTCCTCCCTGGTTTAGTCTCGGTTTGGTTGGTCCTGATTTGATCCTGGTTTACTTTTGTTTTTTGTTGAGTTAGTCCTGATTTGGTCTTAAATTCTGGACCTGGTTCAGTCCCGGTTCAGTCCCGGTTCAGTCCCGGTTCAGTCCCGGTTCAGTCCTGGTTCAGTCCTGGTCTCACCCTGGTTTTTTTTGTAGGTTTAGTCCCACTTTTTATGTGTAAATGCGGGTTCAGTCTCTGCTTAGTCCTGTTTTACTTCAGACTTAAGTTTCATTACTATTAGCCCAACTCACTCATTCCTGTTTGCATTTTTTACCTTTTTGTGCAGATTCCACCCAAATGTTTTTTCCTTTTTATCCTTTCCGTTCTCTGCCTGTAAAACACACTGTCTCTGGCAGGGACGGTGCAGTGTGTGGGCCGGGACCAGCAGGGGGCGGTACTGTTGGCTCAGACTCAGACCTGTGGCGTGTGGCGTCAGGGTTTAATCAGGAAAAACAAAAGAAGAAGAGCGGGGTTTGGCAGGAGAGACGAGGCGGCTCAGGGGGGAGGGACGGTCAGACAAAAGAGCAATAATCTATAACACCGCGAGGAGCCTGAGCCCAAACCAAAAACCCTCCACCTAATTTTCCCATGTCAGGGCAGAAATGTGTACGAGCTGCTCCGGAGATCCAAATAAATCCACTGTTTTGTGTCAGAATCAGGAAGTGTGAGGTTAGCATGCTAGAAAAACTCTTCTAAACTCATCGTGGTGAATAATCCGGACGCTCTGAACGCAGAAGGGAAACGAGGAAGAACTTTGGACCACGGCACAATCTGTTTACAGTCAATTAATTCTGTTTGTCGCATTTTTAAATCGGAAAAAAACAGATTCACAGACTTAAATTTGGGTTCAGTTTTATTCAAACGGAACTAAAATGGGAAAAATGTCCAGTGCAGCGTCTCTAAAACTTCACACGACGTCCTACCCTAAATTATATTATTATATTTGACTCATTCAAACAGCTTCTCAAGAGGAGTTACTCAGCAAAGTTTAACCATTTTTCATCTAAGCAAATGTAAAAATGTCAGGAAAAAAACCTCACGAGACAATTTTTTTCCATCTTGTGACAGAAGATCTTTACAGCCGCTGTTTCTGCATCTCCTCCTAAAACTGAATCCAAATAAATATAAAATACACCAAATGTTCTCTACGGTTGGAAATATAAATATAAATAAGTCCTGCCTGAGAACAAAATGGCCTCTGGAGGACGACTGTATCTGAAGCAGGTCTGGTCCAGGTGTCTGCTCCTCTCTGAAGTGTTTTATGCTGCTGTGTGAAGCTCTTTGGAAACTGTCTTGTTTATAAAAAATGTTCTGCACAAATAAAGTTGGATTGGAGGTTTACAACGGGACTATTTTAGGTCTAAATTAGGGCAGAAATGGGTAAAGAAAAAATCTGACCTGGCAAAATGTCAAGTGCAAATCAGAGACTAAAACTAATGTTGAAATTATAAGTGAAGCAAGTGTCGATTCTGAAAAAATGAACAGTGTAATCTGGATTTTATCAGAGCTGATGTAAGACCGCATGGTACAAACAGATACTATTACTTTGTGTTGAAAATTACAATATTATCTAAAAAAGAGCGTTTAAAATGATCATTATTGGGTATTAAAGTCAAGTCTATTCTTTATCCAAATTGAGCAATATACGTAAAATATATTCTGATTAATTACCCAAAGTCGGACCAAACTGATGGATAAAATCGACTAAAATAAGACACCAGAGAATTTGAGAAGCACTGGTTTGATTTGTGTGTTTGTGTGTTTGTGTTTATTGTTGATATTTCACATGTTTCCTGTGTGTGTTTGTGTTTATTGTTGATATTTCACGTGTTTCCTGTGTGTGTTTGTGTTTATTGTTGATATTTGACGTGTTTCCTGTGTGTGTTTGTGTTTATTGTTGATATTTCACATGTTTCCTGTGTGTGTTTGTGTTTATTGTTGATATTTCACGTGTTTCCTGTGTGTGTTTGTGTTTATTGTTGATATTTCACGTGTTTCCTGTGTGTGTTTGTGTTTATTGTTGATATTTCACGTGTTTCCTGTGTGTGTTTGTGTTTATTGTTGATATTTCACATGTTTCCTGTGTGTGTTTGTGTTTATTGTTGATATTTCACGTGTTTCCTGTGTGTGTTTGTGTTTATTGTTGATATTTCACGTGTTTCCTGTGTGTGTTTGTGTTTATTGTTGATATTTCACGTGTTTCCTGTGTGTGTTTGTGTTTATTGTTGATATTTCACATGTTTCCTGTGTGTGTTTGTGTTTATTGTTGATATTTCACGTGTTTCCTGTGTGTGTTTGTGTTTATTGTTGATATTTCACGTGTTTCCTGTGTGTGTTTGTGTTTATTGTTGATATTTCACATGTTTCCTGTGTGTGTTTGTGTTTATTGTTGATATTTCACGTGTTTCCTGTGTGTGTTTGTGTTTATTGTTGATATTTCACGTGTTTCCTGTGTGTGTTTGTGTTTATTGTTGATATTTCACATGTTTCCTGTGTGTGTTTGTGTTTATTGTTGATATTTCACGTGTTTCCTGTGTGTGTTTGTGTTTATTGTTGATATTTCACGTGTTTCCTGTGTGTGTTTGTGTTTATTGTTGATATTTCACGTGTTTCCTGTGTGTGTTTGTGTTTATTGTTGATATTTCACATGTTTCCTGTGTGTGTTTGTGTTTATTGTTGATATTTCACGTGTTTCCTGTGTGTGTTTGTGTTTATTGTTGATATTTCACGTGTTTCCTGTGTGTGTTTGTGTTTATTGTTGATATTTGACGTGTTTCCTGTGTGTGTTTGTGTTTATTGTTGATATTTCACATGTTTCCTGTGTGTGTTTGTGTTTATTGTTGATATTTCACGTGTTTCCTGTGTGTGTTTGTGTTTATTGTTGATATTTCACGTGTTTCCTGTGTGTGTTTGTGTTTATTGTTGATATTTCACGTGTTTCCTGTGTGTGTTTGTGTTTATTGTTGATATTTCACGTGTTTCCTGTGTGTGTTTGTGTTTATTGTTGATATTTCACGTGTTTCCTGTGTGTGTTTGTGTTTATTGTTGATATTTCACGTGTTTCCTGTGTGTGTTTGTGTTTATTGTTGATATTTCACGTGTTTCCTGTGTGTGTTTGTGTTTATTGTTGATATTTCACGTGTTTCCTGTGTGTGTTTGTGTTTATTGTTGATATTTCACGTGTTTCCTGTGTGTGTTTGTGTTTATTGTTGATATTTCACGTGTTTCCTGTGTGTGTTTGTGTTTATTGTTGATATTTCACGTGTTTCCTGTGTGTGTTTGTGTTTATTGTTGATATTTGACGTGTTTCCTGTGTGTTTTTGTGTTCCAGTCTCCCACTAAAGCCGTGTATAACGCTCGTCACTGGGCCGTGGACAGTGAAGAGGCTCCTCCCCCGGCGTTCCTCTGCAAACCCCCGTCTGCTCCGGTCAGTCCTGCGCTTTAAACCCACATATTTACACTAAAACCGACTCCTGTGAGCTTTACGTCATGTTCTAACGCTGTTTCCTCCTCAAAAACACACCTGGAGTCGTGTTTAGTTTCATTCTCGTTTGAGTCACTCTGTATTATTAGTCTGTCTGCATCACCAAAGCTCTGTTCACGGTCCTAAGTCTGACAAAATTTAGGAAAAATAAGAAAATGTCCCAGTTTTCTTCATCTCTATGTCATTTGTAGCGTTCTGTTATGTTCGGCTCATCAACATTTCCAACCGTACCTCAGTTTTCATCATTTCGAGGCTGAAATGATCCGAATGATTCTCGTTGAAGTGTTTTTGCGATGAGGAAACGACTTTAGAACAGAGCAGAGATTTGCCTCATATGAGCAGTTAAATGTCGGACTTGTTTTTCACGCTAAACTTGCTTTTCCACGTGTCTCTGTGGGAATTTTTGCTTTGATTGGAATGTTCCACAGTCTGGCATTAGTCATTTTACCCCTGTTGTCACTCATATACAGGTGTTTTGATCGGTAATACGACACCTTAGACTTTATTGCTCCAGAAGGGAAATGACTTTGACACAGGAGCTCACACATCACAATATAATATAACAACAAAGAGTAAAAATATATTTAAAAAATGGTAATAAACTTCTAAATAAGTAGCATTAAGAAACAACAAGAGACTTGTATAAATATTAGTGCTGTCAAACAATAATTTTTAAAAAATCAGATTAATCACACTTTAGAATTTTGCTTAATCATGATTAATTGCAGTTAATTATTCTTAAAAAAAGACAAAAAAATGCAGTTTATTATCAAAAAATAATATTATTGACATGTTTCTATGGCTGTAGTTTTGTCTGTTGTGTTCGGCTTGTTGTTGGTACAGGTAGTGTCATTTTTACCGCTGAATCAAACCCGTGTTTTGCTTTAAGTTGGTGTTTTAAACTCGTGCTTCTGTGGAAACGGAGTTCTTCGCTGCAACATCTACAAACTCCCTTAGTTTATCTAAAGTCCCGTGGGGCAGTTTTCTGCAGATAAATTCACCGCTGAGCTCCAGTCACCGTCTCATCTGTCGTCTTCACATCCGTATGGACCTGATCACTGACCTAATCACCTGCGCCGCCTTCAGGACCATCCGCACTTTAACAGAGGAGCGTTCAGAAGAAACTGTGCGATTAATATGCGTTAAGAAAAAGCAGTGCGATTTTTTTGTGTGTGATTAATCGCATGTGTTAATGTGTTAACCTTGACAGCCCTAATACATTTATGTACACACTGCAAAAAATCTTGGCCAAACTGTAAGATCTAAACACTTAAAACGATCAGAAAGTGACTTGAAAGTAGTGAAATGATCTGTCCATGCAGCAAGATATTTACTGGAGAAGTTCTCTTCAAATAAACAACCTCTAGACTAAAATAAAGCGTCTCTGAACTCGTAAGTCGATAATCAATCTGAAAAAAACAAGATGAAGAATCTGACAGAAGTTTTAAAATCTTGGCCAAATCAGAGAAAGTTGCCGTGCGAGAAGTAAAAAAACAAACATTGTCGTAAGGAAACACAGGCTCATCTGTTATCTGAGAACTTCTACTGCCACGTGCTTGTCTCCACAGTGAAGGATGAGTTTAATGCCAAACGTTGGAACATTCCAGGCAAAGCTCTACCCGCAGAGCCCCGTAGTTCACCTTTTTAACATGGTGTCCCTCTCTGTCCCCTCAGAGCTCGGTGCCCGGGGCGAGCACCAGCAGCAGCAGCAGCAGCAGCAGCAGCAGCAGTGAACCCGCCGAGCCTCCGCCCAAAGACGACGGCGTGTTCAAAGCTCCGCCCCCTCCGCCCAAAGTCTCCAAATGTGTGAAAGTGTCCGCAGACCCCTGTCAGGACACGGTGACCGCCCTGCGCTGCCACAAGGAGCACAAGGAGGTACGACCGCAGCCCGAACCTGCGACCGAGCCTTACTGAAACTGTACGATCGAAATTAGAGACTCGTTTATCGCAGCACAAACCTGCGACCGAGCCTTACTGAAACTGTACGATCCAAACTGGAGACTCGTTTATCGCAGCACAAACCTGCGACCGAGCCTTACTGAAACTGTACGATCCAAACTAGAGACTCGTTTATCGCAGAACGAACCTGCGACTGAGCCTTACTGAAACTGTACGATCCAAACTAGAGACTCGTTTATCGCAGCACAAACCTGCGACCGAGCCTTACTGAAACTGTACGATCCAAACTAGAGACTCGTTTATCGCAGCACAAACCTGCGACCGAGCCTTACTGAAACTGTACGATCCAAACTAGAGACTCGTTTATCGCAGCACAAACCTGCGACCGAGCCTTACTGAAACTGTACGATCCAAACTAGAGACTCGTTTATCGCAGCACAAACCTGCGACCGAGCCTTACTGAAACTGTACGATCCAAACTAGAGACTCGTTTATCGCAGCACAAACCTGCGACTGAGCCTTACTGAAACTGTACGATCCAAACTAGAGACTCGTTTATCGCAGAACGAACCTGCGACTGAGCCTTACTGAAACTGTACGATCCAAACTGGAGACTCGTTTATCGCAGAACGAACCTGCGACTGAGCCTTACTGAAACTGTACGATCCAAACTAGAGACTCGTTTATCGCAGAACGAACCTGCGACTGAGCCTTACTGAAACTGTACGATCCAAACTAGAGACTCGTTTATCGCAGAACGAACCTGCGACTGAGCCTTACTGAAACTGTACGATCCAAACTAGAGACTCGTTTATCGCAGAACGAACCTGCGACTGAGCCTTACTGAAACTGTACGATCCAAACTAGAGACTCGTTTATCGCAGAACGAACCTGCGACCGAGCCTTACTGAAACTGTACGATCGAAATTAGAGACTCGTTTATCGCAGCACAAACCTGCGACCGAGCCTTACTGAAACTGTACGATCCAAACTGGAGACTCGTTTATCGCAGCACAAACCTGCGACCGAGCCTTACTGAAACTGTACTAGACTCGATACTAAAACAGTCCCAGGACACAGCAGAACCTGAACCTGTTTAGAACGATCTGGAGCTGGAGCAGAACAAGTATAACAGCACAGAGACTATACACCCATGGACCTGGTTTAGACCTGGATTAGACCTGGTATAGTCCTGGTTTAGTCCTGGTTTAGTCCTGGTTTAGTCCTGGTTTAGTCCTGGTTTAGTCCTGGTTTAGTCCTGGTTTAGTCCTGGTTTAGTCCTGGACACTGAAGGATCACACAGATATAAGAGCACGTGGGAAGAGAAAAGAAAGTTCTACCGTTTAATCTGGAAAATCATAGGAGATTGTATAAAAAAAGAGGCTTTATAGATATATTTTTTTCACATCATCCAGAAGTGTCCTGCTGTAGGTCTGTGGAGCTTCCGGCTAATGTTTTTCTGTGGTAAATGTGTGTGTAAATGTCTCCAGCAGCTTCATAAATCTGCCCCATCACCAAATCTTCAACCAACAAGGTCGACAAAGGAGAAACATTCTTCATGAAGAATTTATCCACAACGATCGAGGGAAGAAAGACGAAAACTTAAAGGAAACAACGACGAGCATCAGTGAAACGACTGAGCAACACAAACGTTCTGGTCCTGGAGGAAACAGAAGGAACTTGTTCAGATTCTGCAATTACAATTAAAAATCCATTTCCTGATGTGGATCTGAGCTCAGACAGATTTGTGCAGGTGAATGTGACGCGTCTCCAGGACCAGAACGTTAGAGCTGCTCAGTTGTTTTAGGGAGTCCAGACGTCCCTGTTTTGAGCCCTGTGTCCCCTGTCCCAGCAGATTTATACAAAACCAGTAATTTATCCCAGTTTTATAGAGGAAATGTCCCAGTGTCCCAATTTTGGACCAACCTGATCCTGGCAACAGTAAAGAGAGGCAGAAACTGTCATTAAAATACAGAAAATTTGCTTAAAAATGACCAAAACACAAGGAAAATGTGACTAAACTGACTCATGTTTGTCACGAATGGTCTCGGCAGAACAATTTTTTTTAATTCAGCACTCCAACCACCAAAAAAACAGGGATGTCCCAGTTTTTTATTTTGAAATTCCGGTCACTCTTCTGATGCTCGTCGTTGTTTCCTTTAAGTTTTCGTCTTTCTTCCCTCGATCGTTGTGGGTAAATTCTTCATGAAGAATGTTTCTCCTTTGTCGACCTTGTTGGTTGAAGATTTGGTGATGGGGCAGATTTATGAAGCTGGAGGAGAAAACGACACATTTACATATTTACACACACATTTACCACAGAAAAATATTAACCAGAAGCTCCACCTACAGCCGGACACTTCAGAGCGATGTGGAAAATCTGTATTAGTAAATTCTTAACATGACGTCATCCGGTGGCTCAGCTGATGTTGTCATGAAGTAAATGAGCCGCATTTTTAGCCTCGTGTCTCTTCTGTTTCCACTGCTCCTTATGAGTCTGTGCTGAACCTGAAGCAAGACTTTCATTTGCAAATAAAGTGTAGAATAAAAGTCGCGTGTGTGTGTGTGTGTGTGTGTGTGTGTGTGTGTGTGTGTGTGTGTGTGTGTGTGTGTGTGTGTCTGTGTGTGTGTGTCTGTGTGTGTGTGTGTGTGTGTGTGTGTGTGTGTGTGTGTGTGTGTGTGTGTGTGTGTGTGTGTGTCTGTGTGTCTGTGTGTGTGTCTCTGTCTGCAGCTGTACACGGTGGTGCAGCACGTGAAGCATTTCAATGACGTGGTGGAGTTTGGAGAGAACCAGGAATTCACCGACGACTTTGAGTATCTGGCAACGGGACTGAAGACGGGACAACCCCTGAACACACGCTGCCTCAGGTACCACATGGACCGGGGACTGGACCTGGACCGGGGACTGGACCTGGACCGGGGACTGGACCAGGACTGGAGTTTGGACCAAGAGACTGGGACCAAGAGACTGGGACCAAGAGACTGGGACCAAGAGACTGGGACCAAGAGACTGGGACCAAGAGACTGGGACCAAGAGACTGGACCAAGAGACTGGACCAAGAGACTGGGACCAAGAGACTGGGACCAAGAGACTGGGGCCAAGAGACTGGGACCAAGAGACTGGACCAAGAGACTGGGACCAAGAGACTGGGACCAAGAGACTGGACCAAGAGACTGGGACCAAGAGACTGGGACCAAGAGACTGGGACCAAGAGACTGGGACCAAGAGACTGGGACCAAGAGACTGGGACCAAGGGACTGGGACCAAGGGACTGGGACCAAGAGACTGGACCAAGAGACTGGACTAAGGGATTGGGACCAAGAGACTGGGACCAAGAGACTGGGACCAAGAGACTGGACCAAGAGACTGGACCAAGAGACTGGACCAAGAGACTGGACTAAGGGACTGGGACCAAGAGACTGGGACCAAGAGACTGGGACCAAGAGACTGGACTAAGACTGGACCAAGAGACTGGACCAAGAGACTCAACCTGCACCGGACCTGGACCGGGAACTGGACCAAGAGACTGGGACTGGACCAAATGACTGGGACTGGACCAAGGGACTGAGACTAAGGGACTGGACCAGGTAATTAGACCAAGGAACTGGGACTGGACCAAGGGACTGCGGACTGTGGACTGGGACTAGGGTCTGGGATGGGGTACTGGACAAAGATACAGGACCGAGGGACTGGGGACTCGAACTCGACCAAAGGACTGGGACTGGCCCCGGACCTGGTTCGGGGTCCAGTCCAGTTTCCGTCACATGAGCCGTTCCTGTGTGTCTCAGTGTGATCAGTCTGGCCACGCGCTGTGCTATGCCGAGCTTCAGGATGCACCTCAGGGCCCGAGGGAAAGTGGCTCAGGTCTTCAAGACGCTCAACGACGCCCCCCAGCACCAGGTCAGGAACTGCACCTTTCACCGACAGACACTTTACTGATTTTCTTTTAGCTCGTAGGTTTGTGGTTCAAATCTCTGTCGTTATTCGGCACAAAGTTCATCATCTTCTGTCTTTACAAATAAGATAAAAATAAGAATCTGTGAACTTTTACTGCAAGAGCTTAATACAGGTGCACGTACAGGTTTAATCATGAGTACAAGGAGTTCTCAAGTACAGTTTTCAGTTTTTAGAGCCCTTTGTTTGCACTGGGTTTGTCCAAAGTATCAAAACTCACTCATATCCACACTAAATACTCGCGTGTCTGGGCTCTGATCACTAACAGAAATGATCCGGTTCCGTGTCCATGTGTGAGTTTAACATCGTCAGGTTCTACGGTCTGAACTCTACTAGAACCTGTTCCTTTGTTTTAAGAAAGAATAATTACAGATGAAATACATACTGTTCCCTGCAGAACCTGTCCCTGTGCACGGCCGCGCTCATGTACATCCTGAGCAGAGACAGACTCAACATGGATCTGGACCGGTCCTGCTTGGACCTGATGATCCGGCTCCTAGAACTGGACCAGGACCAGAAGGCGGCAGTGGGCTCGGCTCAGCTCAGCGCCCGAGAGATCGCCAAAATAAAAGAGAAGATCCGAAAGCTGTGCGACACGGTGCACAACAAACACCTGGACCTGCAGAACATCACGGTGAGGAGAGAGGTTTGTGCTCGGGTTAAAGCGGGACACGAGTCTGATCTGTGTTCTGTCCCTCGTGTTTCTGTAGACGGGGCACTTGGCCATGGAGACGCTCCTCTCTCTGACGTCCAAACGAGCTGGAGACTGGTTCAAGGAGGAGCTGCGTCTGCTGGGAGGACTCGACCACATCGTGGACAAAGGTCAGAACAGGGAACAGGGATGAAGAACGTTTTCTATCTCAACCTAATGTTGGTTTATGAAGTTCTGGTGGTTGAGCCCAGATGGGTCAAATAAACATTATTAAACACACCGTCCTCTCTGACCGACCAAGGGACCAAGGGACTGGCACTAAGGGCCAAGGACTAAGGTGAGAGGGACTTAGGGACTTGGATAGGGACGGCATTTGATCAAATTGCCTTAATCGATCGTCGAGAAAATTAACAATCAATTTTCGATTAATCATTAACATTTTATATTAAAATTATCGGCGGCACGGTGGCTGAGTGGCAACACTCAGGCCTCACAGCAAGAAGGTTGCGGGTTTGATCCCCGGGTCGCCCGGGCCTTTCTGTGTGGAGTTTGCATGTTCTCCCTGTGTCTGGATGGGTTTCCTCCGGGTGCTCCGGTTTCCCCCATCAGCCCAAAACATGCAGCACCTGAACTAACATCAAGGACCATGTTGTCCACCCTCCTGTGGGCTCACCACCTGCAGAGGGGTTCATAGGGGGTCAGGTGCTGTGAGGATTGGGCAGCAAACTGCCCCCGCGACCCAGCCGGATTAAGCGGGAGAAGATGGATGGATTAAAATGATCATCACTATTATTACTATTACTAATCTGCATAAATAAACTCAACTTTACAACATATAAACCTCCTGACTCCAGAGCCGCATCAGTGTGAGATCAGAATGTGTTTAATGCAGCTTTAAACATTTGTTTACGTCTTACAGAAATGAAACTTAAAACCTCATGACTCATTTGCGTAAGCGAAAAAAAAGCAGCTCTTTCCTTTTGCTCCTGCTTCAGCTTCTGTGTGATTAAAGGACTTGACTCAGTGAATATGAGTGTTCTCTCTGTGACAGAGGATGTTCTGCTGATGCTGAGTCTGTTCTGTGCGTATGTCGCGTTGCAGATGCTGCATAAACATGTGAAACTGGAATACTCAAAAATAAAAAATAAAAAAACCCGATCATACCCGGGGCACTGATGTGTAGGTAAACGCACTCTGAGCGATATAGGGATCTACAAGGAGCCAGAGCCGAGACGTGGGACTGTGAGGCTCCAGAGTTTGTGCTCAGACCTCGACTCCTCAGGCTACGTTACACAGACACCGACATTCAGTTTGTCCATTAAAATGGAAGTGATCGACGAAATTCTTAACGATCAATTATCGATTAATCAGACCATCCCTAGACTGGGACTAAGGGACTGGGACTAAGGGACTGGGACCAAGAGACTGGGACTAACGGACTGGGACTAAGGGACTGGGACTAAGGGACCGGGACTAAAGGACCGGGACTAAAGGACCGGGACTAAAGGACTGGACCAGATGATCTAAACACAGGTTTCTCTGCCCTTCAGTGAAAGAGTGTGTGGAGCACCTGAACCAGGAGGAGGACGAGGAGCAGCTGGTGTCGTCTCTGTGGGGGGCGGAGCGCTGCCTGCGAGTGCTCGAGAGCGTGAGTTTAAACCGAGCTTTTATTTTGAAAGGGCCTGTCCGCCGTGAGCTTCACCGTTCTGTCTGATCACAGGTCACGGTCCATAACCCGGAGAACCAGAGCTACCTCATCGCCTACAAGGACTCCTCCCTCATCGTCTCCTCCGCCAAGTAAGAACCGACCCAGACCCAGACCCAGACCGGGATCATAACCAGATCTGCTCCTGACAGACACTGACAAACAAAACATGAACATTAAAGAGCAAAAAATAATGTTTTTTACATGTCCTCATGTTCTAACGTCATTCTGTCATCACAAACACACCTGAAGAGGTTTTAGAGTCGTACATGCATGTTTGAGTAATCTAGAGATCTCTCCTGGGCCGTCCTTACAGTCTGCCCACACTCCCACTCAACAATTCTCCATAAATATACAAAAATAAACGATTAAGATCACGACGATTTAACATTTGGGAGTTTGTACAAATTTGAGTTAAAGCTCCAAACCTGCTCCTTGAATTCTTCTTGACGGAGCGCGTTTTCAGACAAAAACGTGACTTAAAAGGTGCATTGTGTAACTTTAATGATGCTTCTTTCTGTGGATGCATCACTGCTCTGCCTGGAATGTCCCACAGTGTGAACTTAAACAGCTCTACTTTACATTTATTCAGTTACAGGCGGTTTTAGAGCTCAAATATCCCTCGAAAAACAGACAGTGACTGTGAGCGGGGTCGCCTCTCCACAGATCTGATCTGTAACTCGCACTGGTTTGGCGTTTCATTAGTGGGATGCACATGTTATGAGTTACAGTTAATACTCCACAAACTCCCTCGTCTATAAAATAAAACCATATTTCAGTCGGGAGAGAGGGGAATGTTCAGCCATGTAATTTTCAGAATCGTGTTTTAAATGAAGCTCTCGCTGGGTTCAACTTCTGAACTTTGGGAAGATTCTAAACAAAGAGCGTTTGTGAGGAGCGAGTCCAGGCCCGAGCTTCAGCTGCTCTAACTTTATTACCCCAAAGACCCCGGAGACCCCAGATCCTCCAGACCCCCCAGACCCCAGACCTCAGACCCTCCTCTGCTCACACAGACCCTCCTCACACTGTGGCTTCAGACTTCTGGAGGTTTCAGGGTCCGAACTCTGAGGCAGATGCAGGTTTTTAATGAAAGCTCATTATAAAAGGCGGTTTAATCTAAGGACACAGTACAACAGGACCTCTGCTGATGGACACTTCACATTATCCAAGTTTATACGCCGCAAATGTCTCTGATGTGGCCAAGATTTTAACACTTCCCTCAGGTTCTTTGCCTTTTTTCAGATTTGTTATCGACTTATTTGTTCAGAGATGCTTCATTCTCGTCTAGAGGTCATTTATTTGGATAGAACTTGTCCAATAAAATGATCTCGCTGCATGAACAGATTATTTCACTACTTTAAAGTCATTTTCTGATAGATTTAAGTGTTTAGATCTTACATTTTAGCCAAGTTTTCTTGCAATGTATAAAGACACACCCACAATCGGGTCTGTACATTTAAAGGTCGTCAAATGCTTTTTCTCTATGGAGATGTTCTCACTTTGTCTGGAATGTTCCACAGTACGGCATTAAACCTTTCTATCTTCACGGACCCCAAAACAGACCGAGTTACAGGTCAGATCTGTGGAGAGGCGACCCTGCTCACAGTCAGAACGTCTGTTTTTCTAGGGATTTTTGAGGATTAATCCTGGTTTAGACCTGGTTTAGACCTGGTTTAGACCTGGTTTAGACCTGTCTTAGACCTGGTTTAGTCCTGGTTTAGACCTGGTTTAGTCCTGGTTTAGTCCTGGTTTAGACCTGGTTTAGACCTGGTTTAGACCTGGTTTAGACCTGGTTTAGACCTGGTTTAGTCCTGGTTTTATTGCTTTGTCTGAAATGACCAAATGAGACCTAACTAGACCTAGTCCCAGGTCAGATCTGTGGAGAGGCGATCCCACTCAGAGTCAGAATGTCTGTTTTTCTGTGTATTTCTGAGCTCTAAAATCACCTCTAACTGAATAAATGTAAAGTCGAGCTGTTTAAAGTCACACTGTGGGACATTCCAGGCAGAGCAGTGACATCTCCATAGAAACAAGCACCAGAAAAGTTACACGATGCACTTTGTAAATCGTGTATTTGTCTGAAAACGTGCTCCGTCGAGCAGACTTTAAGGAGCAGGTTTGCAGCTTTAACTTGTTGTTTTGTACAAACCCCCAAACGTTATATCGCCGTGATCTTAATTACTTATTTCTGGAAAGACTAATTGGCAGATTCATTAAAAAACCTTGAGCTGTTGCGGTTGTTTATATTGAGGAACTCTTGGGTAGAAAGTCAGAGCTGTTTTCTAACATGTTTACAGCGAACAGTCTTTTCGGTTTAATATTTAATCTCCCAGTGAATCGTGTGTGTGGCCTGTGCTCCTCTGTCATTAGTTTAAATCGAGTTATTTCTGAGTCTGGACCTCGAACAGAAGAAACATCTGCTGCTCTGTGAGAGGAGTGTGTGAGGAGTGTGTGAGGAGTGTGTGTGAGGAGTGTGTGAGGAGTGTGTGAGGAGTGTGTGTGAGGAGTGTGTGTGAGGAGTGTGTGTGAGGAGTGTGTGAGGAGTGTGTGAGGAGTGTGTGAGGAGTGTGTGAGGAGTGTGTGTGAGGAGTGTGTGTGAGGAGTGTGTGTGAGGAGTGTGTGAGGAGTGTGTGTGAGGAGGAAAATGGTTTGTGAATGTATTTTTTAGCGTTTTTCAAAAAATATAATTCACTGTTAAATAAACAGGATCAGAAACGACATCGACGATCGAGTCTTTTGGGCTTTTGTGCAGTGGGAAATCAGCAGAGGGAAGTGTGAGGTGATGATGAAGATGTTTTCTAACGTTTCCAGACACTAATGAGTGAACCAGAGCGTTTGGTTTGTTAGACTCGTGGCTGTTGTCAGATGGGTTAAAGTGGAGTTAAGCTTCTTCAGTCTGAAGCAAATTGGTGTTTTACGTGGAAGTGAAGAACTTGCCCCCATCACTACACTAGTTCAGAACTTGCCCCCATCACTGCACTAGTTCAGAACTTGCCCCCATCACTGCACTAGTTCAGAACTTGCCCCCATCACTACACTAGTTCAGAACTTGCCCCCATCTTTACACTAGTTCAGAACTTGCCCCCATCACTACACTAGTTCAGAACTTGCCCCCATCACTACACTAGTTCAGAACTTGCCCCATCACTGCACTAGTTCAGAACTTGCCCCCATCACTGCACTAGTTCAGAACTTGCCCCCATCTTTACACTAGTTCAGAACTTGCCCCCATCACTGCACTAGTTCAGAACTTGCCCCCATCACTGCACTAGTTCACAACTTGCCCCATCACTGCACTAGTTCAGAACTTGCCCCCATCACTGCACTAGTTCAGAACTTGCCCCCATCTTTACACTAGTTCAGAACTTGCCCCCATCACTACACTAGTTCAGAACTTGCCCCCATCACTGCACTAGTTCAGAACTTGCCCCCATCACTGCACTAGTTCAGAACTTGCCCCCATCACTACACTAGTTCAGAACTTGCCCCCATCTTTACACTAGTTCAGAACTTGCCCCCATCACTACACTAGTTCAGAACTTGCCCCCATCACTGCACTAGTTCAGAACTTGCCCCCATCACTACACTAGTTCAGAACTTGCCCCCATCACTACACTAGTTCAGAACTTGCCCCCATCACTGCACTAGTTCAGAACTTGCCCCCATCACTGCACTAGTTCAGAACTTGCCCCCATCACTGCACTAGTTCAGAACTTGCCCCATCACTGCACTAGTTCAGAACTTGCCCCCATCACTGCACTAGTTCAGAACTTGCCCCCATCACTGCACTAGTTCAGAACTTTCCCCCATCACTGCACTAGTTCAGAACTTGCCCCCATCACTACACTAGTTCAGAACTTGCCCCCATCACTGCACTAGTTCAGAACTTGCCCCCATCACTACACTAGTTCAGAACTTGCCCCATCACTACACTAGTTCAGAACTTGCCCCATCACTACACTAGTTCAGAACTTGCCCCCATCACTACACTAGTTCAGAACTTGCCCCCATCACTACACTAGTTTGTTGCCTTGACAGACTCACACACAGTCAGATCTCCACCGAGGAAACACTGATCTGTGCCCTTTTTTGGCTTCGGACAGAATTCACCACCTCTAGACAGGGACTTTAGCTTCAGACGGGCCCGAGTTCCACTTTAACTCCACTTTAACCCGTCTTACAACAGCCACAAGTCTAACAACCCAGGAGAATATTTAAACTCCAAACCATTTAGTTGAGAACAGTTATTTGTAATTAAAATCATGTAAACGTGGCCTATAACTGTGATTTTTCTCGCCCTTTCATACTGAGTGTCTCTGCTGTGTCCCAGGGCCCTGAGGAGGTGTGAGCAGATGATTCAGCCTCACAGCAGAGACTCGGGCCCCCAGAGGAGTGTGGCCAAAGCTCTGCAGGACTGTATGAGGGCCATTATCGGGGTCCTGCTCAACCTCACACACGACAATGGTGATTTAACCGGAGTTTACTGTACTGACCACACAGGAGGAGGGTCCGAGGAGGAGGAGGAGGAGTCTTTTATTTACCGGTGTTGTGTTTGCAGAATGGGGCAGCACTAAGACGGGCGAGCAGGAGGAGCTGATCACCACGGCCCTGAACTGCGTCCTCAAAGTTCCTCAGTTCCTTCCTCAGGAGCAGAGGTTCGACATCAGGGTCCTGGTGAGTTGAGCTCTTCACAAACTCAGTATCTTGGAGGACGTACCTATGGAGACGTCACTGCTCTGCCTGGAATGTCCCTCAGTGTGACATTAAACAGCTCCACTTTACATTTATTCAATCACAGGAGGTTTTAGAGCTCAGAAATCTCTAGAAAAACATACGTTCTGACCTGTGACACAGTCTGGTTTGGTCTCGATGATCGAAAGGTTTAATGCCAAACTGTGGAACATTCCAGACAAAGCAATAACATCTCCATGGAGAAGGAGTTTGCTGATCCTGATTTTTACTTAAAACGTGACAAAGTTTGCCAAGGAATGTAGTCAAATAAAAATGTGTCCACCAACAGGAAAATCACACATTATATTTTGTTTTTTTTTTCATCAGTTTATTCTTTCTATTTGCAGTTTGCAGTTTGCTTTTGTTTTCCCTTTAACACCTTTACATGTTTTCCTCACTTTCGAAACCCATTCCCAGTGTCCTGATTGTTCACTGTGATTTAGTTCAGTGCTTTTCACAACAACCAGGGTTCCCGCAGTGTCTTAAAAAGTCTTAAAAGCACTGAATTTATGAATTTGAACAGAATTCCTTAAAAAGACTTGGGGGAAAAGTCATGAATTTTTATATCTGGGTTTTAAAAGTTGTGCAGTTTGTAACTTCTCTGTGTCGCATTTCTCCTCAGAAGCTTAATCGGCATTATTTGATATAAATGGCGTCGCCTAAATAAAGAGCGGCGGAAACAATAATTGAGAACTCAAAATCCTCCAAACACGTCACTGAAAGTCACGCCTACAGAACCACAAGAAACAAGCACAGCAGAAACTCGGAAAATCGCAGAAAATCTTGTTTTTAATGATGGTTTTACGTTACCGAGCGACACATTTCATGCTGTGGTTAAAGGGATGAGTCTCTTTACTCCCCCTTTTCCTTTGTCTGAGTTTAGTCTATGAAATTGGCTGTGAAATGGGCATTAAGTTTTATATAAATGGTCTTAAAAAGGTCTTAAAACACTTGTAGGAACTCTGAACAGCAACTAGCATGCTAATAGCGCATGTTCATCTGGTTCACAGACTCCGTGCTTTATAACACAGATGGCACTTCAGAACTGTTTATAGAGTTTTATCTAGAGCAGGGAGCAGGGGTCTCCAGCGTTTTTCCTCTGGGGTGAGCTACCTGTACAAAATGAAAATGCTAAAGAGCTACAAACGTTAGCAGTCGCATGAAAGTGAATGTGTACAAGAGCTGCAACGAGCTTTAGATAAGGTACAGTTAGATGCCTATAAAACTTAAACCTTTATCCAGTTATTAGTGCACAAAGTCAGGCATCAAAATTACACATTTACAATGGTAATGAGCATTTAATTCAGCAAACTGAGTTATTCAGCACAGTTGGTATAATTCAGTTTGTATAGTTCAGGTTCCTCTCAGGTCCTGTGTCTGTTTGTATAGTTTAGGTTCCTCTCAGGTCCTGTGTCTGTTTGTATAGTTTAGGTTCCTCTCAGGTCCTGTGTCTGTTTGTATAGTTCAGGTTCCTCTCAGGTCCTGTGTCTGTTTGTATAGTTCCGGTTCCTCTCAGGTCCTGTGTCTGTCTGTATAGTTCCGGTTCCTCTCAGGTCCTGTGTCTGTTTGTATAGTTCCGGTTCCTCTCAGGTCCTGTGTCTGTATAGTTCCGGTTCCTCTCAGGTCCTGTGTGTCACGTTCCCTCTCGTTCCCTCAGGGCCTGGGGCTGCTCATAAACCTGGTGGAGTACAGTGCCAGGAACAGGTACGCCGTGATGGAGATGGAGCTGGAGGCCGGACCCTGCGACACCACCGTGATTCAGGCTCCAAACCACCAGGACCAGGACCAGACCGGGACTCTGAGTGCCATCGCGGCCCTCGTGCAGGTCTGAGCCGTGGGGTTATCGGGGCGGGTTCTGTGTCGGGGTTCAGGTTTGTCTCGGGACGGACGGTGCAGGGTTTGTGTGTGAGGCATCAGAATTTCAGTTTTATGCAGCAAAAATCTTCCTGAAGACTCTTCTCTTTTTAAAGTTAAAGGTTGTACAGAGGATTTTCCAAGGACAGAGGAACACGGCGACCGTTTCTCCTTTTTCAAATGTTTATCCCTCCTCCTCCTTCATCTCCCTAAGCAGAAACGCCTCCTCCCACCGCCTCTTTACTCTAGAAATGATGTTCGTTTACAGCCACCGCACGTTCAGAATCGATGGACGAATCATTTTTGAAGTTTCCTGTCCAGAAGTAATTTAGTGAACAACGCGTCAGTCTTTAGACCCTTCGCCTGTTTCATTCGCGCCATCTCTGGACGGAATCTCGTCGGCTTCATTTATCGTCATTAGGGATGGAACGATATCCGAATCTCTCTGTGCCAGATTTTCACCTCAGGATCCTGGTCTATGTGGTTCCCTCCTCTGAAAATGCTTCACAGACTTAATCCACAGAATGAAGATGTAAAAGTGCTTAGAACAGTTATTTCTTCATGTCGTCTGCACTGAAACGGAGCAAAGGATCATGGTCTATGTAGTTCCCTCTGTTCCTTTTCTTTCTTTTTTTTTTTAGCTATTTCTGCATCAGAACTGTTCATTTAAGTAAAGAGATTTGGGATTCCAGATATTGTGACGCTCCACCAGATTATTGTGACACCTTTGACAATACGATATCACCAGATTTATTCCGACTGTGAACAGATTCTGCTTTACAAAGAACGTTTTATCACCACAAACCCAGAGTTAAATCAGCCCAAATGTTGAGTGTCTGCAGGGTGAGTTCAGTCTGTGCAGCGTGAGGTCTGGACACAGAAACAGGGAGAAGGAGGCTGTGACTGACTCACCCAGAGCTTTACCCTGAACTCCACCGTCCTGTAAAAACAGAGACCGGCTAACCACTCTGCCACAGTCTGACTGGTTGTTCTCTCTGTGCCGCAGTTGTTCCTGCAGAGGGAGCGCGCGGCCGTGCTGGCCGAGGCGCAGACTGATGACCTCATCAAAGAGGCGCCCAAAGCTCCTCTGGACCAAAGCGGCGAGTGGCAGGAAACGGGCGGCGAGATCCAGTGGGTCGCCAACGACAACGCCAATGCCAACGACAACGCCAACGCCGCCGACAAACAGGACAAGAAGAACGAGGAGGAGGACGAAGAGCTGGACCTCAACAAAGGTGCGTCCAGATCAGATTTATGGAATAAAACTGTTTATATTATATTATTTATCATACTTTACTGTGGTACACGACATCTGTCTGATTTCTGAAATAAGACAGTTTATAGTACTCTGAGTACTCTGAATACTCTGAGTACTCTGAGTACTCTGAGTACTCTGAATACTCTGAATACTCTGAATACTCTGAGTACTCTGAGTACTCTGAATACTCTGAATACTCTGAATACTTCACTGTGGTACATTACACAGCTGTGACTCCTCTGCTCCTCTGAGCACCTCAGGACCACAGATCTAAACCAGGTTTTGAAAAGCTCTTCAGCTTAGTTAAAGTGGATTCATGGAATGAAACTGTAGGATCAGCTCCATTAAACACTCCTCCTCTGGACCTCTTCTGTTCTGTACTTTATATGTGTGACTTTTCTTCTGTAGTTAATATGAATGTGACTTTTGTCTTCTATAGTTTATAGTGTGTGTTGTGTTCTACAGTTTATAGTGTGTGTTGTGTTCTGTAGTTTATAGTGTGTGTTGTGTTCTATAGTTTATAGTGTGTGTTGTGTTCTATAGTTTATAGTGTGTGTTGTGTTCTACAGTTTATAGTGTGTGTTGTGTTCTATAGTTTATAGTGTGTGTTGTGTTCTATAGTTTATAGTGTGTGTTGTGTTCTATAGTTTATAGTGTGTGTTGTGTTCTATAGTTTATAGTGTGTGTTGTGTTCTATAGTTTATAGTGTGTGTTGTGTTCTATAGTTTATAGTGTGTGTTGTGTTCTATAGTTTATAGTGTGTGTTGTGTTCTATAGTTTATAGTGTGTGTTGTGTTCTATAGTTTATAGTGTGTGTTGTGTTCTATAGTTTATAGTGTGTGTTGTGTTCTATAGTTTATAGTGTGTGTTGTGTTCTATAGTTTATAGTGTGTGTTGTGTTCTATAGTTTATAGTGTGTGTGTTGTGTTCTATAGTTTATAGTGTGTGTGTTGTGTTCTATAGTTTATAGTGTGTGTTGTGTTCTATAGTTTATAGTGTGTGTGTTGTGTTCTATAGTTTATAGTGTGTGTTGTGTTCTATAGTTTATAGTGTGTGTTGTGTTCTATAGTTGATAGTGTGTGTTGTGTTCTATAGTTGATAGTGTGTGTTGTGTTCTATAGTTTATAGTGTGTGTTGTGTTCTATAGTTGATAGTGTGTGTTGTGTTCTATAGTTTATAGTGTGTGTTGTGTTCTATAGTTTATAGTGTGTGTTGTGTTCTATAGTTTATAGTGTGTGTTGTGTTCTATAGTTTATAGTGTGTGTTGTGTTCTATAGTTGATAGTGTGTGTTGTGTTCTATAGTTTATAGTGTGTGTTGTGTTCTATAGTTTATAGTGTGTGTTGTGTTCTATAGTTTATAGTGTGTGTTGTGTTCTACAGTTTATAGTGTGTGTTGTGTTCTATAGTTTATAGTGTGTGTTGTGTTCTATAGTTTATAGTGTGTGTTGTGTTCTATAGTTTATAGTGTGTGTGTTGTGTTCTATAGTTGATAGTGTGTGTTGTCTTCTATAGTTTATAGTGTGTGTTGTCTTCTATAGTTTATAGTGTGTGTTGTGTTCTATAGTTTATAGTGTGTGTTGTGTTCTACAGTTTATAGTGTGTGTTGTGTTCTATAGTTTATAGTGTGTGTTGTGTTCTACAGTTTATAGTGTGTGTGTTGTGTTCTATAGTTTATAGTGTGTGTTGTGTTCTATAGTTTATAGTGTGTGTTGTGTTCTATAGTTTATAGTGTGTGTTGTGTTCTATAGTTTATAGTGTGTGTGTTGTGTTCTATAGTTTATAGTGTGTGTTGTGTTCTATAGTTTATAGTGTGTGTTGTGTTCTATAGTTTATAGTGTGTGTTTTGTTATCTATATTTTATAGTGTGTGTTGTTTTCTATAGTTTATAGTGTGTGTTGTGTTCTATAGTTTATAGTGTGTGTTGTGTTCTATAGTTTATAGTGTGTGTTGTGTTCTTTAGTTTATAGTGTGTGTTGTGTTCTATAGTTGATAGTGTGTGTTGTGTTCTATAGTTTAGAGTGTGTTTTGTGTTCTATAGTTTAGAGTGTGTGTTGTGTTCTATAGTTTATAGTGTGTGTTGTGTTCTATAGTTGATAGTGTGTGTTGTGTTCTATAGTTTATAGTGTGTGTTGTGTTCTACAGTTTATAGTGTGTGTTGTGTTCTATAGTTTATAGTGTGTGTGTTGTGTTCTATAGTTGATAGTGTGTGTTGTGTTCTATAGTTTATAGTGTGTGTTGTGTTCTATAGTTTATAGTGTGTGTTGTGTTCTATAGTTTATAGTGTGTGTTGTGTTCTATAGTTTATAGTGTGTGTGTTGTGTTCTATAGTTTATAGTGTGTGTTGTGTTCTATAGTTTATAGTGTGTGTTGTGTTCTATAGTTTATAGTGTGTGTGTTGTGTTCTATAGTTTATAGTGTGTGTTGTGTTCTATAGTTTATAGTGTGTGTTGTGTTCTATAGTTTATAGTGTGTGTTGTGTTCTATAGTTTATAGTGTGTGTTGTGTTCTATAGTTTATAGTGTGTGTGTTGTGTTCTATAGTTTATAGTGTGTGTTGTGTTCTATAGTTTAGAGTGTGTGTTGTGTTCTATAGTTTATAGTGTGTGTTGTGTTCTATAGTTTAGAGTGTGTGTTGTGTTCTATAGTTTAGAGTGTGTGTTGTGTTCTATAGTTTATAGTGTGTGTTGTGTTCTATAGTTTAGAGTGTGTGTTGTGTTCTATAGTTTAGAGTGTGTGTGTTGTGTTCTGTAGTTTATAGTGTGTGTTGTGTTCTATAGTTTATAGTGTGTGTGTTGTGTTCTGTAGTTTATAGTGTGTGTTGTGTTCTATAGTTTATAGTGTGTGTGTTGTGTTCTACAGTTTCTAGTGTGTGCTGTGTTCTGTAGCTGATATATTCCTGTGTGTGTGTAGCTCTGCAGCACGCAGGGAAGCACATGGAGGACAGCATCGTGGCCTCATACACTGCACTGCTGCTGGGCTGCCTCTGCCAGGGCAGTCCTGTGAGTATCTCTATATTTACCCCAGTATCATAGTCTACTGTAGTAACGCTACTGTATACATGTGACACAGGGCAGTCCTGTGAGTATCTCTATATTTACCCCATTATCATAGTCTACTGTAGTAACACTACTGTATACATGTGACACAGGGCAGTCCTGTGAGTATCTCTGTATTTACCCCATTATCATAGTCTACTGTAGTAACACTGCTGTATACATGTGACACAGGGCAGTCCTGTGAGTATCTCTGTATTTACCCCAGTATCATAGTGTACTGTAGTAACGCTACTGTATACATGTGACACAGGGCAGTCCTGTGAGTATCTCTGTATTTACCCCATTATCATAGTCTACTGTAGTAACACTGCTGTATACATGTGACACAGTCCTGTGAGTATCTACGGTCTAATACCTCTGCTATAGAATCGACTGTAATAATACTAATGTGTGCATATAACATACATACATATACGTATAGTGATGGTTTGTGTTGTTCTGGGCAGATGAATGTGACGACGGTGCGGGAGAACCTGCCCAAAGGAGACTTCTCCATCATGACCGAGATGCTCAAGAAGTTCCTCAACTTCATGAACCTCACTGTGAGTCTCAGCTCAACGCTTTAGTCCGGGTTTGGTCCTGGTCCGGTCCTGGTCCAGTCCTGGTCCAGTCCTGGTCCAGTCCTGGTCCAGTCCTGGTCCAGTCCTGGTCCAGTCCTGGTCCAGTCCTGGTGTAGACTCTAGTCCGGGTCTAAAGTCTAAAGTGTGTGTTGTGTTTTCAGTGCGATGTCGGGACCACGGGGCAGAAGTCGATCTCCCGGATCATCGACTACCTGGAGCACTGCTGAGAAAAACTACTTTTACTCTTGTTTTTTTTTTTTTTATTTCTCAGACGAACTTAATCGACAAAACCAACAAAACATTTTCGCTCTACGTTCCGTTCACGGGCGTTTCCACAGCTCACGCCCCACAGTTTCGAGTCTCGTATCACACTGTCCTCTGCTCCGTCTTGACGCCGTTTCCTCGCCACAAACACCTGGAGTTGTGTTTTTTTGGTTTCGTTCACATGTTTAACACAAAAACCTGCAGATTTAAGCTGAGTTTTTCTCTCAAACTGAAAAAACTCAACTCCGGGTCTGTTTTTAAGGAGGAAACGGCGTCAGAACAGGATTTAAACCTCACAGAGTCTGTTTGTCTGATCGGCCTTTAACCATTTTCAGCCAAAGCTTCATCCACCGCTCACGTCCCTTTCACTGTTTTACACTCATTTTACTGCGAGTTTAAGTTTAAAACACCGTAACTATTCCACGAACAAAGAACGTTTCCACGACCCAAACCTGAGCTGTGGAAAAGCCCCTGAAGTCCCCGGTTTGTTTGGATCCAAATGCTTCCGGAAAAGTTCAGAACTGTGACTCTGAGTCGTGATTTTAAAGCAGAAGTGCCAAAGGTTTAGAAAGTGAAGCTGCTTTTGGTTCACTGAACGTGTTAAAAACGTGGAATTGCTTTTATAAAATGGATTCTGCTCAGACCAGAAGCAGCGTTTTAAACATGACAGAAGGTTAATCCGAACAATCGCTCTCTTTTTACAAACTTTTTCAATTTGCCGAGTTCAATTTTCTGCAATTTGAGATTCAAATTAAACCAATTATGAACGTTTTTAAAAGGACTCCTGTTAAAGGTCTGAACATGACACAAAACTGACTCCTGTGAGCATTGAAACAGATTCTGATGATGTTTTCTCCTCAAAAACAGAGCTGCAGATGTGTTTTGTTTCTAAATCCAAATGACGGAGCACTTGATGACATCACAAGGTGGAACTGTGCACCATTCGATCTTTTGAGTTTCAGCTTAAAACGATAAAATGGGAAAACAGTTTATTTCATTCTTCTGTTTTAGTGTCAAATTTCCACCTCTGTTTCCAGTGTTTAATTTAAAGTTTATTTCAAAAACCGTCTCTTGCCTCTTTTAACTCGGAGATTTTCTTGTCTCTGGTTTATATAAAGTTGTGCTTCCTGTTTCTCGTCCTGGAGTTCGACAGTGACTTTCTGAAATGTGGAAGTAAAACGCATTGAATCCGTGAATCGTTTGTTCGTTCTTCAAAATAAAACCAAAAATACGCGAAAAAACAGCTCTTTTCTTCATTATTTCTCTCCAAAACCGACGGGAAACGACTTTTCAACTCTGTGTTTGAATAAATAACTCTCTTAAGGGTCAGATTTTTCCAATAACTTTCCCAAACTGAAAAAGGAATTGTTATCCGTTGGTTTTGGAGACAAATAGTGAAGAAAAGAGCTGTTTTTTTTGCTTGTTTTTGGTTTTATTTTGAAGGAACGAATGACGCGTGTGTTTTTCCATCAGCAGAACTTCATATAAACCCGAGAGAATAAAAAAATCAACATCAAACGATAAACTGTTTTCCCTTTTTATTGTCGAAACTCAAAATGTTAAAAATGTGTTGAATGAACCCAAACGTAACTCCGGGTTTGTTCGTGACGAGGAAACGGATCAGGAAACGGTGTCAAACGGGGCTTTCGACGTTCCCTCGGTTTGTTTGCTGCGTTTTCCCGGGCGTTTGGATCGGACTTTTCGTTTCCCGTTTTAAACTCGCCTCATTTCCGTCACGTTCGGTTTGGGTTTCGTCGTCTCTCCACACTCCTCTTCGGGCGTTTACGGCGCGTTCCTGTCGCTCCTGTACATAGTTTTTCCTGTAAATAAACCTTTGCGTTCCGAGGATCCGGGCGGAGACGGGAGCCGGACAGAGGTCGGACTTTTCAATGGGACTTTCTATTTTTTTCCTTTTGTAAAAACGTGTTGGTCGGACGGAGGCGGCGTTATTTGTACATAATTTTAAAATAATAAAAAATTGCTACTTTCAGTATTTTCTGGTGTGGGCTTCTTTGGGTCGCCGAACGTTCCCGACTGCGCTGAGCTGGAATCAAACACTAAATAAATCACTTTTTCTGTTTTCATAGAATTCTCTGCTCTTCCTGCTACTTTTTTTTGGTAATTTTTGAGCAAATGGGGGAAATTTGCAGCTTTCGGATCAGAAATGCGTCACAGAAAAAGTTCCGTAGTGCAGCTTTCAAACATGGGGGAAAAAAACAATGTGTAGATCAGGGAAAATGACTGAAATTAAGAGTTTTTAACTTTATTTGAGTCGAGTTTTTTCCTTATTTCAAGCGGCGTTACATTGTGTGTCTTATTTTAGCTGCAGAGTTGTTTGTCTCATCTTCAGTGTGGCCACATGTATTTTTATATTTTAACTACAAACTGTCTTGTTTCACTGCAGATCATTTTACTCAAGTGAAATTGACTCAAATCAGGATCAAACTTTCTAAATTCAAGTCGTCTGAACTCGTCTGGATTTAGTTTTTTGCTGTGACGTAATCGTGTGTCAAAGTGGATTCGATTCAAAACAAACCTGTTTATGCAGAAACTTTCAACACGTATTTTAGACGTTTATTATAAAAAATACAATTTCACAAAATTCTGTGGGTTTTATAAATTAGAATTCTGGACGTTTGGTTCAAGAGGAAAAGTTCCAGATTGAGACTTTAGACCCTATGTGTCCTTCAGTAGAAATATACAAGTACATTTTTAAAGGGCCCATGTTACTCTGTCCTCTGTGTAACGTGGGGCCTTTAAACTTCAACATTAAAGAAGAAAATTCACACAATCCAGAGTAAATTCACAGTGAGCGCGAGTGCCTCAGTCATTTGCTGCCGCTGCTTCTTTCCCACATGTTCTGAGTGTTCCGCTCCTCCAGGGGCCCGGCGTGGGGCCCGGCGTGGGGCCCGGCGGGGGGCCGGAGCTCGGGCCTGCAGAGCCCTGGAGGCGGCGTGTGCGCTCGGAGCCCCGGGGGCCCCTCCTGGAGCAGCTCGCTCAGGGTGGCGATGTAGATCTGCGCCATCTGCAGCGTCTCGGACTTGGACAGCTTCTTGTCGCTCTCCAGGTTGGGGATGACGCTCCGGAGCCGGTCGAAGGCCACGTTCAGCCCCAGCATCCGGCGCCGCTCCCGGGCGTTTGCAGCCAGTCTCCTGCGCCTCTGCGCCCGCTCCAGGGCCCCGGCGTCCGGCTGCAGGGACGAGGAGGGCAGGGCCACATGGAGAGACAGGTCTTTTAGATTCAGGGTTCACAAAGTCACAAACCACCAGAAACATCAGCACCGATTCTGAGAAGATCTGAAGCTCCGAAAAGCTCGAGTTTGGAAAATGAAATATTCCTCTGCTCAGTTTGTTCAGCCTTAACAAAAGCAACAAGAGACATTTGTCAACTGGACAAAAGATTATTTTTGTATAATAAACTAAAGAAACTCAAATCATTTGTCAAATAAACTTTTGTCCAGTTCACAAACTGAATTTCTCCTTTTGCAGTTGAATTTCCCTGGACGACTGAGGGCTTCTGCACATATGGACCTGAACATAGATGATAACAGAAAAAGATCTGGGCTCTTAGATTCAGATTCTTTGCCTGAAATAAGCCACAGAAATACTTTGATCAGCTTTAAGAGTAAAAAGTAACAGAGTTTTGTTCATTATTTGAGCCCTTAAGGCTTTAAATGCAGTGATTTAGATTCAGATTTGTGCTGAAATTCAACAGGAACAATTAAATCTATAGTTTTTCCATCAGTTTTGATTTATATTTGTTTGTTCACATTTTGAATGTGTCAGAATTTCCCCTCCGCCTGTTCAGCAGCTCTCAAACTATAATCAAAATACTTTGAATGTGGTGCAGTAGAAAGTCCAGATCCCTGCTCACATGTTCTGAAGTAAAAGTTTAAAAGTTTAAAAATGAACTTGAACTTTTTACTCTTAAAGTGTTTTGTTCTTTGAGCTGTTTTAAGGCTTCTAATATAGTGATTTGGGTTCAGATTTGTGCCTAATTTCAACAGAAACAATTAAATCTGTAGTTTTTCCATCTGTTTTTATTCATATTTTTGTTCGTTCACATTATAAACGTGTTAAATCTCCCTTAGCCTTTCCAACTCTGAAAGCTCCTATTTAAAAATGTGTTTTACGCGCGAATCCAACATAAACTCTGCCGAATGTTTCCAGACTCGGTGCGTAATTGATCATAATAAACCTGTGAGTGAAATCTAAAAGTTCCCACACAGATAAAGTTCCGTGGTGTTACGTACGGGGCAGAGGAGGTGCAGGGGTCCAGCCTCCAGCCGCAGCTCCACCACGGCGTGCGCAGGAGCCGAGGTCTGCGCGCTCCCACAGCCGCTCCGTACGCGCTCCGGCCCCGCCTCGCCTCCCCGGGGCTCCGCGGGCCCCAGCGGCACGAACAGGCTTTTCCTCGGAGCCATGAAACTGTGAAACTCTCCTCCGGTGCGGGCTGAGGGTCTGCGGGGTCTGCGGGGTCCGTGGGTCTGCGGGTCCGTGGGGTCCGCGGCCGGTTTAAGTAGCCGCGTCTGGGGGCGTGGAGCGGGTCGTGTGCGGTGGATGTGCGGGGCCCGAGCGCAGCGGCGGGGGGCCCATTCACAGAGTTCATCAAAAGGGGATTAGAGACGAGCGGGTGGCCGAGAAGAGGAGCCCAGAGGCGGCCAAGCAGAAGAGCAGACACGGGCCGAGGACAGAGGAGGGAGGAGAGCGCGGAACAGCGCAGCCAGAATGTGAGATCCGAACACTTCAACCTGTCAGAGACTGAAAAGCAGAAACATGACGCGTCCAGCAGCGAGATCCTTTTACTGCACAAGAAACTCCTCCAGACGCTGAGAATAAGTTTATAGATGCAAAGTTTGAGATATGGAGCTCAGTTATGGAAAAGTCTCGAAAAAAGGAACCAGAGAATCAAATACAATGACGCATTAAAATAAACCCATTAAATCCAGAGCAGCGCGTCTGTGTGAAGAAGAAACCTGAGCCTCTGTGCGTAAAAGGGCAGATTTCTGTTTATGATCCGTGACTGTGGCTGAAGTGAAACGTGTCGCAGTGATTCTCGGTGCTGATGAGTAGAAAAAGGAAAAATGAGCAGAGAACATGAGACGAGTCTGACTTTAGCTCCTTTTTATTCATTTCTCGTGTGTTTGTGAATGAAATCAACAAAAATAAAAACATGAATAGACTTCAGACCAGTTCAGGATCAGTGGCCTGAGAATCGGTTCTTTTCGATAAAACGCTTTAAATTCTGCTCAGTTTAAGATAAGCGGACTTCAAACCGGTTCGTGATGAGTGTGAATATGGACGTTAGTCCTGGTAAACGGATCAGAGTTTCTTCTTTTAAACATTTTCTTGCCTAAATTTATGATTTTCTGACGAGTTGAAAAAATCTGTGAGCAGAGAACAGGATGAAGAGCAGAAGTTTGCTTCAGGACGTTTGTTTTGGTGTTGAATTGTGTTTACAGAATAATAACGGCGCTGATCCGTTGGGGAAATGCATTTGGAGGATTGTTAGAAGCTCCAGATGAATCGGAGCTCTTGTGTTAAAGGAAATGAGGCTGAAGAAGTGTGGAGTGTTTCACATGTTTGGTGCTGAACTGGATCGTGGGGATTTTAAGGCGACGCTGAGGAAATGTCTCTGCAAATTTCTCTGATCTGACCGAGATTTTCAAACTTGTGTCCAGTTTATCTGAAGTGAAACGATCTCCTGCAGGAACAGAACGTTTCAGCGCTTTAAAGTCATTCTGGGGCAGATAAGTTTGGAGCTTCAGTTTCTCTGGTGTTTTATTCCTGTTTGATGGACGGATGCAGACGGAGGAGAAGAAGTTTAGAGTTTTCTGAGCACCTCGTCTTAAAACAAGTAGAAGAGAGAACGGAAGAGAAAAGAGGGAGAGAAGGAAGGAGAGAGAAGGTAGGAGAGAAGATGGAGAGAGAAGGAAGGAGAGAACATGGAGAGAAGGAAGGAGAGAAGATGGAGAGAGAAGGAAGGAGAGAACATGGAGAGAGAAGGAAGGAGAGAACATGGAGAGAAGGAAGGAGAGAACATGGAGAGAAGGAAGGAGAGAACATGGAGAGAGAAGGAAGGAGAGAACATGGAGAGAAGGAAGGAGAGAAGATGGAGAGAGAAGGAAGGAGAAAATATGGAGAGAAGGAAGGAGAAAATATGGAGAGAAGGAAGGAGAGAAGATGGAGAGAGAAGGAAGGAGAGAAGATGGAGAGAGAAGGAAGGAGAGAACATGGAGAGAGAAGGAAGGAGAGAACATGGAGAGAAGGAAGGAGAGAAGATGGAGAGAGAAGGAAGGAGAGAACATGGAGAGAAGGAAGGAGAGAAGATGGAGAGAGAAGGAAGGAGAAAAGATGGAGAGAGAAGGAAGGAGAGGAGAAGGAGAGAGAAAGGAGAGAAGATGGAGAGTGAAGGAAGGAGAGAAGATGGAGAGAGAAGGAAGGAGAAAAGATGGAGAGAGAAGGAAGGAGAAAAGATGGAGAGAGAAGGAAGGAGAGAAGATGGAGAGAGAAAGGAGAGAAGATGGAGAGAGAAGGAAGGAGAGAAGGAAAATGGAAAGCGAAAAGAGGAAGAGGGTAGAGATGAGAAAGGGAGGAAGAAAAAGAGAGAGAGAGAAAGGGAGAGGAAATCAAAGGGAAGAAGAAGAGGGAGGGAGAGATGGAGAAAAAGAAAGAAAAGGAGTGAGTCTGTTGGGAGAAAGATGTGTGCAGTTTGTGTGTCTCCACCTGTGAATCTGGAGAATCTGAGTCTGAGCTGCTGGACAGCAGAGGGTGGAGGGGTAGAAGAGGAGGATGGACAGCAGAGGGTGGAGGGGTAGAAGAGGAGGATGGACAGCAGAGGGTGGAGGGGTAGAAGAGGAGGATGGACAGCAGAGGGTGGAGGGGTAGAAGAGGAGGATGGACAGCAGAGGGTGGAGGGGTAGAAGAGGAGGATGGACAGCAGAGGGTGGAGGGGTAGAAGAGGAGGATGGACAGCAGAGGGTGGAGGGGTAGAAGAGGAGGATGGACAGCAGAGGGTGGAGGGGTAGAAGAGGAGGATGGACAGCAGAGGGTGGAGGGGTAGAAGAGGAGGATGGACAGCAGAGGGTGGAGGGGTAGAAGAGGAGGATGGACAGCAGAGGGTGGAGGGGTAGAAGAGGAGGATGGACAGCAGAGGGTGGAGGGGTAGAAGAGGAGGATGGACAGCAGAGGGTGGAGGGGTAGAAGAGGAGGATGGACAGCAGAGGGTGGAGGGGTAGAAGAGGAGGATGGACAGCAGAGGGTGGAGGGGTAGAAGAGGAGGATGGACAGCAGAGGGTGGAGGGGTAGAAGAGGAGGATGGACAGCAGAGGGTGGAGGGGTAGAAGAGGAGGATGGACAGCAGAGGGTGGAGGGGTAGAAGAGGAGGATGGACAGCAGAGGGTGGAGGGGTAGAAGAGGAGGATGGACAGCAGAGGGTGGAGGGGTAGAAGAGGAGGATGGACAGCAGAGGGTGGAGGGGTAGAAGAGGAGGATGGACAGCAGAGGGTGGAGGGGCAGAAGAGGAGGATGGACAGCAGAGGGTGGAGGGGCAGAAGAGGAGGATGGACAGCAGAGGGTGGAGCGGTAGAAGAGGAGGATGGACAGCAGAGGGTGGAAGGGTAGAAGAGGAGGATGGACAGCAGAGGGTGGAGGGGTAGAAGAGGAGGATGGACAGCAGAGGGTGGAGGGGTAGAAGAGGAGGATGGGCAGAAGAGAGTGGAGGGGTAGAAGAGGAGGATGGACTGCAGAGGGTGGAGGGGCAGAAGAGGAGGATGGACAGCAGAGGGTGGAGGGGTAGAAGAGGAGGATGGACAGCAGAGGGTGGAGGGGTAGAAGAGGAGGAGGTGACAGTTGTTGGTGGTTTCGCTTTGTTAAACCCAATGAAACGGCTCATCGAAGCAACACAGCCCACAGATCAAAACAACAGGAGAGGAGGAGAGGAGGGAGAGAGAGGAGAGGGAGCGAAAAGAAGAGAGAAAGAAGGAGCGAGAGAGGAGGAGAGGGACAGAGAAGAGAGACGAAGGAGAGAGAACAGAGGGAGAAAAAGGAAGAGGGAGGAGAAAGAAACGAGAGAGAGGGAGGAGGAGAGCCGGAGGGAGAGAGAAAAAAGAAAGAGAGGAAGGGAAGGAGAAGAGAGGTGAAGGAGATACGAGGAGGGAGAGAAAGACGAGGAGGGAGAGAAAGAAAAGAGAGAAAGAAGAAGAGAGGAGAACAGGGAGGGAGAGGGAGGAGAAAGAGAAAAGAGGTATAGAGAAGAGAGGATAGAGACGAGAGGTGAGGGATGGAGGGAGGGGGGAGAGAAGAAGAAGAGAAAGAGGAGAGGAGAGAGGAGAACAGGAAGGGAGAGAAAGAGGGAGGGAAGAAGAGAGGGGAGAGCGAAGGAAAGAAAGAAGAGAGGGAGAAGGAGAGAGGGTAGAGATGAGAGAGTGAAAAAGAGAAAGGGAAAGGGGGGAAGAAAAAGAAAAGAAGGAGTGAGGGAGAGAGGAACAGAGTGAGAGAGAGAGAAGAAAGGGTGAAAGAAATAAATAGGGAGAGAGGAGTGAGGAGAACAGGGAGGAGGAGAAAGAAAGAGGGAGGGAAGGAAGGAGAAAGAAAAGAGAGAGTGGGAGAGGGGAAAGAGAAAGAAAGACAAGAGAGGAGAGGGAGGAGAAAGAGAAACAAAGTCTGGAGAGAGGGGGAAGAAAGGATAGAGACAAAAGGTGAAGGAGGGAGGGAGAGGAGGAAAAGGAGGGAGAGAAGCAGAAGAGAGAGAGAAAGAAAGACAAAGGAGAGAGGAGAACAGGGAGGGACAGAAAAGGAGGGAGGAAAAAGGGAAGAGACAGGGAAAGGGAGGGAGAGGGGTAGAGAAGGGAAGAAGGAGAAAAGAGGGATGGAGAGAGGGTAGAGTGAGAGTGAAAAAGAGAAAGGGAGGGAAGCAGAACAGAGAGAGAAAGGAACCGGGAGAAACAGAAACAAAGGAGGGAGGGAGGAAAAGGAGGAAGGGAAAAGAGGGGAGAGGAGAGAAGAGAGGAGAGAGAGAAGGAAAGAAAGAGAAAAGAGGGAGGGAGAGGGTAAAGATGAGAGAGTGAAAGAGAGAAAGGGAGGGAAGGAGGACAGAGAAGAGAGGGAGGGAGGCAGAAAAAGAAAGAAAGGAGGGATAGTGAGAGATAGAGAGCGAGAAGAGAGGGAGAGTGAAAGTCGATAAACTAAAGAGTCGCTGTTAGAAGAACAACCGGAGCGAGGGAAGAGTCGAAAAAACGAGAGAAGCAGAAGAAACACAAACGCTGCAGCTTCTGATACAAACACTGATCCGGCCGATTTCGATATTCTGCCTTTAAATACCTGCCCGATATCGGCCGATCCTGGAGCAGAGACCGATAATGGCACATTTATGTCGTTTAAACACAAACAAATTGAGACTAAACGGATCCAAACGTTTAAAAAAGTGCCTCCGGAGCCACTTTTCTTCCGTCGTCAGGAGCTCAGGATCAGGTCTTTTCAGGTCTTTTTTTACTCGTCTGTTCTGTCCCAGCACCAAACTGCTGCTGTGTCCTTGGGCAAGACACGTCACCGGCTGCTCCCTCCTTCCCTACGATCGGCACGTCAAAAGTGGTAAAAATCAGATGCAAATTCAACTAAAACGAAGTCCTGAAAATAAATACTGGCGACTAAAACGTCCCGTTCCCGTTCCACAGATGTAACGACACGGGAACAGAGAAAGTGACAGAGCAATAACGGGAACGGAAAAAGTGCGACAGTTTAACGTGGAAAATCACAGGAAATTGTCTCTGTTCTCATTTACGTCATAAATTCGGCCGACATTTTGGAAACACGCGGATGACGACTTCCTTCGGGCTCCGTTTGTGAAACTCTGCGAAAATGGCGCAATTTTCTCCATTCAGATTCTTTCTTTTTTACCCTTTTACAAATCGTCTGTTCATTTGTGTTTTATAGTTTGTCAAACTTAAGTTTTAAAAAATGTATCAGGCAAATCTGTGTCACTGAGTCTAAAAACAAGCGAAGTGTTGCAGGGAAAACTCTGGTAAATGGATCGTAGCTGCTGCTTTTAAACATTTATTGCTTAAATTTAAGATTTGTGGACGAGTTGAGTCACAGAAGAAATATCTGTGACGCCTTTTAATGTTCTACAACCGATTCAGAAGGAGAAAGTCGATAATAAATCTGAAAACGACATGAAAAACCTGAAAATCTGAAAAGACACTAAAGACTCATATTGTTACAGACATGAAGCTGCCCTGGACCTCGGTCTGGTCTCCGTGGAGATAGAAAGGTTTAATGCTGTACTATGGGACATTCCAGACAAAGCAATAACGTTTCCATGGAGAAAAGTGTTTGACGGACTGA
Organism: Odontamblyopus rebecca; assembly: GCA_030686955.1. Classification (NCBI taxonomy): domain Eukaryota; kingdom Metazoa; phylum Chordata; class Actinopteri; order Gobiiformes; family Gobiidae; genus Odontamblyopus; species Odontamblyopus rebecca. The sequence goes on from CM060671.1 coordinate 1,948,718, forward strand.
CCTGCAGAAAAGTTGCAACTTAAAAGTCCTGGTTCAGTCCTGGTTCAGTCCTGGTTCAGTCCTGGTTCAGTCCTGGTTTAGTCCTGGTTTAGTCCTGGTTTAGTCCTGGTTCAGTCCTGGTTCTGTCCTGGTTCTGTCCTGGTTCTGTCCTGGTTCAGTCCTGGTTTAGTCCTGGTTTAGTCCTGGTTCAGTCCTGGTTCAGTCCTGGTTCAGTCCTGGTTCTGTCACTGAAATCACAGAGAGGAAAAAAGTCTGGGTTCGTTTCGGCTCTGTGACAGGTGACAGGTGCCAGGTGCCACTCTGCGAAGCCCCGCCCCCTTCCTCTCCCACTGCGCTCAGCCCCGCCCCCTGCCCCTCCTCCTCCAATCACATCCATCGATCCGCTCGGCCATGTGCGACTGCAGGAGCTTCAGAAGTGAAACAAGAACCAACGAGGGACTGGGAAGAGTTTGAGCCACAGATTCTGTAGAACCTGTGTTTCCCCAGGAGGAGCAGAACTATTATTAGGAGTATTAGTAGTATGTTTGTAGTATTTGTAGTATGTTTGTAGTATTTGTAGTATGTTTGTAGTATTTGTAGTATTTGTAGTCGTCCTGCTGTGAGGAGCCAATGAAACGCCTCATTGATCTGGACACACTCCAGAACTCACTGTGATCTCCCCCTGACCACACAGAATCTACCCCACAACCTCCACCCACAGAATCTGACCCACAGCCTCCACCCACAGAATCTGACCCACAACCTCCACCCACAGAATCTGACCCACAACCTCCACCCAGAGAATCTGACCCACAACCTCCACCCACAGAATCTGACCCACAACCTCCACCCACAGAATCTGACCCACAACCTCCACCCAGAGAATCTGACCCACAACCTCCACCCAGAGAATCTGACCCACAACCTCCACCCACAGAATCTGACCCACAACCTCCACCCACAGAATCTGACCCACAACCTCCACCCAGAGAATCTGACCCACAACCTCCACCCACAGAATCTGACCCACAACCTCTGCCACAGTAACACGGAGAAAAATCCAAAAAAAACAAACAAAATAAACCTGTTTCCAAACGCACTGGCAGCTTCAGCACACAAATACATTGTAAAGCCGCACTGTGGAACTTTCTGGTTATGGCCTCGTCACCTGCTTGTTTCCATGGATACGTCGCTGCTCTATCTGGAATGTCCCACAGTGTGACTTTAAACAGCTCGACTTTACATTTGTTCAGGTGAATTTAGAGCTCAGAAATGCCCAGAAAATCAGACGTTCTGACTGTGAGCGGAGTCGCCTCTCCACAGATCTGACCTGGAGCTGGCTCTGGTTTGGTCTCCTTGGATATAAAAAGGTGTAATGCCAAACTGTGGGCCTGGTGTAGTCCTTATGCAGTTATCTGTGACATAAGGTGAGTTGTACAGTTGTAGGGAGTATTATCTGTGACATAAGATGAGTTGTGCAGTTGTAGGGAGTATTATCTGTGACATAAGGTGAGTTGTACAGTTGTAGGGAGTATTATCTGTGACATAAGGTGAGTTGTACAGTTGTAGGGAGTATTATCTGTGACATAAGGTGAGTTGTGCAGTTGTAGGGAGTATTATCTGTGACATAAGTGAGTTGTACAGTTGTAGGGAGTATTATCTGTGACATAAGTGAGTTGTACAGTTGTAGGGAGTATTATCTGTGACATAAGGTGAGTTGTGCAGTTGTAGGGAGTATTATCTGTGACATAAGTGAGTTGTACAGTTGTAGGGAGTATTATCTGTGACATAAGGTGAGTTGTGCAGTTGTAGGGAGTATTATCTGTGACATAAGGTGAGTTGTACAGTTGTAGGGAGTATTATCTGTGACATAAGGTGAGTTGTGCAGTTGTAGGGAGTATTATCTGTGACATAAGTGAGTTGTACAGTTGTAGGGAGTATTATCTGTGACATAAGTGAGTTGTACAGTTGTAGGGAGTATTATCTGTGACATAAGGTGAGTTGTGCAGTTGTAGGGAGTATTATCTGTGACATAAGTGAGTTGTACAGTTGTAGGGAGTATTATCTGTGACATAAGTGAGTTGTACAGTTGTAGGGAGTATTATCTGTGACATAAGGTCAGTTGTACAGTTGTAGGGAGTATTATCTGTGACATAAGTGAGTTGTACAGTTGTAGGGAGTATTATCTGTGACATAAGTGAGTTGTACAGTTGTAGGGAGTATTATCTGTGACATAAGGTGAGTTGTACAGTTGTAGGGAGTATTATCTGTGACATAAGTGAGTTGTACAGTTGTAGGGAGTATTATCTGTGACATAAGGTGAGTTGTACAGTTGTAGGGAGTATTATCTGTGACATAAGGTGAGTTGTTGCACAGTTGTAGGGAGTATTATCTGTGACATAAGGTGAGTTGTACAGTTGTAGGGAGTATTATCTGTGACATAAGGTGAGTTGTGCAGTTGTAGGGAGTATTATCTGTGACATAAGGTGAGTTGTGCAGTTGTAGGGAGTATTATCTGTGACATAAGGTCAGTTGTACAGTTGTAGGGAGTATTATCTGTGACATAAGGTGAGTTGTGCAGTTGTAGGGAGTATTATCTGTGACATAAGTGAGTTGTACAGTTGTAGGGAGTATTATCTGTGACATAAGTGAGTTGTACAGTTGTAGGGAGTATTATCTGTGACATAAGGTGAGTTGTGCAGTTGTAGGGAGTATTATCTGTGACATAAGTGAGTTGTACAGTTGTAGGGAGTATTATCTGTGACATAAGTGAGTTGTACAGTTGTAGGGAGTATTATCTGTGACATAAGGTGAGTTGTACAGTTGTAGGGAGTATTATCTGTGACATAAGTGAGTTGTACAGTTGTAGGGAGTATTATCTGTGACATAAGGTGAGTTGTACAGTTGTAGGGAGTATTATCTGTGACATAAGTGAGTTGTACAGTTGTAGGGAGTATTATCTGTGACATAAGGTGAGTTATACAGTTGTAGGGAGTATTATCTGTGACATAAGGTGAGTTGTACAGTTGTAGGGAGTATTATCTGTGACATAAGTGAGTTGTACAGTTGTAGGGAGTATTATCTGTGACATAAGGTGAGTTGTACAGTTGTAGGGAGTATTATCTGTGACATAAGGTGAGTTGTACAGTTGTAGGGAGTATTATCTGTGACATAAGGTGAGTTGTACAGTTGTAGGGAGTATTATCTGTGACATAAGGTGAGTTATACAGTTGTAGGGAGTATTATCTGTGACATAAGTGAGTTGTACAGTTGTAGGGAGTATTATCTGTGACATAAGGTGAGTTGTACAGTTGTAGGGAGTATTATCTGTGACATAAGGTGAGTTGTACAGTTGTAGGGAGTATTATCTGTGACATAAGGTGAGTTGTACAGTTGTAGGGAGTATTATCTGTGACATAAGGTGAGTTATACAGTTGTAGGGAGTATTATCTGTGACATAAGGTGAGTTGTACAGTTGTAGGGAGTATTATCTGTGACATAAGGTGAGTTATACAGTTGTAGGGAGTATTATCTGTGACATAAGGTGAGTTGTACAGTTGTAGGGAGTATTATCTGTGACATAAGGTGAGTTGTACAGTTGTAGGGAGTATTATCTGTGACATAAGGTGAGTTGTTGCACAGTTGTAGGGAGTATTATCTGTGACATAAGGTGAGTTGTACAGTTGTAGGGAGTATTATCTGTGACATAAGGTGAGTTGCGCAGTTGTAGGGAGTATTATCTGATAAGTGAGTTGTACAGTTGTAGGGAGTATTATCTGTGACATAAGGTGAGTTGTACAGTTGTAGGGAGTATTATCTGTGACATAAGTGAGTTGTACAGTTGTAGGGAGTATTATCTGTGACATAAGGTGAGTTGTACAGTTGTAGGGAGTATTATCTGTGACATAAGGTGAGTTGTACAGTTGTAGGGAGTATTATCTGTGACATAAGGTGAGTTGTACAGTTGTAGGGAGTATTATCTGTGACATAAGGTGAGTTATACAGTTGTAGGGAGTATTATCTGTGACATAAGTGAGTTGTACAGTTGTAGGGAGTATTATCTGTGACATAAGGTGAGTTGTACAGTTGTAGGGAGTATTATCTGTGACATAAGGTGAGTTGTACAGTTGTAGGGAGTATTATCTGTGACATAAGGTGAGTTGTACAGTTGTAGGGAGTATTATCTGTGACATAAGGTGAGTTATACAGTTGTAGGGAGTATTATCTGTGACATAAGGTGAGTTGTACAGTTGTAGGGAGTATTATCTGTGACATAAGGTGAGTTGTACAGTTGTAGGGAGTATTATCTGTGACATAAGGTGAGTTGTACAGTTGTAGGGAGTATTATCTGTGACATAAGGTGAGTTGTACAGTTGTAGGGAGTATTATCTGTGACATAAGATGAGTTGTACAGTTGTAGGGAGTATTATCTGTGACATAAGGTGAGTTGTACAGTTGTAGGGAGTATTATCTGTGACATAAGGTGAGTTGTTGCACAGTTGTAGGGAGTATTATCTGTGACATAAGATGAGTTGTACAGTTGTAGGGAGTATTATCTGTGACATAAGGTGAGTTGTACAGTTGTAGGGAGTATTATCTGTGACATAAGGTGAGTTGTACAGTTGTAGGGAGTATTATCTGTGACATAAGGTGAGTTGTACAGTTGTAGGGAGTATTATCTGTGACATAAGGTGAGTTGTACAGTTGTAGGGAGTATTATCTGTGACATAAGATGAGTTGTACAGTTGTAGGGAGTATTATCTGTGACATAAGGTGAGTTGTACAGTTGTAGGGAGTATTATCTGTGACATAAGGTGAGTTGCACAGTTGTAGGGAGTATTATCTGTGACATAAGTGAGTTGTACAGTTGTAGGGAGTATTATCTGTGACATAAGTGAGTTGTACAGTTGTAGGGAGTATTATCTGTGACATAAGGTGAGTTGTACAGTTGTAGGGAGTATTATCTGTGACATAAGTGAGTTGTACAGTTGTAGGGAGTATTATCTGTGACATAAGTGAGTTGTACAGTTGTAGGGAGTATTATCTGTGACATAAGTGAGCTGTTGCACAGTGCGTTTTTTTAATTCCAGGTTTGTCCAGCAGAGGGAAGCAGAGTCACAGCTGAACTTCACTTTTCTCCATTTGGACTGTGGAAAATGTGAATGTGGTTTTATGTTCAGTCCTGGTTTAGTCCTGGTTTTGTCCTGGTTTTGTCCTGGTCTAGTCCTGGTCTAGTCCTGGTTTAGTCCTGGTCTAGTCCTGGTCTAGTCCTGGTCCAGTCCTGGTTTAGTCCTGGTCTAGTCCTGGTCTAGTCCTGGTTTAGTCCTGGTCCAGTCCTGGTTTAGTCCTGGTTCAGTCCTGGTTCAGTCCTGGTTCAGTCCTGGTTTAGTCCTGGTCTAGTCCTGGTTTAGTCCTGGTTTAGTCCTGGTTTAGTCCTGGTCTAGTCCTGGTCTAGTCCTGGTTTAGTCCTGGTCCAGTCCTGGTTTAGTCCTGGTTTAGTCCTGGTCCAGTCCTGGTTTAGTCCTGGTTTAGTCCTGGTTCAGTCCTGGTTCAGTCCTGGTTTAGTCCTGGTCTAGTCCTGGTCTAGTCCTGGTTTAGTCCTGGTTTAGTCCTGGTCTAGTCCTGGTCTAGTCCTGGTCCAGTCCTGGTTTAGTCCTGGTCCAGTCCTGGTTTAGTCCTGGTCTAGTCCTGGTCTAGTCCTGGTTTAGTCCTGGTCCAGTCCTGGTTTAGTCCTGGTTCAGTCCTGGTTCAGTCCTGGTTTAGTCCTGGTTCAGTCCTGGTTTAGTCCTGGTCCAGTCCTGGTTTAGTCCTGGTTTAGTCCTGGTCTAGTCCTGGTCTAGCCCTGGTCTAGTCCTGGTTTAGTCCTGACTCTCTTCTCTCCTTTCCTCTCTACCTCTTTCTCTCCTCCATCCTTTTCTCTGTATCTCTCTTTCCTCTCTTCTTTTCTTCCCTCTCTTCTCTCCCTTGTGCTTCTCTCTCTCTCCTCCCGCCTTTTCTCCATACCTCTCTCCTTTCCTCTTCACCTCCCTCCCTCGTTCTCTCTGTGCTTCTCTTTCTCTTCTCCCTTCTTGTCTCTCTCCTCTCTCCTTTCCTCTGTGCTTCTCTCCCCTCCCTCCTTTTCTCCATACCTCCCCCTCCCTCCTTCTTCCTCCTTTCCTCTCCACCTCTCCTCCCTTCCCCATTCTCTCCCTTCCCTTCTTTTCTCCATACCTCCCTCCCTTGTTCTCTCAGTGCTTCCCTCTCTCCTCCCTCCTTCTCTCTCCACCTCTCCTCCTCCCTTGTTCTTGCTCTCTCCTCCCTCCTTTCCTCCATACCTCCCTCCTCCCCGGTTCTCTCTGTTCTTCTCTCCGTTCCCTCGTGGCGTCTCCCTCTCTCTCGTTCTCTGTTCTTCTGTCGTTCTTCTGCTGCAGACTCTCCAGGCCTCGTTTCACTGTCGCTCTAAATATTTGATGCTCTTCGTTTCTCTGGAGGTTTAGAAACTCAAACCCCGGAGCTCCGAGCTGAAGTCCGGCTCCAAACTCCAAACTCCAACTCCTGCTCCAAACTCCTGCTCCAAACTCCTGCTCCAAACTCCTGCTCCAAACTCCTGCTCCAAACTCCTGCTCCAAACTCCTGCTCCAAACTCCTGCTCCAAACTCCTGCTCCAAACTCCTGCTCCAAACTCCAAACTCCAACTCCTGCTCCAAACTCCTGCTCCAAACTCCTGCTCCAAACTCCTGCTCCAAACTCCTGCACCAAACTCCTGCACCAAACTCCTGCTCCAAACTCCTGCTCCAAACTCCTGATCCAAACTCCTGCTCCAAACTCCTGCTCCAAACTCCTGCTCCAAACTCCTGCTCCAAACTCCTGCTCCAAACTCCTGCTCCAAACTCCTGCTCCAACTCCTGCTCCAAACTCCTGCTCCAAACTCCTGCTCCAAACTCCTGCTCCAAACTCCTGCTCCAAACTCCTGCTCCAAACTCCTGCTCCAAACTCCTGCTCCAAACTCCTGCTCCAAACTCCTGCTCCTCCCATCTCAGTCCCGCCTCAAAACTCCACTTGAAAAAAGAGGAAAAACCCAAAGAACCGAACAGAATTCCTCCTGAGCTCCGGGCGGCAGCAAAAGTAAAACTCTGAATTCTGCTCCTCTGTCGCCTGAGGAACGTCGACTCTGGACGGGAACAACCAGTTCTGTCCGGATGTTCTCTGCGCTCCGGGGATTCAGAGATAAAATATGTTTTTACATTTTTGTACTTTTATTTTTTATTCATTTGTACAATATTTATTTATTTATACATTTTTTATTTTTTACTTTTATTAACACAATATTTTTAGCTGCACTTTTGTTCCTCGAGGTTCTTCTTGTTCCTGTAAATAGTTCAGTGTTTTTGTGTTTTTATTTCTTTTTTGTTTGAACACCAAAAACTGGAAAAATCGTAAATAATAATTTCTGTTTCCAGGTGAGCAGGAGGTTCTTCACCTCCGGAAAAGCTCCGTCAGTCCAAGAAACCGGAGTTAAAAATCCAAAATCAAAGTGTCCGGCGCCCCCTGCAGGACTGACCCGCCTCTGCAGAGCTGCGCCCCCTGCAGGACTGACCCGCCTCTGCAGAGCTGCGCCCCCTGCAGGACTGACCCGCCTCTGCAGAGCTGCGCCCCCTGCAGGACTGACCCGCCTCTGCAGAGCTGCGCCCCCTGCAGGACTGACCCGCCTCTGCAGAGCTGCGCCCCCTGCAGGACTGACCCGCCTCTGCAGAGCGGCGCCCCCTGCAGGACTGACCCGCCTCTGCAGAGCGGCGCCCCCTGCAGGACTGACCCGCCTCTGCAGAGCTGCGCCCCCTGCAGGACTGACCCGCCTCTGCAGAGCTGCGCCCCCTGCAGGACTGACCCGCCTCTGCAGAGCGGCGCCCCCTGCAGGACTGACCCGCCTCTGCAGAGCTGCGCCCCCTGCAGGACTGACCCGCCTCTGCAGAGCGGCGCCCCCTGCAGGACTGACCCGCCTCTGCAGAGCGGCGCCCCCTGCAGGACTGACCCGCCTCTGCAGAGCGGCGCCCCCTGGAGGACTGACCCGCCTCTGCAGAGCGGCGCCCCCTGCAGGACTGACCCGCCTCTGCAGAGCTGCGCCCCCTGCAGGACTGACCCGCCTCTGCAGAGCTGCGCCCCCTGCAGGACTGACCCGCCTCTGCAGAGCTGCGCCCCCTGCAGGACTGACCCGCCTCTGCAGAGCGGCGCCCCCTGGAGGAATGACCCGCCTCTGCAGAGCGGCGCCCCTGCAGGACTGACCCGCCTCTGCAGAGCGGCGCCCCCTGCAGGACTGACCCGCCTCTGCAGAGCTGCGCCCCCTGCAGGACTGACCCGCCTCTGCAGAGCTGCGCCCCCTGCAGGACTGACCCGCCTCTGCAGAGCTGCCGGAGTTTGGATTTACTGTCTCTGAACCCAAATAAAACCTGACATTTAAATAAAAAGGATATTTTCACTGACCTCGTTCAGACTTTGAATCGTTGGCCTAGATTCAGAAGAAGAAGAAGAAGAAGAACGAGGTGGAGAAGAAGAAGGAGGAGGAGGAGAAGGAGAAGAAGAAGAAGAAGAAGAAGAAGAAGAAGAAGAAGAACGAGGTGGAGAAGAAGAAGAAGAAGAAGAAGAAGAAGAGCGTCACTTCATTAGACGAATAGAAAACATTATCGGCCGTAAATTAAACACTTTTACATAAAATCATTGTAAAAACAGAGACTTCCTGGTCCCTGTACAAAAACTATAAAATGGTTCATTTCATTTTTACGATTTTGTGTCAAACAAAAAACAAACACTGAAAAAAGGCCGATCAAAAAATAAGTGGTAAAAATGTCCGATTTTAAGTGAAGTTTTCTGCCAGTGCAGTAAGAAATTTTCACTTCCCAAATTTTCTTAAAACAAGACGAAATCTGAATCTTGTTCTAAGCAGAAAACACGAGTTTCAAGTGTTTATGGACAGATTTTTCCCCTTATTGGTTTGAGGAGGAAGTGAAAGAGGCTGAACCTGGACTGAGTTAATATAAAAAGTGCTTAGAATAAGTTGTAATATCGAGATCAGATAAATCAGGATGAAATATCTGGAAACAAGGAAAAAAATCTCATCTTAAGTAAAAAAAATCTTAAAATTGTTCTTTTAAGATGAATCTGCTTAATTCAAGTCAGTTTAACTATGATAGAAAATCCTTTTTTTGTAATAAAAAATCAGATTTTGACCTCAATTTCCAATATTTAATTTAAAGTTTATTTTAAAAACCCCAGTCATAAAACATCTTGTGCCTGTTCTAATTTGCATGTTTTATTCTCTCTGGTTTATTTGCTGCTTTTGTTTGGATTTACACTGATCCAGGCAGATGTTCGACGTTCTGGCCTTTTTAAAACGTCAGCGAGAGGAAAAAGCCGCAGAGCGTCGCACTCACAAAATATGAAATATTTAAGATGCACCTGAGCTCAGACCTGCAGCAGCTCCTCATGAATCTGTCTGCAGGTCAGACCAGACTTCCTCTGTTCTGCTGCTTCAGGTCATTTTCCTGCTGCTGCTGTAATGAGTGTGGATTTACATTCGGCTTCATAAACACACTGCAGCTCTGAGTGTGGAAAAAGTTCTGTTTTTATACAGAAAAATCAGAAACAGTTTTAAACCTGCAGCCGTGTGATGAGCTCCATTTTGGTTCCAGTTTCACAGAAATAAAAACACAAATATTCCTTTTCTAAACTCTTCTGCCTCCTGCACATTTTAAAACACTCGTTTCTTGGCGCATCTCGGTTTTATTTTATTATTTCTTCTACGTGTGGAAAGTGCTGCGGTTGCTAAGGGCTGCTCTCCATAGCAACAGCACGGAGTCGATGGTCGATACCTGATCCCCGACATTTATTTCACTCTTTTCCAGCTCCGAACAGCGAAAAACACCGACGAGATAAAAGCAGCAGAAGAGTGAAGAGAAGTCCAGTGTTACAGAGGCGTTTGGAGTCAGGTTTAAGGCGTTTGGAGTCAGGTTTAAGGCGTTTGGAGTCAGGTTTAAGGCGTTTGGAGTCAGGTTTAAGGCGTTTGGAGTCAGGTTTAAGGCGTTTGGAGTCAGGTTTAAGGCGTTTGGAGTCAGGTTTAAGGCGTTTGGAGTCAGGTTTAAGGCGTTTGGAGTCAGGTTTAAGGCGTTTGGAGTCAGGTTTAAGGCGTTTGGAGTCAGGTTTAAGGCGTTTGGAGTCAGGTTTAAGGCGTTTGGAGTCAGGTTTAAGGCGTTTGGGACGTTTCCCTCCAACACTGTTCACAAATGTGTCCTAAAATCTGTGTGAGTGTCCAGATAATCCAGCCCAGCTCAGGTCTGACACATCCAGACGCTGATCCAGACACGGGGAGAACATGCAAACCGCACAGAAAGGCCTGGGGATCTTCAGAAAGTCTGATCGTGATTTGAGTAAAATGATCTTTTTTCAGTGACTTTTTGTACTTAAAATATAAAAATACATCTGCTACTGTTAAAAAAACCCAAAAAACAACAACAACTCTGCACCTAAAATAAGAAACAGAATCGAATGTCGCTTCTTCCACTGGCAGAACATTTGACTCGTCAAGTGGAATCGACTCAGATGAAGTCAAATGTTCTTAATTTAAGTCATTTTAACTCACGAGATATTGTGTTTTCCAGTGAATTTGACAGATGCACGATGTGAAAAGCGCTAATGTTTTATTATTATAATTATTATGACTCTGGAGCTTTTTCTGCTCGTTTGCTGCTGTGGTTTGAGGCTCTGCTGAGCTCCTTCACAGAACAGAACCTCCACAGAGCTGCTCGATTAGCGGAAACTGAGGCGACCATAAGAAAGTGGGTGAACCTCTGGGAGCAGCGAGACGCCCACAGAACATGAACCATCGTCTGTTTATGAGCAGAATTATACGTGTACAGTGGTAAAAGGCGTTTAATAAAGCACAGTTCTGTTCTTCAGCGCGACGGGTTCATTCTGAACTCCGTTGGGCCTCATTTTCAGCAGATTTATCCAAAACCACTGATTTGTCTCAGTTTTATACAAGAAATGTCCCAGTGTCCCTGTTTTGGACCAGTTTGGTCCCTGCCGACAGTAAAGAGGCAGAAACTGTCATTTGTTTAGGCAAAATATAGAAAAGCTGCTTCAGAATACAAAGAAAATGTGACTAAAGTGACTCACATTAGTGCCGAGTGTAAGATTGAAGACAGTTTATTTGTCATGTGCAGGTTCAGCACAGGTTTACAGAGAAACGCTGAGGAGAAGAACCTCTGACTCAGATATTCAAGTACGAACAGCTGCAGTAAACAGTACTGTTAAAAACAACGCAGAACAATTATCCTCATTATCTCATTTCACAGATTTATTTTTCAACCCAAATCAGGGACGTCCCAGTTTTTTTGTTTTTTAAACCTGTTCACTCGAGGCTGAAGTCTTTGCTGAGCACTTTTTCTTGTATTTGCCGACAGCCGCGTTAAACACTAAAGTTCCACTTACAATGAAACAAGTCACTGTATTGGAAACGATTTGCATCCACACACGTCGTTTCCCTGTCCACACAGTAACGACACAAAACCGCCCGAAACACTCGTCACGCGACTGCGCCGGAGCCACGACGTCACGTGGGCGGTGAACAGGAGGAAGTGGAGCAGTGCGTCTGAAGCTGCAGCGGAGGAAAGTGAAAGTGTGGCCCGAAGACGAGGTGCAGCTGTTCCTGACCGTAACACTGGACTTCTGTAACAGCGTCACATGACCAATGATACAAACCAGCGAATCAGGAGGTCACAGAGACGTGGTCACAGAGACGTGGCCACAGAGACGTGGGCACAGAGACGTGGCCACAGAGACGTGGTCACAGAGACGTGGTCACAGAGACGTGGCCACAGAGACGTGGGCACAGAGACGTGGCCACAGAGACGTGGTCACAGAGACGTGGTCACAGAGACGTGGCCACAGAGACGTGGGCACAGAGACGTGGGCACAGAGACGTGGCCACAGAGACGTGGGCACAGAGACGTGGGCACAGAGACGTGGGCACAGAGACGTGGTCACAGAGACGTGGCCACAGAGACGCGGGCACAGAGACGTGGTCACAGAGACGTGGTCACAGAGACGTGGGCACAGAGACGTGGTCACAGAGACGTGGGCACAGAGACGTGGGCACAGAGACGTGGTCACAGAGACGTGGTCACAGAGACGTGGTCACAGAGACGTGGGCACAGAGACGTGGGCACAGAGACGTGGTCACAGAGACGTGGTCACAGAGACGTGGTCACAGAGACGTGGGCACAGAGACGTGGTCACAGAGACGTGGTCACAGAGACGTGGGCACAGAGACGTGGGCACAGAGACGTGGTCACAGAGACGTGGTCACAGAGACGTGGGCACAGAGACGTGGGCACAGAGACGTGGGCACAGAGACGTGGGCACAGAGACGTGGGCACAGAGACGTGGGCACAGAGACGTGGGCACAGAGACGTGGTCCCACAGGCCCTTTGAGAGCGGAAGTGATGAACAAAAGCTGAGCTCATTCTGGAAACAGAAGTGTCACTGTCCCCGTTCATTCAGACTGAACTCGGACAGAAGAGAAAAACATTTCCAGCACCAAAACGTCTGGTTGTTCTGTGTGTGTTTGTCAGAATCGATATTCTACCGGTGGACTAAAGTTTCACTCACTGATCGCTCGAGGATCTGACAGTCGGACACTCAGTTTGTTGAGGAAATATTCTCGATGTTTTGACGATAATTCTGTCACAGAGCTCAACACGCTGCTGAGTTCTGCCGTTGTTCTGTGGCCAAAATGCACAGAGTCTTCACGAACACTGAGCCTTACCCACATGTATCTGATGAAACCAACTTATTTTCATACGATTTGGCCTCATCCACACAGAACCGAAGGATTAAGTCCTGAAAACCTTTGGGAAAAAACTCCGGCCAAACTGAAGGTTTTGGTAAACTCTGGTGTTGCGTTGGGTCTGGACATGAATCACTCTGATTTGTGTTTTTAAATGTCACTATTATCGACATAAGAGCATAAACATCATAGAGCCTCTGATTGGACAGGCTGGAGCTTATGTTTAGGAAAACATTGCCCCCTGCTGGTCTGGAGGCTCATAACCGCACCAAGAGCGGAATTCTGCAGCTGTGTGGATGGAATTATATTTAAACCGGTTCAGTGTAAACGCAAGACTTTTTCTGAAACGATGTGTAGCAGATCTGAGTTTACAGAAATACCCGTGAGTGTGGACAGGGCATAAAAGGGTCGATGAGGACGGCACCGAGAACTGCTACGTCAGCGTTTTCAGGCGTCCTCAGATCCGTGCTCAGATTAATCCAGATCGTTCCGTCTTCCGGAGCCGTTTTCCATCGGATCAGTGTGGACGAACACCGGATCTGCAACGAAAACGAATCCGTACGAGTGTGGGCGGGGCCTCAGACTCGTGTGAGCAGAGGTTTAAGAGTCTTTGTTTTATGGACGGGGGTCTCGGGCTGTGCCAAACGCTTTGGAGAAGGTTTGTTGAGATTCAGCCCATCGAATCGCTTCAAATGTTCAAACTTCATCGTCTGAATCTCCAAAACGTGACGGTTCTGCTGTTACCGGAGACCACAGGAACAATAAAGTCACCAAAACCCCACGATTTCACTGAGGAACTCCTGTTTGGATTTTCTTTCCTCTGGGGATGAAGAGGGAGGATTTGAGATTCGTGCGGCCGCCGTCGTCTCGTCTCCTGAGGGAAAAACACCGAAGGTTTTGAGGCAAACTTTACTTGTGCTGTTATTGAAGTCGAAAAGTCTTTCTGACACAACAAACTTTCACCACTTGTCAAAACACTCAAATTCCTCCACACTACAGAAACTCTCCTCCATCTGACGCCTCTGACAGAGCGATGTGCCTCTCGCTCCGCTGCTCTCGCTCCAACACAAACACTTAAGGAACGTTTTATTAATGAATTTACAAACTGTCAGAGCCCGAGAAGAGCGAAAGCACCAGAAACGGCTGCGGATGTGACGACTAATGCGGAAAACTCGAATTAGACACTGAGGAAAATACAAAAAGCCTCTTTTCTTTAGACGATCCCCTGTGATTTTCCACATGAAACCACAGAACTTTCTTTTCTGTTCCCATGTGTCCTGAGTAAAGGCTCAGGTAAAGGCGACCTGAAGTGACCTGAAGTGACCTGAAGTGACCTGAAGTGACCTGAAGTGACCTGAAGTGACCAGAGACCAGACCAGAGACCAGAGACCAGAGACCAGAGACCAGACCAGAGACCAGAGACCAGAGACCAGAGACCAGAGACCAGACCAGAGACCAGACCAGAGACCAGAGACCAGACCAGAGACCAGACCAGAGACCAGACCAGAGACCAGAGACCAGAGACCAGACCTGAGACCAGACCAGAGACCAGACCAGAGACCAGACCAGAGACCAGAGACCAGAGACCAGACCAGAGACCAGACCAGAGACCAGACCAGAGACCAGAGACCAGACCTGAGACCAGAGACCAGAGACCAGACCAGAGACCAGAGACCAGAGACCAGAGACCAGAGACCAGACCAGAGACCAGAGACCAGAGACCAGAGACCAGACCAGAGACCAGAGACCAGACCAGAGACCAGACCAGAGACCAGACCAGAGACCAGACCAGAGACCAGAGACCAGACCTGAGACCAGAGACCAGAGACCAGACCAGAGACCAGAGACCAGAGACCAGAGACCAGAGACCAGACCAGAGACCAGAGACCAGAGACCAGAGACCAGACCTGAGACCAGACCAGAGACCAGACCAGAGACCAGAGACCAGAGACCAGACCAGAGACCAGAGACCAGACCAGAGACCAGACCAGAGACCAGAGACCAGAGACCAGACCAGAGACCAGACCAGAGACCAGAGACCAGAGACCAGACCAGAGACCAGACCAGAGACCAGAGACCAGACCAGAGACCAGACCAGAGACCAGACCAGAGACCAGAGACCAGAGACCGGACCTGTCTTTGCTTTTGTGGTATAACGATGACAAAAAAAATAAAGAAAAATAATTTTGAAATATATTTAAAAAATAAATAAAAAAATAACAAAAACAATAACACACTGAAAATATACA
>CM060671.1:1968762-2156262 GCA_030686955.1 Odontamblyopus rebecca
CCGTCAATTTATTTTTATTTTCACAATTTAGATTTTCGACGAGTAATTTCTCCTGTTGTTTCTGAACCTGCAGCTGCATCAGGGACGGTTCTACTGTTTGAGACAAAATCACTTTTCTTGAGCCTCACTGATAAAAGCACCACGAATCTTCGTGGAAAATCTGGAACAAATTTCTCTCTAAAGTCATAGAAAGTTAGAATTTAATGAACAAATGAATTGAAAAATGATGAATCGATGAGAAAATAATGAGCCCGAGTGCATTTATGAGGAACTGTGGGAGAATTTTACTGCAAAAAACCGTAAGGAGGGTTTGAATAGAGCCCAGAAGAGATCACTAGATGACTCAAACATGCATGGATGACTCTAGGACCTTCAGACGGGTTTGTGATGAGGAACAGAGTTATAACATGTGGAAAGATCAAAAGAATCGATTTTGCAGAAGGCAGAAGATGGACAGAGACGAGAAACTTGATTTAGAGATTTTAGAGCTGCACCAGCGGAGAGGAGGAGAAAAGTAGAATTTACACCCGGAACATCAACAACACAGAACGATGGTGGAGTTACACGTTCTCGTACTTTTAAAAGCTTCAGTTTAGACCAGAGCTGCTCCTGTGACGCCGCCTCTGAGTCTTAAACTCTAAACTCTGTATTCTCCTGTTTAAACTCTCATCTTTTCTCATTGTTCTTTGCTGTTTGGATGAATTCTGTTTTAAATCACTAAACTAAAGTCGTCAGAGTCGATGTTTTGCAGCGATAACGAGTCGTGTCTGTGGAGCGGCGTCACTTTGGCGTCTGCTCCTCGCGCCGTTTCCTTCAGGAGTTTTTCGTGTGAAGTTTCGCTCCTCTACAGCTCGTACAGACCGACATGTGCAGCTCCACTGACAGATACAGTCAGAAACAGAATCTGCTTCAGACACTTTTGGACAGACACAGTTCAGTTCTGCGGTTGACCCTGGGTTACATCACCTCCGTGTGGACTCTGTGGTGCCTGTTGTGAGGCTCGTGCCGTCCGGCACAGTCGGGTTTGTGTGGAAACACAGATGTTCACCTCACGCTCCTGCTGTATCTGACACAGCGACGCTCCACAGGCTCATGTGAATATGTAGCTTTGGGCAAATACAGCATTTTCAAACCAATAAAAGGGAACTAAAGTCATCTAAATGTTTTAACGATTAAAACACCATCGAAGCTTTTAAAATTGCATTAAAAACCCCCCAATGTTTAAAGTGAAAATATTTGTCACAGAACCAGTTCTTCACCTTGTTGGAGGTTCTGAACTCCTCTAGTTTCATCTCCACATTCGCCAAACCCTTTTTAACTGGAAAAATAAAATGTCTTTTTCAAATTCAAACACAGGTTTATATATTTTATTGGTGCACATGTGAATCCATATCACACATATTTGTCCGACCACTTTCTTTTTTTGCTCGACAGAGTTCATATGAAGGGAAAACATTAAGAAAGAAATGACACGACTCCATCAGCACAGAACCTGACGACTGTGCACAAAAAAACTTCCTGCAGCCGATACAGATGAGCTGGATGTGAGTGTGAACCACTGGCCTAAACGCACCTTTTTCTATCGCGGGAATGTGGCGGGAATGTGGCGGGAATGTGGCGGGAGGGCATCTGGCCTAACCCTGCCTCGTCTCTGCGCTAACAGGAGCGAGTGTTGTATTATTTGCAGCGTGTGGAGCTGGACACGGCGCGTCGGCCTCTGCGGTGGTGAATTATTGCTGTGAGAGAAATCCAAATGAACGTTCTGCGGTTCTGCGGAGGTTCCATGTTTTATAGATCCCGGTTTGTTTGGAGCCCGAGAGCCGAGGGGCCCCGACTCCATCGTTAAACCTCTTCCACCCAGACTTAGACAAACTTTACAGAGCCACAGGGGAAATTATGTGGACACAGCGGCTCAAACATCGCAAAATAACACAAGAACAAAGAGAAAACATGTAGAAGGTGATCAGAAATTCTGAATAAGAAGCAGAAAAAGCAAGAAACACGAGTCAAATAAAACAGAATTATATAAATGCAAATGTACAAGTCGAAATAAAACAGAAAATAAGTCATAAAAATACAAAATCTCAGCTTTATATAATGAATTTATAATGACTGACAAGACACAAGTTATTTGTTACATATACAGTTGTAGGGAGTATTATACAGTTGTAGGGAGTATTATAGTTGTAGGGAGTATTATACAGTTGTAGGGAGTTCTAACCGGCTCCTGTGTCACATTCTGAAGATCTTGGGTTTTTTGTGGTGATGATGAGATGAAGCCTCATGAGGCCATTTGGTTGGAGAAAGGGTTCATTTCTCGAAGCTTCATGTGTTCATGAACCCGCCTAGTGGCCAAGTGTCACAGGCAGCTTTATCTGAACCACATGTGTGATGCACTGAATGTTTTTGTCTGTTATGTATGTTGAGAATCACTATGAATGACAAAGAATGTGCGACCAAAGCATCTGTGTCCATATTATCACATATGTGTATCAGACATTTTCCCCAAACAGTAATATGGCAGGTAAAGCTGTTTTTGTGGCAGGTAAAGCTGTTTTTGTGGCAGGTAAAGCTGTTTTTGTGGCAGGTAAAGCTGTTTTTGTGGCAGGTAAAGCGGTTTTTCTGAAAATGGCGAGGGCCGTAATCAGACAGAGGACAGTGAAAGTGCTTGTGGAACGAGGGAACAGGGGCACAGATAATGCTTGTGTAACTTGGACAATGATGTACAGAAACGGGGAAATTTTATTCATTTTTATTCAAAAACAAGAGTTTCTCAACAGTTTTTGGTTTTAAACGATTTCTTTTCTTTGAAACCACCTCTCCGGCTTTGGAGAAGACCCTTCCACAGGCGCAGAGGAGGCCGGTGTGCACAAACATGCGAGTGCCAGTTTGTATAAATTTGGGGAGCTCAGCTTTGGCCTTTCCCCGTCCTCCAAAGGGTTTTCTAGTCTTCCAGTATTATCAGTATCAAATCAAAGTGTTCCCACTCCATCCTATCACCTATTCAACTCTCCTCACTCTCCTAAACTCTCCAAACTATCTCCAAACGATATAAACGCTGTCGAAATTCTCCAAACTCTGAACTAGACGCAGCTGAATGAAGCCTGTGGGGTCTATGGTCTGTACAGTATGCACTCATGGGTTTATACAGCAGTAAAAGCTCGCGGCAAAATCCGAACCACTTCCGGAAGCAGTCACGTGGTACAGCCGGGCGACGAGGCTTCTGACGTCATCATCTTTAGCTCCTCCCCCAAATGAAGCGCGCCTCGACACGCGCGCTGCGTAAACTCCCCGTCATTACT
Source organism: Odontamblyopus rebecca (assembly GCA_030686955.1). NCBI lineage: Eukaryota > Metazoa > Chordata > Actinopteri > Gobiiformes > Gobiidae > Odontamblyopus > Odontamblyopus rebecca. The sequence goes on from CM060671.1 coordinate 1,972,065, forward strand.
CCGCCCGCTCCGAAGCCTCGGCACGTCTCATAGCGTCACTAGTTTTTTGGACATTTTAGTGCTTTTTTCTGCTCCCTGAATCTCCCGTCTCAGCTCACCTGGTCTGAGGAGTAAAACCTCTGAACTCCACCTGAGTTTGGCTCCAAGAGCTGCACGAAACAACAGCTCGTGGAAGTTCTGCACGAGGTGAGATTAAAGTCTCTGCAGCGTCTCGTAGTTTAGGTGTGATGGAAAGTTATCCAAAGATCTGAGTAAAACACTGGACAAATACAGTGTGTTTATTATGGATGTACCCAGAAGGTAAATCTGGTGCTCTGGGCAAATGTGGCCCAATAATCTGGAGCATCACAGCATCTGGAATCTTTGCTTAAATGAACAGTTCTGATGCAGAAATAGCTAAAAAAAAAACAGAGGGAACTACATAGACCATGATCCTTTGCTCCGTTTCAGTGCAGATACATGAAGAAATAACTGTTCTAAGCACTTTTACATCTTCATTCTGTGGATTAAGTCTGTGAAGAATTTTTAGAGGAAAAAGTGGCAGATTCAGTCGTCGGTTCAGTGTGAGAACATGAATCTGACCTGTGAACTTTAAACCCTGAGATTTGGTCCAACAGTTTGAGCTGGAGCTGAAACCATCGGAAATACCCCACAGTGCAGCTTTAACCACAAACTCCACCTGAGGCCCTCACTACCGGGGCCCAAAAATGTTTTTAATCTTTTCTCTAGATTTGAAGCCGGCGTCAGGAAATTATTATTGATTTAATGTTTACATAAAAAATTCAGGTAAATCCAGCGATATCTGGAGGCTGCACAGAGGAAGATCACTGGTGCTTTATTTAATGATGCGGCTGTGCACGTTTAAGGCACAATTACAGCAAATACTAAATGTATTTACAGAAAAAGTAACGACACAGATTCAGTTTGTCTCTGTTCATTTGAATTTCTTTAATTCATAAGAGAATTTTACACAGTCACAAGCTCCAGGCGACACCACAGACTCTCCCCACATGTGAAAGTGCCACAAATACAACAGCACAAAACCATCGACCATCAGTGTTTCTGAGGAAACTTCTGTCCTCCTCACTGTCAGAAGAAACTTTCTTCTGAGATTCAGACTAAACCAGATTTAAGATTTTTTTACTTAATAAAATTAGATTTTAAGTCCTTGCTTCAAGATATTTCATCCTGATTTATCGTATCTCGATATTACAACTTATTCTAAGCACTTTTTATATGAGCTCAGTCCAGGTTCAGCCTCTTTCACTTCCTCCTCAAACCAATAAGGGGAAAAATCTGTCCATAAATAACTCGTGTTTTCTGCTCAGAACAAGATTCATGTTTCGTCTTGTTTTAAGAAAATTTGGTAAGTGAAAGTTTCTTACTGCACTGGCAGAAAATTTGCACTTAAAATAGGGGATTTTTACCTCAAAATTTGTATTTTTTTCTTATTTTTGACTTGCTGTGTCTTGTGCCTCTAAATTAACTCAAAATTGTATCAGATTTTCCTCTCTTTAGTTGTAGATCTGTGATATCTGAATACAGGGTTCAACTCAGCCAAAATTAGACTTTTATTATTTTGCATGTTTTTTTGGACCCCCCTCACCTGCCGCACCTGCTGCACCTGCCGCACCTGCTGCACCTGCCTCACCTGCTGCACCCCCCTCACCTGCTGCACCCGCCGCACCTGCTGCACCTGCTGCACCTGCTGCACCTGCCGCACCTGCAGCACCTGCAGCACCTGCCGCACCTGCCGCACCTGCCGCACCTGCCTCACCTGCCGCACCTGCCGCACCTGCCGCACCTGCCTCAGCTCAGGATAAACTCATAAACAAAGCGCTGATCTGGCGTAAGTGCAGCTGCTTCTCTCTTTCCTCCTCTAAGCGTTTTCTCCTTTCCTTAAGCTCTCGGCTCAAACCTCCCGACAGTCGGTCCAGCGGAGCTAAAAATACTGTGATTTCAAATAAATAATTCTGCTTTGACATGAGACGAGCTGATGAAGGCGTCGCCTATTTTTAGAGGCGTCACATCTGCAGCACTTTGAACTCGTGCAGGAACATGGAGCTTTGTGCTTTTTGTGCTTTTTGTGCTTTTGTGCTTTTGTGCTTCGACTCGTCAGGCGAAGGAACAGGACGAAATCATCACTTAAAACTTCCCAGTTTTAATTAGAAAAAAAACACAGAACAAATGTGTCAAAAGTGGAACATTCAGATCTGTCCTGGTTTAGACTTTACTCTGGGTGAAGTCACGGTTTAGTCAAGAGTTTAGTCTTGGATTTGGCCTGGATTAGTCCTGGTTTTCACTGGTTTTAGTCTGGGTTTAGTGCTGAGTTAAATTCTGGGTTAAATCCAGGTTTGGTTCTTTTAGTTTTGTTTTAGATGTGGTTTTGTGGTTAATTTGATCTGTTTTTTTGGTCTGGGTTTAGTCCTGGTATAGTTCTAGTTTTGACTGTTTTTAGTCTGGGTTTAGTTCTGGGTTTAGTCCTGGTATAGTTCTAGTTTTGACTGTTTTTAGTCTGGGTTTAGTTCTGGGTTTAGTCCTGGTTTGGTTCTAGTTGCAGTTTTGTTTTAGATGTGGCTTTGTCCTTATTAAATCTGTTTTAAGTCTGGGTTTGGTTCTTGTTTAGTCTTAGTTTTTGCTGTTTTTAGTCCTGGTTTTAGTCTTGGTTGGAAACTGGTTTATTTCTAGTTTTGGCTGGTTTTAGTCCCGGTTTAGTTCTGAGTCCAGTGCTGGATTAATCCTTGTTTGGTTCTAGATTTGTTTTACATGTGGTTTTGTCCTTGTTTAATCTGTTTTTAGTCCGGGTTAAGATCTCATTTGGTCCTAGTTTTGACTGTTTTTAGCCTGGGTTTATTCCAAGTTTTGATGGTCTTTTTAATCTGGGTTTTGTCCTAGTTTTAGTCTCGGTTGGGAACTGGTTTAGTCCTAGTTTAGTGACTTTTTTTTAAGTCTGAGTTTGGTTTTAGTTTTGTTTTAGATGTGGTTTTGTCCTAGTTTAATCTGTTTTTAGCCTGGGTTAAATTCTCGTTTAGTTCTGGTTTTGACTGTTTTTAATCTGTTTAGTCCTAGTTTTAGTCTTAGTTAAACTGGTTTAGTTCTAGTTTCAACTAGTCCTCGTTCTGGGTTTAGTGTTGGTTCTGGTTTTACTTTTGTTTTAGATGTGGTTTTGTCTTCATTTAATCTGTTTTTACTCTGGGTTTGGTTCTTGTTTAGTCCTGGTTTAGTCCTAGTTTGGTCTTGGTTGGGAACTGGTTTATTTCTAGTTTTGACCGTTTTAATCTGGGTTTAGTCCTGGTTTGGATTTAGTTTGGTTTTGGATGTGGTTTTATCCTAGTTTAATTGTTTTTAGTCTGAGTTTGGTTCTTGTTTAGTCCTGGTTATGTCTCATTTTAGTCTAGATTTAGTTCTGGGTTTGTTTGTAGTTTTAGTTTAGTTTTGGATGTGGTTTTGTCCGAGTTTAATCTGGTTTTAGTCTTTGTTTAGTCAGAGTTTAGTCCTAGTTTGAATCTTAGGAACTGGTTTATTTTTAGTTCTGACTGTTCTTAGTTCTCAGTTGTGGGTTTGGTGCTGGTTTGGTTTGAGTTTTGTTTTCGGTGTAGTTTTGTCTTCATTTAATCTGTTCTTAGTTTGGGTTAAACTCTTTAGTTTGTGTTTAGTCTTTAGGTTTACTCCCAGTTTTTATTCTGGGTTTTGACTTTTTAGTGCTGGTTTAGTCCTCGTTTACTCTATTTTTAGTCTAGGTTAAGTTCCTGTTTAGTTCTACTCTTAGTCTTGGTTTAGATGTGAATTTGTCTGATTTTAGTCCTGGATTAACTCTGATTTAGTTTTATTTTAGTCCTGTTTGAAACCTGTTCTGATCTTGGTCTCGATTTAAAGTCTTGTTTTAGTCTTAAGTCCTTTTTTTTTTAGTTCTGCAAACTTGGATCTCAGTTTAGTCCTAGTTTAGACCTTTTACTCCTGGTTGAGTCTTTTTTAGTTTGAGTTTAGTCCAGGTTTAGTCCAGGTTTAGTCCAGGTTTAGCCCAGGTTTAGCCCAGGTTTAGCCCAGGTTTAGCCCAGGTTTAGTCCTGGTTTAGTCCTGGTTTAGTCCTGGTTTAGTCCAGGTTTAGCCCAGGTTTAGTCCTGGTTTAGTCCAGGTTTAGCCCAGGTTTAGTCCTGGTTTAGTCCAGGTTTAGTCCAGGTTTAGTCCAGGTTTAGTCCAGGTTTAGTCCAGGTTTAGCCTAGGGCTGGGCGATATGGACCAAAAAATATATCTCGATATATTTTGCTATATCTCGATATACGATATATATCTCGATATCTTTACAGGAAAAATACAGCCCCCCCAAACTGCTGCAAAAATAAATAAAAAAACTTATCTCATTAATATTAATTTAGTTCTGCACTGAAACACTCTGTGGTCCTTTTTGGACCCTCACCACAGTTTAAGAACCTCTTCTTTAAGAGAACTTCCACTGACACAAAACTGCTTCAAAGTGAATAAAGTGCAGGATTTTTAAACCTGTATTTTGACATTCCAAACTGGAGTCACATTCTCTTGTTTTAAAGTGATGTTTAGCCTCTGCACATTTACCAAATCAAACGCACATTGTGACAAACGGATTTCTTTGGCATTTGGCACAGAGAGAAGCCCTCACGCTCCGGCACGCCCCCGCACGCTCCGGCACGCTCCCTCACGCTCCCTCACGCTCCGGCACGCTCCGGCACACTCCGGCACGCTCCGGCACGCTCCCTCACGCTCCGGCACGCTCCCTCACGCTCCCTCACGCTCCGGCACGCTCCCGCAGGCCCCCGCATGCCCCCGCAGGCCCCAGCAGGCTCCCGCACGCTCCCGCACGCTCCCGCAGGCCCCGCACGCTCCGCACGCTCCGCAGGCTCCCGCACGCTCCCGCACGCCCCGCAGGCTCCCGCAGGCTCCCGCACGCTCCCGCAGGCTCCCGCAGGCTCCCGAACACTCCCGCAGGCTCCCGCACGCTCCCGCACGCTCCCGCACGCTCCCGCACGCTCCCGCAGGCTCCCGCACGCACCCTCACGCTCCGGCACGCTCCCTCACGCTCCGGCACGCTCCGGCACGCTCCCTCACGCTCCGGCACGCTCCCTCACGCTCCGGCACGCTCCGGCACGCTCCGGCACGCTCCCTCACGCTCCCTCACGCTCCCGCAGGCTCCGCAGGGCTCCCGCAGGCTCCCGCAGGCTCCCGCACGCCCCCGCACGCCCCGCAGGCTCCCGCAGGCTCCCGCACGCCCCGCAGGCTCCCGCACGCTCCCGCACGCTCCCGCACGCCCCGCAGGCTCCCGCAGGCTCCCGCACGCCCCGCAGGCTCCCGCAGGCTCCCGCACGCACCCGCAGGCTCCCCGCACGCTCCCGCACGCTCCCGCACGCCCCCGCACGCTCCCGCACGCTCCCGCAGGCTCCCGCACGCTCCCGCACGCTCCCGCACGCTCCCGCAGGCTCCCGCAGGCTCCCGCACGCTCCCGCACGCTCCCGCACGCTCCCGCACGCTCCCGCACGCTCCCGCAGGCTCCCGCACGCTCCCGCACGCCCCGCAGGCTCCCGCAGGCTCCCGCACGCTCCCGCAGGCTCCCGCAGGCTCCCGCACGCTCCCGCACGCTCCCGCACGCTCCCGCACGCTCCCGCACGCTCCCGCAGGCTCCCGCACGCTCCCGCACGCCCCCGCACGCTCCCGCACGCTCCCGCACGCTCCCGCAGGCTCCCGCACGCCGGTATGAGTTTACTGGCAACAGCAGCGCCATTAATGAAAAATGACCACATTCAGTATTCAGACCTTGAGTCCGTGACAAGACCGAGTCCAAATGCGCTCGAGTCCGAGACAAGACCAAGACAAAGCTCTGGCTTTAGCGGAGGAGGAAGTCCAGGCGTGGGGGTGTAATGAGCGGTGGGACGGGTGTGGGTCCTGCTGCGGGGCGCGGGGTTTTGAAGCGGAGTTTGTTGGTATGAGTGATATCAGCCACACGTGGAGCTCGTACGCTGGGCTCGTGCGCGGTCGGAGGTGTCATGTGGTTGCGCTCGCGCTGGGCAGGTGCATTTACAAAGTTTAACTCATCACGTTGCGTCTGTGCAGCTCCTTATTGTGCTGCAGAATCACTCGTACAGAGGCGCCTGTTTGTTTTCCACATTCGCACAATGAAATATTTGCTCACAAATGCAAGTGAAATGGGCGCACTGTAGAGCCCTGGTCCTAGTCCTGGTTTAGTCCGCGACCGAGCCCCGGGCTCCGCGGCCGAGTTTAGTCCTGGTTTAGTCCGCGGCCAGGTTCGGGCTCCGCGGAGGAGCTCAGGGGGACAAAAGCAGGAGGCGGAGGCAAGCGCAGCACAGAGAAGGCGAAACAAGCGAAGCGGCGAAACCAGAAGTAAACATAAGCATTATAGCGAGATATCGATATGTCAGAATTCATATTGAGTTTCAAAAATATCTCGATATATTTTAAATATCGAGATATCGCCCACCCCTACTTTAGCCCAGGTTATTGTTGATTTAGTTTGATCTTTTTGGCCTTTTCTTTTTCTCTTTTCGAGCATTTGGACTAAACCGTGACCGTGACTCGTAAACACTGGATTTGTTCTGTTGCTTTTTTCTTGTATTTTTTAATATCTTCATGATTTTTCTGTTTCGCAGAAGCTGACGGACGTCCTCGTGTGACCAGAATTTAAAATATGAAGATTAAAAATGTTTTTGGAGCAGGACTGAAGGAAAAGGTCAGTGCCACGGTGTGTTTGTCCTTCGTCTGCAGGGCCCCGGAGCCTCAGCTGTGACACGCTCCGATTTTAACTGGAAACATTCAGCGTTTTAAAAGCTCCCGCACGACACGGACTGTTTTTACTCCATTTAATTCATTCAGTAGAAAGAAAATACTGTACGATGTTTAAATTCCCGGGACTGACATTTAAGAAACACTTGAAGCGCCTCACGTAAACTTCTCATTTTAACTTAAGGCCAGTACACACTGGAGGATTTTTAAACGTGCAAAAAAAGCGCAAACACCACAGACACGAGGAGAAACTTATGATACTTAAAATCCTCTGATGGTAAAAACTGCAGCAGGATCTGTGTGAGGAGCACAGGATCTAAAGCTGTGAGGCTGTGATGGCCTCAGCTGTTTCCTGTCTGCAGTAAAACCAGTCGCTCTGAGACTCTGAAGTGTTCAGAGATCAGACTCTGCACTTCCACTTTAAACACAAGTCAAACTGTGGGATTATTGTGTGTGAAATGTGGAGCCACACTTCAGATCCAGGGTTTTTAAAGCAGAAAAGAGGAGATAAAGTCCACAGGAAGAAGAGTCACTGTGGCTGATCTGCAGCTTCGCTCTGTGGACGTAAACAAACACATGAGGAACAGCTTTCACCTTTTACTTTTAAAGATGCTTCAAACTGGATTCACAGAGCAGGTTTGTGGACTGGAGTCATTATCTGCAGAGGATAATTTCTCTGGATAATGTGGATGAGACGCTGCACTTTAAATGTTCCACTTTACATCAGGTGAGGAGTAAAGTCTTTATTTTCTCTCTATCCTGAGTTTGTTTGTTGCGTCTCTGTGTCCGTCGCTCCTCTGCCCCTGACTCTGTTTTATCGTCTGTTTCCGTCGCGTTGTTGATGTTCGGTGGTTCTGATCTGACTCTGACTCCACATGAGGAGCAGCGGCTTCAGAATCGCACACGGAGACAAAAAGTCGGGTCACGACTCCCTGAACTCGGGGAGAAGAAATCGCAGCCGAAATCGGGCAAATTCTCCTGTCGTGTGCAGCGCCTTTAGTGAATTTTAGATCTTTTCTGACTCTAAATGCGACACAAATGTTTTCACTCCAGGATTCGGTCTCATATCGAGGATTTGCTGAATCACTTTTTAAATACTGGACAAGAATCCACTCAGTTCAGCACTGCTGTTTTAGACAAGAACAACCTGCTTCTTTTTAATGATTTAGTTCAATTTAAATATGGATGTTTTCTGTGTAAAGTTTTCCTCGGTGCACAGAGCTGCTGAAGCTCTGTGCATCTGTTACAGGACTTTAATAAAACAGAGTCAGAGGGACCGAGGGCCCCGGGGGGACTGAGGGAGCGAGGGCCCCGGGGGAACTGAGGGAGCGAGGGCCCCGGGGGAACTGAGGGAGCGAGGGCCCCGGGGAAACTGAGGGAGCGAGGGCCCCGGGGGAACTGAGGGAGCGAGGGCCCCGGGGGAACTGAGGGAGCGAGGGCCCCGGGGGAACTGAGGGAGCGAGGGCCCCGGGGGAACTGAGGGAGCGAGGGCCCCGGGGGAACTGAGGCAGCGAGGGCCCCGGGGAACTGAGGCAGCGAGGGCCCCGGGGAAACTGAGGGAGCGAGGGCCCCGGGGAACTGAGGCAGCGAGGGCCCCGGGGGAACTGAGGGGAGCGAGGGCCCCGGGGGGAACTGAGGCAGCGAGGGCCCCGGGGGAACTGAGGCAGCGAGGGCCCCGGGGAACTGAGGCAGCGAGGGCCCCGGGGAACTGAGGGAGCGAGGGCCCCGGGGGAACTGAGGCAGCGAGGGCCCCGGGGGAACTGAGGCAGCGAGGGCCCCGGGGAACTGAGGCAGCGAGGGCCCCGGGGAAACTGAGGGAGCGAGGGCCCCGGGGGAACTGAGGCAGCGAGGGCCCCGGGGGAACTGAGGGAGCGAGGGCCCCGGGGGAACTGAGGCAGCGAGGGCCCCGGGGGAACTGAGGCAGCGAGGGCCCCGGGGGAACTGAGGGAGCGAGGGCCCCGGGGGAACTGAGGGAGCGAGGGCCCCGGGGGAACTGAGGCAGCGAGGGCCCCGGGGGAACTGAGGGAGCGAGGGCCCCGGGGAACTGAGGCAGCGAGGGCCCCGGGGAACTGAGGAGCGAGGGCCCCGGGGGAACTGAGGCAGCGAGGGCCCCGGGGAACTGAGGGAGCGAGGGCCCCGGGGGAACTGAGGAGCGAGGGCCCCGGGGAACTGAGGCAGCGAGGGCCCCGGGGAACTGAGGGAGCGAGGGCCCCGGGGGAACTGAGGGAGCGAGGGCCCCGGGGGAACTGAGGCAGCGAGGGCCCCGGGGAACTGAGGGAGCGAGGGCCCCGGGGGAACTGAGGCAGCGAGGGCCCCGGGGGGACTGAGGGAGCGAGGGCCCCGGGGGAACTGAGGGAGCGAGGGCCCCGGGGGAACTGAGGGAGCGAGGGCCCCGGGGAAACTGAGGGAGCGAGGGCCCCGGGGGAACTGAGCCCCACACGGACTCAGACTCCAGGGGGATTCAGTTCTGGGTTTGTTTCTAGCTTTAGTTTAGTTTTGGATGTGGTTTTGTCCGAGTTTAATCTGGTTTTAGTCTTTGTTTAGTCAGAGTTTAGTCCTAGTTTGAATCTTAGGAACTGGTTTATTTTTAGTTTTGTCTGTTCTTAGTTCTCAGTTGTGGGTTTGGTGCTGGTTTGGTTTGAGTTTTGTTTTCGATGTAGTTTTGTCTTCATTTAATCTGTTCTTAGTTTGGGTTAAACTCTTTAGTTTGTGTTTTAGTCTTTAGGTTTACTCCCAGTTTTTATTCTGGGTTTTGACTTTTTAGTGCTGGTTTAGTCCTGGTTTTAGTCTCGGTTGGGAACTGGTTTATTTCTACCTTTGACTGTTTTTAGTGACTTTAGTTCTGAGTTCGGTGCTGGATTAGTCCTTGTTTGGTTCTAGTTTTGTTTTAGATGTGGTTTTGTCCTTGTTTAATCTGTTTTTAGTCTGGGTTTGGTTCTGGTTTAGTCCTGGTCTGGTCCTAGTTTTAATCTTGATCGGGAACTGGTTTATTTTGAATTTTGGCAGTTCTTAGTCTGGGTTTGGTTCTGGTTTTAGTTTTGTTTTAGATCTGGTTTAGGGCTTTTGCGAGGCCGTTCACATTTCCAGTTAAATGTGACTCGTCTGTGACCTCCAGTGAACTTTAAACGCCCCGAAAGTTTCTCACGTCACAGCAGCAGCTCAGGGTTCACAGAAGTCGCCTGAACATGGAGCTGCTCTGAGCTCCTGGAGAGTTTTACAGTCTCTGTCGTACCACAGGAGGAAACACGTCCTCGGCCTGTTTCAGGAGCAAACACGTCGACGTCGGGCACAAGAGCTGAACTCTCGCCTGTCGACGACGTGCAGGTCGGACGAATGTGTCCCGACCGTTCAGACCGAAGTCGTGCGTCAAAAGATCGGATCTGTTTCGGTTTTATAATAATTCGTTTTATTTAACAGCACCTTTCTAGACACTTTAGGAAACACTTTACAAAACATTCAGTACAAAAAAACTATACGACATAATTAATAACACGTAAAAACAGTGGAAAATCACAGGGAAAAGCTCCTGAACAGAGGGGGTTTGAGTCCGGTCTCGATCCCAGTGGCCTGAGTCACGTTTGGAAAAAAATCAGATCTGTGTCGTTCAGACGTCATTTAAAGATCAGACTCATGTCACACGGGGGCGAAAAATTCAGATTGGGGGTCACTTCAGGTGGAGTCTGAACGAAGCTTCAGTCAGAGGCTCTAAGCTCTGGAACATTCGCCCATCATCAGTTTATTTATTTCAGATCTACAGTTCACTGATGTCACAGAGCGACAGAACACAGAGGAGGATACGGAGAACAGAGCTGCAGGTTTGGAAAAGGAGAGGATGGAGCAGAGTTTGTACATTTCCAGTCCCCTCCACACGTCACAGAGCACTTAACACACAGTAAGACTCCAACACTGAACATTTTCACACCCGAAACTCTCGAACCTGCGGCTAAAGGAAAAACCTGTGACTCTCTTAGTGCAGAAGTGCAGCGGTTCTCACTCGTTTTTTTTGTTTTTTCTGTTAAATCTGCGTCTCCTGCTGAGGGACGACGGAGGGAAATGAGGGTTTTTGCTCTGACCCGTCATATTTACACTGCAGTGTTGGTGATGCTCATTAATCTGCACTTTCCCTGTGAAATAAATACACTTTATCACCTTAAACAGAAATGTTCTGTGCCCCAAAAGCTTTTACTCTGTGCAGTGTTAAACTGCGACACACATTTAGATCAGAGTTCCCTGTTTATTGTTTTGAAAATGGTGCATTCACTGAAAACAGGTTTAAATAACAGATTTATACGTTTCAAGTCTCAGTGTTCTAAGTCACTCCCCCTTCAGAGCGCTGTCACACACACAGAGCTCATCCCACTCACTAACTGCAGGAAAGTTTGGCCAAAATGTGAGATCCAAACACTTAAATCTGTCAGAAAACGACTCAAAAGTAGTGAAATGATCTGTTCCTGCGGCATTTTACTGGACGAGTTCTTTTTAAATAAACGACCTCCAGACGAGAGTGAAGCGTCTCTGAGGGTTCACGGGCTGGAAAACAGTTCTCGGATCCAAATTCTAGATAAAATGCTTTGAATTCTGCTCAATTCAAGATAAACAGATTTAAAACCAGTTCATGATTCGTGTGAATGGTCTGAAAATAAATTGTAGACACAAGTGTTTAAATCAGTCCGACATGATCGTAGTTCGTCCATTTTAGTCGAGTCGTGGAAGAAATATCTGACAATTCTGCAGATTATACAATTCAGAACGAGTAAGTCGAAAATAAATCTGAAAATGAACCTGAGGTTTGAAAATGGTGCAGTGCAGTTGTTGTGCAGAGTTTTGCTTCACGTTTTTGTGTATTTATGAAGAATTGTGGCGTGAGAGTGCAGGGGGCGGAGCCTCGTACAGCTAACCGTAAGGATAAGGTTTCAATAGAGAGAACGAGAGAGAACGATAAAATATTCAAACATGCTCGAATGACTTTTAAAAACTCTTCAGGCAGGTTTTCGATGAGGATCTTTAAAGACTCACATTTTTCCGGGATGTGTTTAAAAATATAGAAGTGTGAATTTTGTGTTAAATCAGTAAAATATGTGAAATGACCCTAATGTGTGACCGTCCTGTTGAAGTTTAGAGCTTCTTCCTCCTCAGTTCTCTGCATCACTCTGCAGTACCCTGTGGCTCCAAAGGGGGGCGCTACATCCCAGCGATAAACTCTTTGACGCTTTCAGACTTATAAAACTTTATTAGGAATAAGGCAGAGACAGAGAAAAATGTGATCAAATCCAACCCTGCAGCGAGAGAAGAGTCCATCTCCTTTGATGCTGAAACTTTAAAAAGCAAAAACCGTATTTTATTATAATAAAACAGTCACAGCAGAGGAGCTGTCCAGTCCGGGGGTGCTGAAGTCCATGTCGTCTGTTACAACATGTTTAGAGGTCAATGGGCTGTACCTGAGTTATTGTCACGATACTAAAATTGAAAACTTTTCGATACTAAGGGACAGACTCGATATTCGATACTGATCCTGGATCTGTTCACACTGACGCCACAAAACTGTTAAATGTTAAACAAGCGGACGACGACTTCCTCTGGGCTCTGTGAGTGAAAGGAACAAAAACTGAGAAAATGGGGTGGTTTTCATCATCTGTAGGCCACTGTAGTCTTTATTTTTGCTTTTATAAATCACCTATTCATTTGTGTATTAGAATTTGGTTCAGTCCTGGTTTTAGTCTTTGTTGGGAACTGGTCTGTTTCTAGTTTTGACTGTTTTTTGTCTCGCGTTTAGTCCTGGGTTTATCCCCGGTTTGGTTCTAGCTTTAGCTTTGTTTTAGATGTGGTTTTGTCGCAGTTTAATCTGTTTTTAGTCTGTGTTTAGTTCCACTGTTTTCTCACATCGCCCAGTGTCGGAAACAATGAACGGAGCCGATCCTGATCCCACGATGAGAATAAAAACCCTCTTTCTTTAGACAATAGAATATGATTTTCAATAGCAGCGTCCTCTTTTCTGTTCCCTCGTCCTTCTGAACGATCTGCGGCTCCGTTCGGATCAAACTCGCTGCTTTTGGTTTGGACTGAACTCTGTCGCTGTGAGATTTTCTGAACAGTTTTACGCTCGGTGAACTCGGCCACAGCAGAGTTTCTGTCTCTGGTTTTACTTCTGTGGAGTTGAGCAAATGTGTCTTGTATAAGCGGCTCCAAATCTCGGTCAAAATAAGTCCTCAGGGGATCTGCAAGTGCGCGGTTAACATCCTAGTTGCTGTTTGCGTTACTGTGACGGTGAAACGTTGCTCTGAAAGCAGAAGGTAAATGAAGAAGAACCTTTGACCACTGCAAACGTTTCGCTGTTTTTCATGTTTTAAGACTGTAAAAAAACTCTTCACAGCTGCTTCTGTTTGCATGTTCTCCCTGTGGCTGTGTGAGTTTCCTCTGGTTTCCCCCTCAAACTTAAACATGCACAATAATCCTCCAGTTCTGGCAAAGATCCTGACTCGACATCTGCTCCTGAAAGATTTGAAAGCAGCAGCTCTGAAAGGTTTGAAAAACAAATTTCCATTTCAGACTCCAGTTCAATACAAAAAAATGGACAAGATCCAGATTCTGATGATAAAAACACTCGATGTGACCATGAACTCTTTCTTTTTATCACCTTGTGGCCTCATCAGGACAGGATTTTTCCTACCACAGGCTTTGTTTGTCTCCTCTGAGCCTCGAGGGTCCCTGTGCCGTTGGTTCTTTTGAATTTCAATTAAGAACAAGAAAAACAATAAAATGGAAAAACAGTTTGTCGTTTCATTATTCAGTTTTAGTGTCAAACAAACAAAAAAAACAGATTTCGACCTTGATTTCCAATAGTCAACAATGAAAACAGTCTTGTGCCTATTTTAATGTTGATCTTTTCCCCTCTCTGGTTTATCTGAAGTTCTGCTGCTGAAGGACTGGAGGAAAAATCGTTGGCGTCTCGTGGACAAACCTGTCGTTGTCTTTTTCAGCGTTTACTTTGGCGTCTGAGAAAGTAAATGTTGAACTCCAGGAGGAGAAACAAGCGGCGAGAAACTCTCCTTTGTTCAGTCGACTTCACAGAACGAGAATAAAAATAGTTTTATTCCTGGTCCGCGGTCGACAGGCGTAAATTCACAGGTGACAGCAGCAGAACTGAAGATAAACCAGAGGAAAAAGATCAATTAAAATAGGCACCAGACAGTTTTTTGATTGGCGTTTGTAGCGGCCGATAATAATAATAATAATAATAATAATAATAATAATAATAATAATAATAATAATAATAATAATAATAATAATGCATCAGTTTTATACAGCACTTTTCAGGACACTCAGAGACTCTTTACAGCTTTATTCACTCACTCCAGACCCGGTGGTGTAAACTACTGTTGTAGCCACAGCTGCCCTGGGGCAGACTGACGGAAGCGAGGCTCCAATCTGCACCATCGGCCCCTCCGACCACCATCACACACACACCATCGATGGCCCAAAGCCGCTGGTCACGAGGCTCCTGATTTAAAGTTGTTCAGATGCACTTGGAACATAAATCCACAGACAAATTCTTCGTCTTTTGTGGTAAACAGTGGTGACGTAGACTCGGTTACACAACATTTTGGCAACAGAAGTTTGGCAGATCCCTCAAAGACAGGGTGAGGAGCTCGGTCACACGGGAGGAGCTCGGAGTAGAGCCGCTGCTCCTCCACGTCAAGAGGAGCAGCTGAGGGGAGGGCATCTGGTCCCTCAGGAGGTGTTCATGTCCCACCGGGAGGAGGCCCCGGGTTAGACCCAGGACACTGGAGGGACTATGTCTCTGGGCCTGGGAACCTCAGGGTCCAGGAGGAGCTGGAGGAAGTGTCTGGGGAGAAGGAAGCTTGGGAGCCCCTGCTTAGACTGCTGCCCCTGTGACCCGGCCCCGGATAAGAGGAAGAAGATGGATGGATGGAAGTTTGGCCGAACTCAGCAGTTTGTCGAGTTCTGTGGAAGGATCATCGTCAAAAGATCGAGAATATTTCCTCAACAAACTGCGTCCGACTGCCAGATCCTCGAGTGATCAGAGAGTAAAACTTTAAAACTTTAGTCCGACAAACACACACAGAACAACCAGACGTTTTGGTGCTAGAAAAGTTTGTATCTTCTTCTGTCCACGTTCAGTCTGAATGAATCAGAACGAACGAGGAACAATGACACTTCTGCTGCCAAAATGCACACAGCTTTTTAAAATCACTTCCGCTCTAAAAGGATCTAAAAGGATCTAAAAGGATCGATACTTTGCCCCCAGCCAGTAGCACTCGGGCCCTAAATATGTTGAGGGCCCCACACTGCCACACAGAGGCTGGAGGACAAAGCAACAGGCAAGTGCCAAATAAAAGGTCAAACTGGCTCCTACAGTGTGATTTTTGAAATAAACGTAATTAAATATTAGAAATCGAGGACGAATTCTGTTTTTTTTTTTTGTTTGACACTGAAACAGAATAATGAAATAACAAATGTTTTCCCATTTGTTTTTTGTTCTTAATTGAAATTCAGAAGAACAAATGGAACATGGACCCTTGAGGAGCTCCTGCTTTGGATTTTTAAGGAAGAAAATCCCCAGAAGCACTCACTTTATTCTCATTTCTGTCCATGTGACTGATCTGACAAGTCAAATTTCCACACAGTTAAACCAAAATCCATGACCCAAACATGGAACTCTGAGCCCGTAAAGCCACCGCAGGCCCAGGGTCACGTGGAGCTCGAGCCGGACCTGAGGTGAAGCAGAGGAGCTGTCCGGCCTCTGTGGTGCTGAGAAAAAACCCACACACAACTGAACAATTAAAGGACATTCCCGAGCCTCTGCGTCCACGAGAAATATCCTTTAATTGTAAAGTCGAGTGCGGTCAATGTGGCCGAGGGACGTCTCCATCTGAAACGACACAAAACGGTTTAAGCTCAGAGTTCTGCAGTTTGTTTTGTCTGAGTTTAATCTGTTTTTAGTCTGGGTTAAGTTCCTGTTTTACTCTTAGTCTTAGGTTAGACGTAGTTTTGTCCTAGTTTAGTCTGGTTTTTGGTTCTGGGTTATCTCTGATTTAGTCTTATCTTAGTCCTGGTTGAAACCTGTTAGAATCCTGGTTTTGGTCTGATCTTAGTCCTGATTTAAAGTCTCGTTTTAGTTCCTTTAGTCCTTTTTTTTAGCCCTGCAAACCTGATCTTAGTTTAGTCCTAGTTTAGACCTTTTACTCCTGGTTGAGTCTTTTTTTAGTTTGAGTTTAGTTCTGGTTTAGTCCAGGTTCAGTCCTTGTTTTGGCCTGATTTTAGTCTGACAGAGATAAGGACAAACCTGAAGCGACACAAACTGAGTCAGAGCACCGGAGTTTGTTTGCTTTAAATCAATGTCCTGAACGTCCTTCAAACATGTTCTCAAGTGTTTGTATTTCAAAAAGTTTGGTAGAATGAAAAGATTGATACAAAGGTCGAATGTTTAAGTGTCTCTATTCAGAGGAGCTGTCCGGTCATGTGGTGCTGAAAGCCAGACTCTTATATTCAGGAGTTTTGTGAGATCTGGTCATGAGCTGTAAGAATCGTCAGCAGAGACAGAAACTCAACAAACCCAATATTTATGCAATTAAAGACAGTGAAATTCATGTAATTAGAACTTCATATTTTAAAAACGATGTACAAAGAAAATCAGAAGATCTTACCCAATGTCACAAAGAACATTTATGAAGAGAAAGTGCTGACAGTTTCAGCACCTTCCTAAAATAATCATATGTGTTTTTTTTTCCCCAAGAAACACAAACTTACACAAAACTTTGGAATTATGGCCAAAAAAAATATTATTTTAGCAAAGTGACGATTTGAAGGAATTGAAAAAAAAAAAAAAAAAAAGATTCAGAACAACAACAACAATGGAAAAATGTGTTTAAATCAAAGGTGTGAGTTTATGGAACGGTCGAAATGAAAAACTCAGAGCTTCAGAATCTGTTTAAGTGTTTAAAGAAACGTCAAACTGGAAGTGCTGAAAGTCTGAAGTCTGAACTGTCCTTTTGTGTAAGTATTTAATATCATGTGTGTCGTGTAAATAGTCACTTATAAACTGAAGTGATAAATGTTTTACTTTGTGTGAAAAGGAAGCAGATTTTTTTATTTTCTCCATGTAGCATAAAAAGACATGAACATTGTCACATCAAACATAAAATAAATGAATAAAAATGAACAGAAAGAAGAGGCACCTCATGTTTTCTGCACACATTTCCAATCAGTACATTTCATTTCAGTCACAGTTATTAAGCACAAAAACACAAAAACAACCAAATCTAGTCCAGTTCAGACCACTTGAATTAAGAAAGTTTTATCATGAGTATAAGTTTTATGAGTTTTATAAGTTTTATAAGTTTTATACTCGATCACCGACTCTAAAAGCAACAAGTGAAGATCGACGACTGACGGAGAAGAAGAGAAACTGAAAGTTGTTGAAAGAAAATGGTTCAGGAATATATATTTTTTAGCATTTTTCAAAAAATATAATTCACTGGTAAATAAACAGGATCAGAAACAACATCAACAGTCGAGTCTTTTGGGTTTTTGTGCAGTGGGAAATCAGCAGAGGGAAGTGTGAGGTGATGATGAAGATGTTTTCTAACGTTTCCAGACACTAATGAGTGAACCAGAGCGTTTGGTTTGTGAGACTCGTGGCTGTTGTCAGATGGGTTAAAGTGGAGTTAAGCTTCTTCAGTTTTACCTGGAAGTTCAGAACTTGCCCCCATCACTGCACTAGTTTGTTGCCTTCACAGACTCTCACACAGTCAGATTCTCCACTGAGGAAACACTGATCTGTGCCGTTTTTTGGCTTCGGACAGAATTCACCTCCTCTAGAAACGACTTTAGCTTCAGACAGGACAGAGTTTTACTTTAAAATAAGAAACAAACTCAAATGTTGCTTGAATTAACAAAAAAACAAACAGTTATTCCACCGATGGATCATTACACTTGTCAAGTTCAGTCTACTCAAAGTCAAATGTTCTTTAAGTCATTGTAACTCGTCTGGAGGTTGTTTTTTCCCCAGTGAACAAAGAGAAATCTTCACTTTTATGCACGACAGCCTCGTTCTGCTGTTTGTCCCTTGAGAAAAGCCGTCGGCTGAAACGTGTCGGGACTTTGTGAGTTTGTTTGTCCATTAAGACGTGCCGTAAATTAATAAAGGCTTTTGATTTGAACCAGTGAGAGCCTTTGGGTTTCTGCATCTTTAAATTGACTTCCCCACAGAGCAGCACTGTGTTTGATCTGCTGTGGTCCTGAGGTCCTGAGGTCCTGAGGTCCTGAGGTCCTGAGGTCCAGGAAGTGCGGCTTTACAAACTTTAACTTTCTGCTTCATACATCCTCACTGCACTGGGCTGTGTGTTTAATGCTGTTATTGTGCTTGATCCGTTTATTTCTTTGTCAAGACTGTTCCATAAATAAATGCTACTACACGTCCAGACTTCTTTCTGCTCTTTTCATCCACATCAGTGTATGAAACAGAATTATTCTGTCTCAGTCTTTCACGAGTGACGCACAAACACAGAGTTCTTGTTGTGAACTTCATCACTTTGACGTCGCCTTTGCTGATGCTGCAAATAAGAAAACTGGACCATTTCCCACTGTGCACCTTGTTCTTATACTTTATACTTTTACATAAGCTCGTGACGTTGTTCTTCAGACCGTACGGCGAAAAGCCAAAACCTAAGATCTAAACACTTTAATCAATCTGAAAATGACTTAAGAGCAGCGGAACGATCTGCGAGCTCATTTTACTGGACGAGTTCTCCTAAAATAAACGACCTCTAGACGATCCAATCCACTTTATTTATATGGCATATTTCATAAACAGTTTCCAAAGTGCTGCACAAATACAGAGTAAGAACAGCAATAAAATAAGAAGAAACGCCCAGAATTGATCACATTAGTTTTAAAACGATGAAAACGGGAAAATAAGATGAGAGAAAAACCATAAAAGAGAAAATAAATGGATGAACGTGAGGACTGGTTTGTTTAGTCCTAGTTTAATGGTTTTAGTCCTGGTTTAGTCCTGGTTTAGTCCCAGTTTTAACTGTTTTTAGTCTGTTTTTGGTCCTGGCTTAGGCCAAGTTTTAGTCTTGGTTGGAGACTAATTTATCTTTACGGTTTTTAGTCTGGGTTTAGTCCTGGTTTTGGTCGTTTTTAGTCTGGGTTTAGTCCTGGTTTAGTTCTAGTTTTAGTCTTGGTTAGGAACTGGTTTAGTCCTAGTTTAGTCTGATTTTAGTCCTGTTTCGTCCTCGTTTTGACTGTTCATAGTCTGGGTTTAGTGCTAGTTTAAGTTTAGTTCTAGTTTAAGTCTAGGTTAAGTTTTTATTTAGTTCTAGTTTTAGTCTTTCCAATAAAAGCAATAAAATAAGTCAAACATAAATAAGACGCAGGAGTTTAGAGGCTCTAGACCAGAATGAAGCCTCAGAACGAGTAATTAGATCCTAACCCTAAAACAAGATGCATAAACCAAAAAAGTTTGAAAATCTTGGGCCAGATCAGAGAAATTTGCTGTGTCAATATTTAAACCCGCTGCGTTGGTCCAAGTTTCCACGCGAGAAACTTCCTTCACGCTCAGACTCCGCGGCTCTTACGCACAGCGCCGCGCCAAACCTCCTCCTCTCCGGCTCGCTGAGACGTAAAAAAAAAAAGGACCCGCAGCTCCTTTTCCCCCGCGCGTATTTCCAGCCCAAAGCCAGACCCACACTCACCGAACACGTCCTCAGCCCCCGCGGCGATGCCACGTCCGGCTCCGGCTCCACGCGCTCCGCTGTGGCCGACGTGCGTAACTGTCATCTGCCGGAACTGTTTACACGCACTTGTGGTTCGTCTCCGCGTCCCTCCGCACGATCCCGCGGGCGTTTGGCATGAAACGTCGCGCGGATCGGAGCTTTACGCGCGGAGCATGTCGGAGTTCGGAGCTCGGCGTCGCCGCGCGTTCACTCACCCGTCACACCCGCGGGTCCGCGCGTCCACGGGAGCACAAACCGGAGCTCCGTCGTAGCGTTTCCACGTTTTTTACTTTCGTGCTTTCACTTGTGTCGCCTCGCTCCGGCATCTCCGGCCCCGCTCCGCGCTCCGATCCGCTCACATAGAGGCTCCGCAGTCACGTGGTCAGCGGGAGAGATGGACACATAAGAGAACAGAGAGAGAGAGAGCGGGAGGAAGGGAGGAACGGAGAGAGGAGAGAGGAGAGAGAGCCCGGTGCCTCCTCCGCAGTTTGCAGTGCGTCCCAGACACGGAGCTGCGCGGATCTCCAGCGGACAAACCCCGGGGTCTCCTCACGTCCTCTCCCCGCGGTCCACCCCCCGCCACCTGTCACCGCCGCGTTCTCTGGGAATACTACTTCTTCACCTTCTTCTTCACCTTCTTCTTCTTCTTCTTCTTCTTCACCTTCCTCTTCTGGTGAACGTTTCGCCGTCCTCACTTTGGGATTATTACCTCGCCTCGTTCCTCTCTTTTTTGGCGTCGCGTTGGCTCCCGTCGCCGTTACGCGTTTGTGGATTGTAACGCGGACGTGCTGGATGCGCATTCGGGGCTCGGCGCGGAGATGGAGACGCTGATCGTGGTGTTCGCCGCGCTGTGGTTATGGCACTGCAACAGTACGGCGAGCGCGGACTCCATCATCCACATCGGTAAGGGCTCCACTTTTGTGTTTCGCGAACTGCACATTCATCAAGTCCACCCCGGGCGCACGGCTCCTCACGGCTCCTCACGGCTCCGCACGGCTCCGCTCGGTCATGCCACCCGCTGTCTGAGCCGCAGTGTCTCTGGCAGCTCCGGGGAGGCACGTAACCGAGATAATGATCGCTGAAGCACGCGTGTACGATCGTGTACGAGCCGCGGATAGTTTTGCACACGCAGAGGGCGCCACACGGTGAAGGTTTGTGCAGCGACATCTGGATTTTCTGTGTTTTCCTTTAGTCTGGATTTAATTAGAGTGTAATGAGTTTGACGGAGCGGTTCTTCCGCGGACACTGTTTGTTCGCTGTAGATTTCAAGTTTAAATCTGTAAAAATAACATGAGCACAGTTGATTTTCTTCAGCGGGGATCGGAGCTCAGCGGGAGCGTTCAGCCGGTGTCATCCTGAACATGACTCACCGTAACCCCGCGTACACCTGCATTTATTCCTGGAAAGCTTAAACAGAATATGAGGCAGAGTCCTGGTTCAGATCTGGTTGAGGCCTGGTTTAGTCCTGGTTTAGTCCTGGTTTAGTCCACACGGTCAGGGGGAGCAGGGCTGGGGCTGTTTTGGACACTTTGCTAAACAACCTCACGTCACAGGGTCAATACAAAAACAGAGACGACTCACGGAACCTGTTAGAAGTTTAGATCGTGTTTAGTGCTGGTTTAGTCCTGGTTTAGTCCTGGTTTAGGTCTGTTTTATGTCCCTAAATATACAACTCTAAAACTAGACAAAGACAAACACTAGTAGCATCATAATAAGTTCAGGTTCAGATGTTGCTTGGACCTGGTTTAGTCCTGGTTTCGTTTAGTTCAGGTTTAGATCTTGTTTATACCTGGTTTAGATTTTATTATATCTGGTTTAGACCTGGTTTAGTCCTGGTCACAATCTTGTTTACACCTGGCTTAGACTTTTATACCCAGTTTGGTCCTGGTTTCGTCTTTAGCCATTGTTTAGATCTTGTTTGTACCTGGTTTAGTCCTGGTTTGGATCTCGTTTGTACCTGGTTTAGTCCTGATTTGGATCTTGTTTGTACCTGGTTTAGTCCTGGTTTGGATCTTGTTTGTACCTGGTTTAGTCCTGATTTGGATCTTGTTTGTACCTGGTTTAGTCCTGGTTTGGATCTCGTTTGTACCTGGTTTAGTCCTGATTTGGATCTTGTTTGTACCTGGTTTAGTCCTGGTTTGGATCTTGTTTGTACCTGGTTTAGTCCTGATTTGGATCTTGTTTGTACCTGGTTTAGTCCTGATTTGGATCTTGTTTGTACCTGGTTTAGTCCTGATTTGGATCTTGTTTGTACCTGGTTTAGTCCTGATTTGGATCTTGTTTGTACCTGGTTTAGTCCTGGTTTAGTCCAGACGGTCAGGGGGAGCAGGGCTGGAGCTGTTTTGGACATTTTGCTAAATAACCTCATGTCACAGGGTCAATACAAAAACAGAGACGACTCACGGAACCTGTTTAGACCTGGTTTAGTCCTGGTTTAGTCCTGGTTTAGTCCTGTTTTTTTTTATTCCTAAATATACAGCTCTAAAACAAGACCAAGATCAACAATAGTAACATAAGGCCTGGTTTGGATCTGGTTTAGTCCTGGTTTAGTCCTGGTTTAGTCCTGGTTTAGTTCTGGTTTAGTCCTGGTTTAGTCCTGGTTTAGTCCTGGTTTAGTCCACACGGTCAGGGGGAGCAGGGCTGGAGCTGTTTTGGCCTTTACTCTTTGTTAAACCTCATGTCCCCGAAGCCGATACAAAAACAGGGACTCGTGGAACCTGGAGTCTGGAGCTTCATTTTCTGTTCGTTTACACCAAAATGCTCCTCGCACTTGGGTTTGGTTCTTCAGTTTGGTTCTCGCTCTTTGGTTTAGTTCTCGCTCTTCGGTTTAGTCCTCGCTCTTCGGTTTAGTCCTCGCTCTTCGGTTTAGTTCTCGCTCTTCGGTTTAGTTCTCGCTCTTCGGTTTAGTTCTCGCTCTTCGGTTTAGTTCTCGCTCTTCGGTTTAGTCCTCGCTCTTCGGTTTAGTTCTCGCTCTTCGGTTTGGTTTAGTTCTCGCTCTTCGGTTTAGTTCTCCATCCATCCATCTTCTCCCGCTTAATCCAGCTCGGTCGCGGGGGCAGCGTGCTGCCCAATACTCATAGCACCTGACCCCCCTATGAACCCCTCTGCAGGTGGTGAACCCACAGGAGGGTGGACAACATGGTCCTTGATGTTAGTTCAGGTGCTGCATGTTTTGGGTTGATGGGGGAAACCGGAGCACCTGGAGGAAACCCATCCAGACACAGGGAGAACATGCAAACTCCACACAGAAAGGCCCGGGCGACCCGGGGATCGAACCCGCAACCTTCTTGCTGTGAGGCCTGAGTGTTGCCACTCAGCCACCGTGCCGCCGGTTTAGTTCTCGCTCTTCGGTTTAGTTTTCGCTCTTCGGTTTAGTTCTCGCTCTTTGGTTTAGTTCTCGCTCTTCGGTTTAGTCCTTGCTCTTTGGTTTGGTTCTCGCTCTTTGGTTTGGTTCTCGCTCTTTGGTTTGGTTCTTGCTCTTCGGTTTAGTTCTCGCTCTTCGGTTTAGTTCTCGCTCTTCGGTTTGGTTTAGTTCTCGCTCTTCGGTTTAGTTCTCGCTCTTCGGTTTAGTTCTCGCTCTTCGGTTTAGTTCTCGCTCTTCGGTTTAGTTCTCGCTCTTCGGTTTAGTTCTCGCTCTTCGGTTTAGTCCTCGCTCTTCGGTTTAGTTCTCGCTCTTTGGTTTGGTTCTTGCTCTTCGGTTTAGTTCTCGCTCTTCGGTTTGGTTCTTGCTCTTCGGTTTGGTTTAGTCCTCGCTCTTCGGTTTGGTTCTCGCTCTTCGGTTTGGTTCTCGCTCTTCGGTTTGGTTCTCACTCTTCGGTTTGGTTTAGTTCTCGCTCTTCGATTTAGTTCTTGCTCTTCGGTTTAGTTTAGTTCTTGCTCTTCGGTTTAGTCCTCACTCTTCGATTTGGTTCTCGCTCTTTGGTTTAGTCTTCGCTCTTCGGTTTAGTTCTCGCGCTTTGGTTTGGTTTGCTCCTCTTCGCTTTGGTTCGGTCTTGGTTCCATCCTCGCTCTTCAGTTCGCTCCTTGCTTTGGTTCGGTTTTCTCTCTTCACTGTGGTTCGCTCCTCGCTCCTCGCTCCTCGCTCCTCTCTCTTCGCTCCTCGCTCCTCGCTCCTCGCTCCTCGCTCCTCGCTCTTCGCTCTTCGCTCTTCGCTCTTCGCTCCTCGCTCTTCGCTCCTCGCTCTTCGCTCTTCGCTCCTCGCTCTTCGCTCCTCGCTCTTCGCTCCTCGCTCCTCGCTCCTCGCTCTTCGCTCCTCGCTCTTCGCTCCTCGCTCCTCGCTCTTCGCTCCTCGCTCTTCGCTCCTCGCTCTTCGCTCCTCGCTCCTCGCTCCTCGCTCCTCGCTCTTCGCTCCTCGCTCTTCGCTCCTCGCTCCTCGCCCTGACCTCCTCTCGCTCTCGTTTGCCACTGGCGCCTTATTTGATGGAAGGACATTTGTGAAATTGGAAGAAGCCGTAAATTCTGCCCTAATTGGAGTGTTTGTATTTTATTGGCTTACACGGAGAACGTGCTGTAGCCTGTGGTCCCGTGTGACGCTCCGAACGCACAAACGACGATGAGTGATGTGGAAATACGAGCGAGGATTACGGCCACGGCCCAAAAGCACCTCCTGATCCATATTTAAAGGCCCCACGTGACGCAGAACCGGCTCCTGGGAACTTTAAGACAGGAGAGAACGTCGTCTCCTCAAAAACAGAACTGGAGTTTCATTCACATGTTTGAGGAACTCTCCATTATTAGACTTGGTTTGGAACCGGCTTAGGCCTAATTTTGACTGTTTTTAGTCTGGGTTTAGTCCTGGTTTAGTGTTAGTTTAGTCCTAGTTTAGACATAGTTTTTGTTGTTTTTAGTCCAGGTTTAGTCCTGGTTTAGTCCTAGTTTATTCTGTTTTTATTCTGGGTTTAGTCCTGGTTTAGTCCTAGTTTATTCTGTTTTTACTCTGGGTTTAGTCCTGGTTTAGTCCTAGTTTATTCTGTTTTTAGTCTGGGTTTAGTCCTAGTTTTGGATCTTTTTAGTCCTGGTTTAGTCTTTGTTGGGAACTGGTCTATTTCTAATTTTTACTGTTTTTAGTGTGGGTTTTGACTGTTTAGTCCTAGTTTAGTCTGTTTTTAGTCTGGGTTTAGTCCTAATTTTGGCTGTTTTTAGTCTGGATTTAGCCCTGGTTTAGTCCTAGTTTAGTCTGTTTTCAATCTGAGTTTAGTCCTGGTTTAGTCCTAGTTTAATCCGTTTTTAATCTGTGTTTAGTCCTAGTTTTGGATATTATTAGTCCTGGTTTAGTCTATTTCTAATTTTTACTGTTTTTAGTCCTGGTTTAGTCCTGGTTTAGTCCTGGTTTAGTCCTGGTTTAGTCCTGGTTTAGTCCTGGTTTAGTCCTGGTTTAGTCCTGGTTTAGTCCTGGTTTAGTCCTGGTTCAGTCCTGGTTTAGTCCTGGTTTAGTCCTGGTTTAGTCCTGGTTCAGTCCTGGTTTAGTCCTGGTTCAGTCCTGGTTCAGTCCTGGTTTAGTCCTGGTTTAGTCCTGGTTCAGTCCTGGTTTAGTCCTGGTTCAGTGCTGGTTTAGTCCTGGTTTAGTCCTGGTTTAGTCCTGGTTTAGTCCTGGTTTAGTCCTGGTTCAGTCCTGGTTTAGTCCTGGTTTAGTCCTGGTTTAGTCCTGGTTCAGTCCTGGTTTAGTCCTGGTTCAGTCCTGGTTTAGTCCTGGTTTAGTCCTGGTTTAGTCCTGGTTCAGTCCTGGTTTAGTCCTGGTTCAGTCCTGGTTCAGTCCTGGTTTAGTCCTGGTTCAGTCCTGGTTTAGTCCTGGTTCAGTCCTGGTTTAGTCCTGGTTTAGTCCTGGTTTAGTCCTGGTTCAGTCCTGGTTCAGTCCTGGTTTAGTCCTGGTTTAGTCCTGGTTCAGTCCTGGTTCAGTCCTGGTTCAGTCCTGGTTTAGTCCTGGTTTAGTCCTGGTTTAGTCCTGGTTTAGTCCTGGTTCAGTCCTGGTTTAGTCCTGGTTTAGTCCTGGTTTAGTCCTGGTTTAGTCCTGGTTGGGAACTAAACTTGAAATTAAATATTGTAAACGGAGGTCGAAACCTCGTCTCTAAAACCGAATAATGAACCAAACTCTTCCCGTGTAATTGTGTAATTGTCTTTCATTCATTTAAATTCCGCAGTTGCCGGAGTCAAACCCGGGGACTTCCTTTGTTCCGGAGCGTCGGGTTTTCCTTTTCCCCTCCGGGTCTCGTCTCCGTGAATCCCCCGGAGGAGCCGGCGATGCTAACGGCGCACTCCTGTGTCGGCCCTGTGTAATTGAGCCGCTCGTTCTCGTACTTAACCCCGCGGTGGACGACATCGATCACACTCGGCTCGTCCCGGTGATCGGGCGTTCGGCTCGTCCCGGTGATCGGGCGTTCGGCTCGTCCCGGTGATCGGGCGTTCGGCTCGTCCCGGTGATCGGGCGTTCGGCTCGTCCCGGTGATCGGGCGTTCGGTTCGGGATTCCCGGGAAGCGCCGCTCGGTTTCACGCACTTTACATTTCTAACCACGTTTTAACTCGTTTTTCTCGGTTACCGCGACAACAAAGGCAGTTTAGCGGAATTTTTATAATTGAGCCGTTTGGTGTCGTTCCCATTCATCTCCACCTTTCTCCCTCTTCCCGCTCCATCCATCTCTGTCACGGCTTCTCTCTCCTGCGTCTTCCTCTCCACCTCCCTCTGATTCACTCCTTCTGTCTCTCTCCCTCATTCTGTTTCTCTCTCTCCTCTTTTACTGCGTTTCTTTATCTCTTTTTCTTTGTTTCTGTCTGTTTTTCTGTTTCTTTCTCCCTTTTCTCTCTGTTTCTATTTCTGTTTCTTTGTTTCTTTCTGTTTCTTGCCATTTCTCTCTCTCTTACTGTTTTTTCTTTGTTTCTCTTTTGCTCTCTCTCTCTCTGTTAGTGTTTTTTCTTTGTTTTTCTTTTGCTCTCTCTCTCTCTCTGTTACTGTTTTTTCTTTGTTTTTCTTTTGCTCTCTCTCTCTGTTAGTGTTTTTTCTTTGTTTCTCTTTTGCTCTCTCTCTCTGTTAGTGTTTTTCTTTGTTTTTCTTTTGCTCTCTCTCTCTGTTAGTGTTTTTTCTTTGTTTCTCTTTTGCTCTCTCTCTCTGTCAGTATTTTTTCTTTGTTTTTCTTTTGCTCTCTCTCTCTGTCAGTGTTTTTTCTTTGTTTCTCTTTTGCTCTCTCTCTCTGTCAGTGTTTTTCTTTGTTTCTCTTTTGCTCTCTCTCTCTGTCAGTGTTTTTCTTTGTTTCTCTTTTGCTCTCTCTCTCTGTCAGTGTTTTTTCTTTGTTTCTCTTTTGCTCTCTCTCTGTTAGTGTTTTTTCTTTGTTTTTCTTTTGCTCTCTCTCTCTGTCAGTGTTTTTCTTTGTTTCTCTTTTGCTCTCTCTCTCTGTTAGTGTTTTTTCTTTGTTTCTCTTTTGCTCTCTCTCTCTGTTAGTGTTTTTCTTTGTTTCTCTTTTGCTCTCTCTCTCTGTCAGTGTTTTTCTTTGTTTCTCTTTTGCTCTCTCTCTCTGTCAGTGTTTTTTCTTTGTTTTTCTTTTGCTCTCTCTCTCTGTCAGTGTTTTTCTTTGTTTCTCTTTTGCTCTCTCTCTCTCTGTTAGTGTTTTTCTTTGTTTTTCTTTTGCTCTCTCTCTCTGTCAGTGTTTTTCTTTGTTTCTCTTTTGCTCTCTCTCTCTGTTAGTGTTTTTTCTTTGTTTTTCTTTTGCTCTCTCTCTCTCTGTTAGTGTTTTTCTTTGTTTCTCTTTTGCTCTCTCTCTGTTAGTGTTTTTCTTTGTTTCTCTTTTGCTCTCTCTCTCTCTCTCTGTTAGTGTTTTTTCTTTGTTTCTCTTTTGCTCTCTCTCTCTCTCTGTTAGTGTTTTTTCTTTGTTTCTCTTTTGCTCTCTCTCTCTCTGTTAGTGTTTTTTCTTTGTTTCTCTTTTACTCTCTCTCTCTCTCTCTCTCTTTTAGTGTTTTTTCTTTGTTTCTCTCTCTTACTGTTTTTTCTTTTTTTCTCTTTTACTCTCTCTCTCTCTCTGTTAGTGTTTTTTCTTTGTTTCTCTTTTGCTCTCTCTCTCTCTCTCTCTGTTAGTGTTTTTTCTTTGTTTTTCTTTTGCTCTCTCTCTCTGTTAGTGTTTTTCTTTGTTTCTCTTTTGCTCTCTCTCTCTCTCTGTTAGTGTTTTTTCTTTGTTTCTCTTTTGCTCTCTCTCTCTCTGTTAGTGTTTTTTCTTTGTTTCTCTTTTGCTCTCTCTCTCTCTCTCTCTGTTAGTGTTTTTTCTTTGTTTCTCTCTCCTGCGTCTTCCTCTCCAGCTCCCTCTAATTCACTCTTTCTCTGTCTCTCTCCCTCATTCTGTTTCTCTCTCTCCTCTTTTACTGTATTTCTTTATCTCTTTTTCTTTGTTTTGGTTTCTCTTTCCCCCTTTCTCTCTCTCTCTCTTGCTCTGTTTCTTTCTGTTTCTCTATGTTTCTTTCTCCCTTTTCTCTCTGTTTCTCTATTTCTTTGTTTCTCTCTCTGTTTCTTGCTGTTTCTCTGTTACTGTTTTTTCTTTTTGTTTCTTTCTTTTACTCTCTCTCTCTGTTTGTGTTTTCTGTTTCTCTCTCTCCCTTTTCTTTTTGTTTCCTCTGTTTTTCTCTCCTGTTTCTCTTTGGTTCTCTCTGTTACTGTTTTTCTTTTTTCTCTCTCTTTTTTCTCTCTCCTGCATCGTTCTCTCTTGCTCGGTCGTTCACTCTCTCCTCTAATTCACTCTTTCTCTGTCTCTCTCCCTCATCCTGATTCTCTCTCTCCCCTTTTACTGTATTTCTCTATCCCTCTTTCTCTTTTTCTGCGAGGAGACAGGAGGTAGGAGGCAGGAGGCAGGAGGCAGGAGGCAGGAGGCAGGAGGCAGGAGGCAGGTGCAGAGTGAGCAGTAAAACACAAATACAGAAAAGCTTCATAAAAAATCTGTTTTCTTAAATGTTTTTGTGTGAGTGACGTTTGTGTCGACGTTTTCAGTTTTAATGAGTAAAATGTGTGTTTTTCATATTTGCATAAACTCAGTCACTTTTAGAATCGCAGCTGTTGGTTTTTATTGTATCTTTGCAAAACAAAAAAACAAAAAAACTGCTCTGCGATCGCTCTGCAGCATCAGGGAGAAAACACCAGAGGCCGTAAGTGTCTCCGAGAGTTTCTGAGTCTGACCAAAGCTTTTGTTTGGTCCATGTGTAAATGTGTAAATGTGCTCTGATCCTTTTACTCCCGGAATCTTCTGGAATTTAGTCGTACAAAACTGATAATGATGATGATGATGAAGAGACACAAAAGTTTAATGTTCATGATCGTGCAAAAGGAGAAGAAATAATGTCGGTTTTATTTGTTGTTTTCATTCATGTTCGTACAAACTAAAGACAAAGGCACAACTCTGATCATTTTTGAGTGAACAAAATAAAAGCTCGTGTTCAGTTCAGTGGTGATTTACTGGTGAAGACGAGCGTTTTACTGCAGAACATTCTGAATGAACCACAATCAGATTATTCAGAGCCGTGGTTTAGCTTCTGTTTCACCGAACTGCATCGAATTGGTTTGAAATATATCGAATCTCGCGCTGTATCGAAAAAATGTATCAAGACCGATGTATCATATCGGCAACTTCAGAACGATAGAAGTGCCGGTTTGGTGCTTCCTGCAGATTATCCAAGGACCGGCCCGTTTTCCACCAGCTGAGAGCCGGAGAAGAGCTGCGCCGCTGCTGTCCTAGAACCAACAGCTCCGATAATAACGACACTGCAGGACGACCGCTGCAGGACGACCGCTGCAGGACGACCGCTGCAGGACGACCGCTGCAGGGCGACAGCTGCAGGGCGACCGCTGCGGGCGACCGCTGCGGGACGACCGCTGCAGGGCGACCGCTGCGGACGACCGCTGCGGGACGACCGCTGCGGGACGACCGCTGCAGGGCGACAGCTGCAGGGCGACCGCTGCGGGCGACCGCTGCGGGACGACCGCTGCAGGGCGACCGCTGCGGGACGACCGCTGCGGGACGACCGCTGCAGGGCGACCGCTGCAGGACGACCGCTGCGGGACGACCGCTGCAGGGCGACCGCTGCAGGGCGACCGCTGCGGGCGACCGCTGCGGGACGACCGCTGCGGGACGACCGCTGCGGGACGACCGCTGCGGGACGACCGCTGCGGGACGACCGCTGCGGGACGATCGCTGCAGGACGATCGCTGCAGGACGATCGCTGCAGGACGATCGCTGCAAGACGATCTCTGCAGATCTGTTCTCCTGCCGTTAATTTTACAAATGTTCTTGTGAGTCCAAAGATGAAACATGCAGCTCTTTGTTATTGCCATCGGCAAAGGACGAGTACCCGAAGAAAAGTAATTGTTGCTCCGCGGACCAGAGCGGGAGCGGGGGCAGCAGGAGCGGGGGCAGCGGGATCGGGGCAGCAGGAGTCTGGAGCTAAACTCCCCGTCTCAGGGCAACCTCGCACTATGACCCCGCCCCATTGCACTGTAACCCCGCCCCATTGCACTGTAACCCCGCCCCAGCACTATAACCCCGCCCCCTGCATTATAACCCCGCACCCTGCATTATAACCCCGCCCCCTGCATAATAACCCCGCCCCCTGCATAATAACCCCGCCCCCTGCATTATAACCCCGCCCCCTGCACCTGCGTCACCGGTTCTTGTTTCTGGAGCCTTTAGTTGGTGCTGGTGGAGCCGGTTTTCCAGGACCAGAGCCGATTTATTTGTGTGGAAAAACAAAGGTTTCCAGATTTGGCTCCGAACCAGCACCAGAACTGTCCTGGAGGAGAAGGGGAACCAGCACCAGAACTGTCCAGGAGGAGAAGGGGCCTCAGGCCCGGGGCTGTTCCACGGACACGTCGCTGTGTCATGAAGTGGTCGTCTTCAAGTTGAACAGCTCCATTTACCTTTAGTTCAGTCGAGATTGGAAATCCCACGACCGAAATGATCCAGATGATTGTAGTGAAGGTGTGTGGAGTTTAAAAACACAGTGGAGCACTTCCTGTAGCAGACCCCAGTCTAAATGTTCAGGTTTGTGCGTTGAACATGTGCGAATGAAACAAGAAAAACACAACTCCAGGTGTTTGTGATGAGGAAACGACATTAAAACAGAAAATCGAGTCGTCTTTTTGTTTGTCGTCGTCAGAAGCTTCACTCAGGCCCATGAGCTCATTTTCTCTGCACTTCTGCTGTTTTAGAGCCGATTCTCTCCATACTTGATCCAGACTTTCACTGATCTGAGAGGATTCAGATGTCGAGGAAATACGGGGATCAAATTATTCTAAAAAAGATCCAAATATTATTGTAATTTCCATTTTACCGTCTTCCAGTGTGAGTCCACCATCAGCTCAGTGTGTTCTCTCCTTCACTCCCCCTCCCCTCTGCTCTTTCTCTCCTTCCTCCTCTCCTTCCTCCTCTCCTTCCTCCTCTACTTCCTCCTCTCCCTCCTCCTCTACTTCCTCCTCTCCCTCCTCCTCTCCCTCCTCCTCTCCTTCCTCCTCTCCTTCCTCCTCTCCTTCCTCCTCTCCTTCCTCCTCTCCTTCCTCCTCTCCTTCCTCCTCTCCTTCCTCCTCTCCTTCCTCCTCTCCTTCCTCCTCTCCCTCCTCTCCTTCCTCTCCTTCCTCCTTTCTCTCCTCCTCTCGTTCCTCCTCTCCCTCCTCATTTCCTTTCTCCTCTTATTCCTCCTGTCCTTTCTCCTCCTTTCCCTCCTCTCCTTCCTCCTCTCCCTGCTTCTTTCCCTCCTCCTCTCATTCCTCCTCTCTCCTCCTCTCCTTCCTCCTCTCCTTCCTCCTCTCCTTCCTCCTCTCCTTCCTCCTCTCCTTCCTCCTCTCCTTCCTCCTCTCCCTCCTCCTCTCCTTCCTCCTCTCCTTCCTCCTCTCCTTCCTCCTCTCCTTCCTCCTCTCCTTCCTCCTCTCCTTCCTCCTCTCCTTCCTCCTCTCCTTCCTCCTCTCCTTCCTTCCTCTTCCTCCTCTTCTCTCTCTCTCCTTCATCTCGGAGGCTGAACTTTGAATCAGACGTGAGTGCAATTTTAATCAATGCGGCGAGAGGCGAGACGACAAAAAGGACAAATGTGGACTGTGCTCGACAACTGGCCTCGGACCTCAGGCTCAGACCTCAGGCTCGGACCTCAGGCTCGGTCCTCAGGCTTGGACCTCATGCTCGGTCCTCAAGCTCGGACCTCAGGCTCGGACCTCAGGCTCGGACCTCAGGCTCGGACCTCAGGCTCGGACCTCAGGCTCGGACCTCAGGCTCGGACCTCAGGCTCGGTCCTCAGGCTCGGTCCTCATGCTCGGACCTCAGGCTCGGACCTCAGGCTCGGTCCTCAGGCTCAGACCTCAGGCTCAGACCTCAGGCTCGGACCTCAGGCTCGGACCTCAGGCTCGGTCCTCAGGCTCGGACCTCAGGCTCGGACCTCAGGCTCGGACCTCAGGCTCGGACCTCAGGCTCGGACCTCAGGCTCGGACCTCAGGCTCGGACCTCAGGCTCGGACCTCATGCCCCGTTTACGCGTACACGGATATTTTTAAAAACGGATATTTCCCTCGCTGTGTTTTCTGAAATAACATCGTACACACAGCATCGTTTTCAGAACAGTTTCCGTTTACATAAATACGCCGTCGTCGCCGTCATAACTACGCCGAGACTCTAAATCGTCTAAGTGTCGACCGCCACATCCTAACATTTTCACGCCTCCGGGACAAACACGTAATTTTCAGAATGATCCACCAGACGGCGTCCGCCCAGGTCGGACCCAAAAACGGCGACGTTGGCGGCGACTGGGTCTTCGGGTCTTCGGGTCTTCGGGTCGTGAGGAGAAGAGGAAAAACTGCTGAGCTCCTTCTCCTCATTCGTCTCTTCATGGATGTGAAACATCAGCTGTGCAAATGCAAACACAGGACGAGTGTTTGAGCAGAAGTGACGCGACTGCTGCTCTGACGCTTCTGATCATCACCACAGAAACACATTCACACTTAGTCACACTGTGCCATCAACTGCCTGAAACGCCGTTTGTGTCACTTTACGCAAACACCAAACCGGAGTTTTCCGAAATCTCCACTTTAGCCGGAGTTTTTAGAAAGATCCGTTTTCAGAGGTGAATTCTCCGTTAGCCTGTAAAAGACGGCCACAAACGAAGGGAAATTTCTCCGTTTTTAAAAATATCCGTGTACGTGTAAACGGGGCCTCAGACTCGGACCTCAGACTCAGGCCTGACCCCCAGTTTCCACCAAAGCCTCACAGCGTAAGTGCAGCAGCAGCTCACGAGCAGGTGAGGCTTTCCATCTGAACCGGTCAGACACTTTACAACAGCAGAGGCACACGAGCGTCCAGCGGCGTCACGACTCTATGCAGAGCTCAAAATAATTTGGAGATCTAATGGGCCACGAGGTGTCAGAATAAACTCCTTTGTCCTTTCAGTTTCCGTCATGTAAAGCGGCTCCGGTCGTGTAAACTCGAGCGTCTCCAGGAGCTTCGGGGACTCGTGATGGACACGGAAAGTTTCCAGGAGGATAAATATAAAACACTTCACCACATCAGACAGAAACTTTACACGAAAAACTCCTGAAGGAAATGACGCGAGGAGCAGAGGCCAAAGTGACGCCGCTCCACAGACACGACTCGTTATTGCTGCAAAACATCGACTCTGACGACTTTAGTTTAGTGATTTAAAACAGAATTCATCCAAACAACAATGAGAAAAGATTAAGAGTTTAAACATGAGAACACAGAGTTTAGAGTTTAAACATGAGGGTCCTGGTTCGGTTCATTGGGAGCAGAGTCCTGGTTTGGTTCGGTCAGAGTCCTGGTTCGGTTCGGTCAGAGTCCTGGTTCGGTTCGGTCAGAGTCCTGGTTCGGTTCGGTCAGAGTCCTGGTTCGGTTCGGTCAGAGTCCTGGTTCGGTTCGGTCAGAGTCCTGGTTCGGTTCGGTCAGAGTCCTGGTTCGGTTCGGTCAGAGTCCTGGTTCGGTTCGGTCAGAGTCCCGGTTCGGTTCGGTCAGAGTCCCGGTTCGGTTCGGTCAGAGTCCTGATTCGGTTCGGTCAGAGTCCTGGTCCAGTTCGGTCAGAGTCCGGGTTCGGTCAGAGTCCTGGTTCGGTTGGGTCAGAGTCCTGGTTCAGTTCGGTCAGAGTCCTGGTTCGGTTTGGTCAGAGTCCTGGTTCGGTTTGGTCAGAGTCCTGGTTCGGTTTGGTCAGAGTCCTGGTTCGGTCAGAGTCCTGGTTCGGTCAGAGTCCTGGTTCGGTTCGGTCAGAGTCCTGGTTCGGTTCGGTCAGAGTCCTGGTTCGGTCAGAGTCCTGGTTCGGTTCGGTCAGAGTCCTGGTTCGGTCAGAGTCCTGGTTCGGGTGGTTGTGCGTGTGACATTCATCTGCTGCAGATCTGGTCTCGGCAGCTTTGCCTTTGTCCTGAGGCGTTCGCTCGGCTCAGGACTCATTACATTTTAAACGAACACAGATTTGAGCTCCAGAACTGCAGAGCTGCGGGCCGACACTTTATTAGGGACACTGTTATTACGCTGAGGCTTAGTCCGGGTTAACATCCGCTTTAGGGATGAACAAACACACAAACAAGCTGCGGTGTAGTCCTGGGTCAGTCCTGGTTTAGTCCTTTTTTCCTTATTCCGAGACGTAGTCCTAAAACTAGACCAGTGTTTAGGCCCTGCATAGTCCTGGTTCGGATCTGTCTTAGTCCTGAGCGTCAAATTCCATCTCTGATTTGAAATGCCAGAGAAAATGTCATGTAACTGCGTAAATATCAGCCGCCGCTTTAAACGTCTGGGATAATGCCATGTATGTCTGCGTACATAAGGTTGAAACGCCCGGTGTGGTGCCATGTATGTCTGCGTACATAAGGTTGAAACGCCTGGTATAATGCCATGTATGTCTGCGTACATAAGGTTGAAACGCCCGGTGTGGTGCCATGTATGTCTGTGTACATAAGGTTGAAACGCCTGGTATAATGCCATGTATGTCTGCGTACATAAGGTTGAAACGCCCGGTGTGGTGCCATGTATGTCTGTGTACATAAGGTTGAAACGCCTGGTATAATGCCATGTATGTCTGTGTACATAAGGTTGAAACGCCCGGTGTGGTGCCATGTATGTCTGTGTACATAAGGTTGAAACGCCTGGTGTGGTGCCATGTATGTCTGCGTACATAAGGTTGAAACGCCCGGTGTGGTGCCATGTATGTCTGCGTACATAAGGTTGAAACGCCCGGTGTGGTGCCATGTATGTCTGCGTACATAAGGTTGAAACGCCCGGTGTGGTGCCATGTATGTCTGCGTACATAAGGTTGAAACGCCCGGTGTGGTGCCATGTATGTCTGTGTACATAAGGTTGAAACGCCCGGTGTGGTGCCATGTATGTCTGCGTACATAAGGTTGAAACGCCTGGTATAATGCCATGTATGTCTGCGTACATAAGGTTGAAACGCCCGGTGTGGTGCCATGTATGTCTGCGTACATAAGGTTGAAACGCCCGGTGTGGTGCCATGTATGTCTGCGTACATAAGGTTGAAACGCCCGGTGTGGTGCCATGTATGTTTGCGTACATAAGGTTGAAACGCCCGGTGTGGTGCCATGTATGTCTGAGTACATAAGGTTTTGACTCTGCAGAAGTGCCGTGTCTCTGTGTGCACACAAGGCCTCAGTGTAAATGTCAAATGCCAAGTGTGTCTTAAGCCCTGGTTTAAATGCCCGGTTTATACCCGTGTGGCCTGTGTACAGTGTTTGTACGTTTAAGGTGCCAGGTTTGAACGCCTAGAAAAGTGCCCTTATGTCTGTGTCCTTGGGTTCAGACGCCCGGGGGAGCTGCTGTATATGTGTTTACATGGGTTCAGACGCCCGGGGTAGTTCTGTTTACATGGGTTCAGATGCCCGGGGTAGTTCTGTTTACATGGGTTCGGACGCCCGGGGTAGTTCTGTTTACATGGGTTCAGATGCCCGGGGTAGTTCTGTTTACATGGGTTCGGACGCCCGGGGTAGTTCTGTTTACATGGGTTCGGACGCCCGGGGTAGTTCTGTTCACATGGGTTCAGACGCCCGGGGTAGTTTTGTTTACATGGGTTCAGACGCCCGGGGTAGTTCTGTTTACATGGGTTCAGACGCCCGGGGTAGTTCTGTTTACATGGGTTCAGACGCCCGGGGTAGTTCTGTTTACATGGGTTCAGACGCCCGGGTAGTTCTGTTTACATGGGTTCAGACGCCCGGGGTAGTTCTGTTTACATGGGTTCAGATGCCCGGGGTAGTTCTGTTTACATGGGTTCAGACGCCCGGGGTAGTTCTGTTTACATGGGTTCAGATGCCCGGGGTAGTTCTGTTTACATGGGTTCGGACGCCCGGGGTAGTTCTGTTTACATGGGTTCGGACGCCCGGGGTAGTTCTGTTCACATGGGTTCAGACGCCCGGGGTAGTTGTATATCTGTGTTCTAGGGATGCAGTAAGAGTTTTCCCATGATTCTATGCATATCTCGATAATGGGTCACAATATTGATTCGATTTCAATACGTTTTAAGACATGAAAAAATAAAATCTCATGTAGTTTTTACTGCTAATGAGTCTAATATAATAATATGATGAATGAAACATTACAAACATGACGTACAGCACATGTAGTGAAGTGTTTCAGTTCATTTGGTTCAGTGATTCACAGCTCAGAATTATTCAGTGAGAATAAGAACGGAGCTTCTCAGGCTATTTTATAATATCCCAGTCTCCTCTTAATAGAGTGTAGTGGAGCTACACTATCCCACTTTATCTTTTCTGATGATTTGATCTTTGATGATTTTCCTCCAGAGTCTCTCCTCACAGACTCAGACTCCTGTGTCGCTGCTCCTCCCACAGATCTGCTCTGTTCCATCCTCTTTCTCAACACTCAAACTCTATTATATCTAAAACTTATGACAGAGTGTGAGGAGCAGATGGTTTATACTGTGAGTCGTGTCGCAGGTGTGTAAACAAACGCATCGGATTAAAGCTGAGAGTATTTAAATGTGAATATGTCTGTCATTTCTTTCTGGGTCTTTCAATGTAAAATAAAATAACTGAAAAATAAAACTCTCTGCTAGAATATTTCAGTCCCTAAGGAGCTGTTTTCTGCATCTGAGGAGGCCCTGAGAACTGTTCCCTTTGGACCAAAATACACAGATACACAACAGAGCACAGAGAGGGACACGACCAAACACATCGAATCATGACACCAGTATCGAACGATGGATATTATATAGAATATCGTTCCATCCCTATCGTGTACATGGGTTTAAATGCCCGGGGCAGTTGTAGATCACCTGGTTTACATGCCCGGGGTAGGTGTAGTATTTCTGCACATGGGTTTAAATGCCCGGGGCACTTGTAGATCACCTGGTTTACATGCCTGGGGCAGCAGTAGTATATCTGTACATGGGTTTAAATGCCCGGGGTAGGTGTAGATCACCTGGTTTAAATGCCCGGGGCAGGTGTAGATCACCTGGTTTAAATGCCCGGGGCAGCAGTAGTATATCGTGTACATGGGTTTAAATGCCCGGGGCAGTTGTAGATCACCTGGTTTACATGCCCGGGGTAGGTGTAGTATTTCTGCACATGGGTTTAAATGCCCAGGGCAGTTGTAGATCACCTGGTTTAAATGCCCGGGGCAGTTGTAGATCACCTGGTTTACATGCCCGGGGTAGGTGTAGTATTTCTGCACATGGGTTTAAATGCCCAGGGCAGTTGTAGATCACCTGGTTTAAATGCCCGGGGCACTTGTAGATCACCTGGTTTACATGCCTGGGGCAGCAGTAGTATATCTGTACATGGGTTTAAATGCCCGGGGCAGCAGTAGTATTTCTGCACATGGGTTTAAATGCCTGGGGCAGCAGTAGTATTTCTGCACATGGGTTTAAATGCCCGGGGCACTTGTAGATCACCTGGTTTACATGCCTGGGGCAGCAGTAGTATATCTGTACATGGGTTTAAATGCCCGGGGTAGGTGTAGATCACCTGGTTTAAATGCCCGGGGCAGGTGTAGATCACCTGGTTTAAATGCCCGGGGCAGTTGTAGATCACCTGGTTTACATGCCTGGGGCAGCAGTAGTATTTCTGTACATGGGTTTAAATGCCCGGGGTAGGTGTAGTATATCTGTACATGAGTTTAAATGCCCGGGGCAGTTGTAGATCACCTGGTTTACATGCCCGGGGTAGGTGTAGTATTTCTGCACATGGGTTTAAATGCCTGGGGCAGCAGTAGTATTTCTGCACATGGGTTTAAATGCCTGGGGCAGCAGTAGTATTTCTGCACATGGGTTTAAATGCCCGGGGCAGTTGTAGATCACCTGGTTTACATGCCTGGGGCAGCAGTAGTATTTCTGTACATGGGTTTAAATGCCCGGGGTAGGTGTAGATCACCTGGTTTAAATGCCCAGGGCAGGTGTAGTATTTCTGTACATGGGTTTAAATGCCCGGGGCAGGTGTAGTATATCTGCACATGGGTTTAAATGCCTGGGGTAGGTGGAGTATATCATGGCTCGCTGCAGTCTCTCGGTGACAGATGTGCTGCAGTCTCTTCGTTACTGAGTGCTGTCAGATGCTTTGATAAAGAACATTTGTTTAACACTGAGCCTCACATCTCCTGCAGGAGAGTGCGAGTTATGGATGTAAATCTGTCAGAAAACTCGCCTCCGTCTGAACGCTGTTGGTTTATTACAGTCCGAGCTCAGACGGGAGGAAAGGACAAAACAAGGAGAAAACCAGGACGGCCACTCAGCAGTTTCCAGGTTTGTCTCCGGAGATGTGACGGCTGTGGCCGGGCGGCTCCACAGACGGATCTGATCCATCAGTCTGTCAGCTGCTGATCTCTGTCCTCCGCTAATGATGCACTTCTGAGGCGACGTGTGTGGCTCCTCCACAGGAGCCGTGCTCCTCTGCAGTGTCCTGGCACGACCGCAATCTGCAAAAAACTAAATCTAGACAGGTGAAGATGGCTTGAAATAAGAAACGATTATCACAAATTAAAAAGTAAAATTATCCACCAGTGGAACAAGACTGTTTGTTTTTGAAAATATGAAAATACAATTTACAGGTTAGTTTGGTCCGGACTTCAGTGATCCGGGTTTAGTTTGGTCTGGACTTCAGTGATCCGGGTTTAGTTTGGTCTGGACTTCAGTGATCCGGGTTTAGTTTGGTCTGGACTTCAGTGATCCGGGTTTAGTTTGGTCCGGACTTCAGTGATCCGGGTTTAGTTTGGTCCGGACTTCAGTGATCCGGGTTTAGTTTGGTCTGGACTTCAGTGATCCGGGTTTAGTTTGGTCCGGACTTCAGTGATCCGGGTTTAGTTTGGTCTGGACTTCAGTGATCCGGGTTTAGTTTGGTCTGGACTTCAGTGATCCGGGTTTAGTTTGGTCCGGACTTCAGTGATCCGGGTTTAGTTTGGTCTGGACTTCAGTGATCCGGGTTTAGTTTGGTCTGGACTTCAGTGATCCGGGTTTAGTTTGGTCAGGACTTCAGTGATCCGGGTTTAGTTTGGTCGGTACTTCAGTGATCCGGGTTTAGTTTGGTCTGGACTTCAGTGATCCGGGTTTAGTTTGGTCTGGACTTCAGTGATCCGGGTTTAGTTTGGTCCGGACTTCAGTGATCCGGGTTTAGTTTGGTCTGGACTTCAGTGATCCGGGTTTAGTTTGGTCTGGACTTCAGTGATCCGGGTTTAGTTTGGTCTGGACTTCAGTGATCAGGGTTTAGTTTGGTCGGGACGTCAGTGATCCGGGGTTAGTTTGGTCTGGACTTCAGTGATCCGGGTTTAGTTTGGTCTGGACTTCTGTGATCCGGGTTTAGTTTGGTCTGGACTTCAGTGATCCGGGTTTAGTTTGGTCCGGACTTCAGTGATCCGGGTTTAGTTTGGTCCGGACTTCAGTGATCCGGGTTTAGTTTGGTCTGGACTTCAGTGATCCGGGTTTAGTTTGGTCTGGACTTCAGTGATCCGGGTTTAGTTTGGTCAGGACTTCAGTGATCCGGGTTTAGTTTGGTCTGGACTTCAGTGATCCGGGTTTAGTTTGGTCTGGACTTCAGTGATCCGGGTTTAGTTTGGTCTGGACTTCAGTGATCCGGGTTTAGTTTGGTCTGGACTTCAGTGATCCGGGTTTAGTTTGGTCTGGACTTCAGTGATCCGGGTTTAGTTTGGTCAGGACTTCAGTGATCCGGGTTTAGTTTGGTCCGGACTTCAGTGATCCGGGTTTAGTTTGGTCTGGACTTCAGTGATCCGGGTTTAGTTTGGTCTGGACTTCAGTGATCCGGGTTTAGTTTGGTCCGGACTTCAGTGATCCGGGTTTAGTTTGGTCCGGACTTCAGTGATCCGGGTTTAGTTTGGTCTGGACTTCAGTGATCCGGGTTTAGTTTGGTCCGGACTTCAGTGATCCGGGTTTAGTTTGGTCTGGACTTCAGTGATCCGGGTTTAGTTTGGTCCGGACTTCAGTGATCCGGGTTTAGTTTGGTCTGGACTTCAGTGATCCGGGTTTAGTTTGGTCTGGACTTCAGTGATCCGGGTGTCCAGACGCTGCTTTTCCTTCTTGGAATTCTGTCCTTGTTTAATAGTGTTTGGACTTTGCTCCAGCCTGAACCCTCCTGATC
Source organism: Odontamblyopus rebecca (assembly GCA_030686955.1). NCBI lineage: Eukaryota > Metazoa > Chordata > Actinopteri > Gobiiformes > Gobiidae > Odontamblyopus > Odontamblyopus rebecca. The sequence continues at coordinate 2,012,127 of CM060671.1, forward strand.
CGTGGGATTGTGGTTTTGTTTTGTTTTTGTGGAGCTGCAAAATGACAGAATAAAAACTACTGCGACTAAACTTTAAACTTGTCTTCAGGTCCACATGTTTTAATTGTTCTGCCTTTGCCCGATTGTCCCCACAGAGATGTTTGGAATTAGTCACAAAATCTGGAGTTTTCAAAGGACAGACATAAAAATGAGACAAACTGAATCAGATCTGAAGGAGAAACATAAATGTGAGAATGATTTCATAGTCGCCACGTTCACATGAGAACTTTAATCCTGAATCAAACTGAATTCCTCTTTAAAAAGTCTAGGTAAACTCTTAATAATGAAAATCATTATTGAATTCAACTTAATCCTGAAGTCAGTGGGTTTATTCTGATTTTAAAGCTGAGTGAATTTCTTCCTGGATCCTGTAAACGTTTCTTCTTCTTCACAATAATCCCGGTGGTTGGTGCTCGTTGGCTCGTCCTTCTGACTCGATCCGGACGATCCGGCTCCTCCAGTCGTCTCTTGGGACTTTCCTCCACGTCTCTTTGGATTTGTGAGCGGGATGTGGGAGTGGGCTGAGGTGTGGCAGCCTCACACTCACTTTGTCTTCTTCCTCCTTCTCCCACACTCTTCCCTTCTCCTCCTCAGCTCACAGACGGAAAGCCTGAGGAGAGAATTCTCCAGCTGCTGCTTCATTATCATCAGAACCACTGCGGAAAAAGTTTGGATCGTGTTTGTGTCGGCGGCGAAACAACAAACCGAGATGACAGAAAAGCCGGAGCAGCTGAAGTGTGGGTTTTCTTCCCAAAGACGGAAATACGTTTGTGTCGCTGTCCAATCAGCACCTTCCCCACCCCCAGACACTGAGTTAAACAAAGACCATTTAACCTGTTTCCATGGACTCTTTTAGGGCGGAAGTGATATAAAAAGCGCAGATTTTGGCATCAGAAGTGTTTATATTCCCCGTTCATTCTGATTCATTCAGACTGAACAGATAAAAACATTTCCAGCTCCAAAACGTCTGGTTGTTCTGTGTGTGTTTGTCAGAATCGATATTCTACCAGCGGAATAAAGTTTTACAGTTTTACTCACTGATCGCACGAGGATCTGACAGTCGGACACAGTTTGTCAAAGGTTTGTGGAGGAAATATTCTCGATCTTTTGACGCTGATCCTTTCACAGAGCTCGACAAGCTGCTGAGTTCTGCCAAACGTCTGTTTCCAAAATGCAAAACCGAACCTCCGTCACCACTGTTTACGAACACTGAAGGCGTCGATGGAAACCTCACCTCAGAATTATTTCCATGTAAACTCCAAGGAGAATATCTGAATTCAGAACTATTTAATTCGGTATTAAAAACCATCATGTAAATGTGGCCCGTGTCACACACAGCTTTTGTCACTTTAAGGCCTCTACACACGACAGGAGAATTTGCCCGATTTTGGCTGCGATTTCTTCTCCCCGAGTTCAGGGAGACGTGACCCGACTGTTTGTCTCCGTGTGCGATTCTGAAGCCGCTGCTCCTCATGTGGAGTCAGAGTCAGATCAGAACCACCGAACATCAACAACACGACGGAAACAGACGATAAAACAGAGTCAGGGGCAGAGGAGCGACGGACACAGAGACGCAACAAACAAACTCAGGACAGAGAGAAAATAAAGACTTTATTCCTCACCTGATGTAAAGTGGAACATTTAAAGTGCAGCGTCTGATCCACATTATCCAGAGAAATTATCCTCTGTAAATAATGACTCCAGTCCACAAACCTGCTCTGTGAATCCAGTTTGAAGCATCTTTAAAAGTAAAAGGTGAAAGTTGTTCCTCATGTGTTTGTTTACGTCCACAGAGCGAAGCTGCAGATCAGCCACAGTGACTCTACTTCCTGTGGACTTTATCGCCTCTTTTCTGCTTTAAAAACCCTGGATCTGAAGTGTGGCTCCACATTTCACACATAATAATCCCACAGTTTGACTTGTGTCTAAAGTGGAAGTGCAGAGTCTGATCTCTGAACACTTCAGAGTCTCAAAGCGACTGGTTTTACTGCAGACAGGAAACAGCTGAGGCCATCACAGCCTCACAGCTTTAGATCCTGTGCTCCTCACACAGATCCTGCTGCAGTTTTTACCATCAGAGGATTTTAAGTCTCATAAGTTTCTCCTCGTGTCTGTGGTGTTTGTGCTTTTTGTTGCACGTTTAAAAATCATTTAAGACCGAAAAATCCTCTAGTGTGTAGCCGCCTTTAGACTCACTCACAGCGGGAGGAGGAAGCACAACTTTACACAAGATACTGTTACTTCAACCCCAGTAAAAGTACCAGAGTCCTGCCTTCTGTGTGTGTAGTATGTGCATGTTTCTTGTGTTGTACAGACGAGCTGTTGCCAGATGGACTGGAGCCTGGCAGAGTTTTAACCGGACGTGGATCTGATCCGGGACAGAGCCGAGCGCTTTGTAAAGGATTTCCTCTCGCTTCATTTGAATTTAACACGAGCGCCACAAAAACACAAACATTTGGATTCTGTCAACTCTGGCTACAGTAATCCGGGCTTAGTTTACCCTGCGCTCCGCGGTTAAATCAACAGTTCGTGGAGTCCTGCGAGGCCACGGCTGCTGTAGGTTCACTCTGTGGAAATTACACTGAGCTGGACTGGAGAAACTGCAGCGGACGAACGATTATTTCTGTTGTAAAATGACCAAATAACTTGTCTCCTTGCTTCCTCGTAACCTCTTTCCTGTCTTTAACCCTCAAAGACCTACGACATCGTACATGACTCAGAGGAACATGTTTCTATAACCCCACAGAACTTTGTAAGTGTAAAAGACAGAAACGTCCTTTTCCCCTCTGAAAGTGCAGACATAGAGGTTTCCGTACATTTCTGCGGCTTTATCCTACGTCACACTCACGCTGTGTGATGACGGGAGCAAAACGAGTGTCCAACAGGAACTTTGTTTTCCCCAAACTCATGCGCTCCGTCCATTTTGATGGAGCCAAACTTTGCCAAAGAGTGAAGTGAGTCAAGATGGTCGACTCCTCTGACTGTGTGTGTTTATAACGAGGGAAAAAGTCGCTCTGAGTGGAGTTAATTCTCACACACATGGAAAATGACACATCTTGGTGTGTGTAATTGTGCATCTCTTTCTATTTTTATTTAAAGGTTTATTTCAGTCCAAATGAACAAATCCAAATGTAATTTCCACCCTGGAAATGCAGAAGTGCTGTGGCTCTGGCCGTGGTCCTGACAGGAGCTGTTTCCAGGACTGGACCAGGAAAGTCATGGAGCCACTGCACTTTTTTGTTTTTAGGGCAATAAGGAGATTTTTAATTTACTTACAGACTTGAGATTTTGCATTTTTGTAGCTCGGGTACTCCGGTTTCCCCCATCAACCCAAAACATGCCCGCACCCCTATGAACTAACATCAAGGACCACCCTCCAGTGGGCTCACCACCTGCAGAGGGGTTCATAGGGGGGTCAGGTGCTATGAGTATTGGGCAGTAAGCTGCCCCGCGACCCAGCCGGATTAAGCGGGAGAAGATGGATGGATGGATGTAGCTCAGGCCCTAAATTAAGCATTTTTTATGTCCAAAAAGTTGTTTCTATATGTTTGCTGTGGGTTTTGTATAAAAGAGTGTGAGTTTTATTTTCTTTTTTTTTCATCTCTATTTCTGGTCCTGTAGCTTTTATCACAGCCTCATGACACAACTACAGCAGCAGATTGTGAAATAACAGGTTGGACTGAACAAAAGGAGGTAGAACACTTCATTAGGGGTAAAAGGGGCAGTTTTAAAAGCAAAGTTAAGAAAAAAATCCAGGCGAGGAGAAAAGTACTAAAACTGCCCTCAGGTCTTCTTCTTATTGAGGAAAATCTGATTACTTTTTGACATTTTGATGTAATAATGTCAGTGCGTTTCTGAAGCTCTTCACACTTTCAGCCCAACTCGAGTGTGAAAAAAGCCTCTTCTGATCCCGGCGTTTTTGATTCCGTAATTTCCCGGGTTGAGGCCTCTAAGCGGCAGCAGCTCTAAGCGGCTCGTTTCCACTCATAACCTCTCAGATGTGTGTTTACATTTCTCCACGTCGGCCTCAAGAGCTCCTCAGAGCCTCGGCCTTGAGCGAACGCACTCGTCCGACCCCGAAGAGCGAGGAAAGGGTCCTTCTTCAGCGGAAAAGCCCGATGCTGCTCAAGCGCTTCACTTATTCGCCCGTTTTGTCCTGATCGTCATCGGCCCTGTTGTTTTTTTCTGCTTAAACTCCTGTGGCTCAGGTTCTCCACGGGTCCATAATCTGCCTGAGGAAATGAGGGTAAACCACAGTGAGGCAGCACCAAAATATCGATATATCGTGTTGTTTAACGTGGTGATACAGTATTGATATCGTGGGCTGCTGTATCGATATATATATATATATATATATATATAAGATAAGAGATAAGATAAGACAGGACTTTACTGATCTCACAGTGGAGAAATTCAACAGTCACAGTGGCTCCAGGACAGTTTAGTGCAAAAAAAGGGGGGAAAAAAGTGTGATGCAATTAAGATAAACAATAGTAAAAACAGAAATAATAATAAAAATAAGTATGTATAAGTATATAAGTACAAATAAGTATATATAAGTATGTTTTGGTGCATTTTAGGAAATTATTTAGACTTAGACAAACGTTATTGATCCACAGGGGAAATGATTTGGACTCAGGAGTTCACACAATGTAATAAAGAGTGAAAAATATAAATGGCCATAATAAGTATTTTGTTGTATTTGTGCTGCAGTTTTGATGGAAACTCGTTTTTACGCGACACATTTGACATTTTCACTGTTTTGGTGATTAAAATATTTGTGCTTTATTTTCACTTTGCACAAAAAGTGGTTTAACAAAGACTTTTAGTATCACAGCCACGATTTAGGCTTGATTTTTATTGAACCGTATCAAATCGAATATCGATCCTAAAGTGAGCTGTATCGAGTATCATATTGTGGCCTGTGTATCGAGGTCCATATTGTATCAGCAACTTCTTAATTATACCAGCCCTAAAATACTGAAATATCGATATATTGTATTGCTTAATTTGATGATACGGTATCGATATCGTGGGCCGCTGTATCGATATATCACTGTTGAGTATTTTTTGGTGTATTTTACTGGATTATTCTGTCACAGCTGCAGTTTTGCTGTTTGTTCAGAGGAGGAAAACTCATTTTTATGCGACACATTTGACATTTTCACTGTTTGCAGGATTAAAATGTTTGAATAACCACAGACTGTGTGAAAAACAGGACCGAGCGACTGTGACGTCTCCCACAGAAGATGAAGCGTCTGATGCTCACGGTTACACGAGCGAATGGAGACAGGCTCAGTATTATGAACAGGATTTTTTCAGTGAAATAAAAAGGACCATTTCAGAGCAGAACACAGAGGCCACAGCAGCAGGTACAGAGGCACTATATTCCAGTGTAAGTGAACGGGAGCCAGAGGCGATGGAGCAGAAAGAGGCGCCCTGCTCCTCTGTATGTGCACTTCTACAGACTGTGGGGTAAATACAGAACAGACCGGCAGCTTTGATCTGAGTTTGTGTGTGTGGCTTTAGAGTCTGTGCAGTCCAGAGAACGATCAAAATACAACTATGACCATTAATCCATTAATCACTGCAGCCCGAGAACTGAAATGTAAATGAACTGAACTCAACTAGTAATCCAGGTTTAGTTTGATCTGGACTACAGTAATCCAGGTTTAGTTTGATCTGGACTACACTAATCCAGGTTTAGTTTGATCTGGACTACAGTAATCCAGGTTTAGTTTGAGTTTGACTTTGTTATTCCAGGTTTAGTTTAATCTGGACCACACTAATCCAGGTTTAGTTTGATCCAAACTATAGTAATCCGGGTTTAGTTTGATCTTGACTACAATAATCCAGGTTTAGTTTGAGTTTGACTTTATTATTCCAGGTTTAGTTTGATTTTGACTGCAATAATCCAGGTTTAGTTTTATCCTGACTACAGTAATCCAGGTTTAGTTTTATCCTGACTGCAGTAATCCAGGTTTAGTTTTATCCTGACTGCAGTAATCCAGGTTTAGTTTTATCCTGACTGCAGTAATCCAGGTTTAGTTTTATCCTGACTGCAGTAATCCAGGTTTAGTTTTATCCTGACTGCAGTAATCCAGGTTTAGTTTTATCCTGACTGCAGTAATCCAGGTGTAGTTTGATCTGGACTACATTAATCCAGGTTTAGTTTGATCTGGACTACAGTAATCCAGGTTTAGTTTGATTTTTACTACAGTAATCCAGGTGTAGTTTGATCCTGACTGCAGTAATCCAGGTTTAGTTTGATTTTGACTGCAATAATCCAGGTTTAGTTTTATCCTGACTACAGTAATCCAGGTTTAGTTTTATCCTGACTGCAGTAATCCAGGTTTAGTTTTATCCTGACTGCAGTAATCCAGGTTTAGTTTTATCCTGACTGCAGTAATCCAGGTTTAGTTTTATCCTGACTGCAGTAATCCAGGTTTAGTTTTATCCTGACTGCAGTAATCCAGGTTTAGTTTTATCCTGACTGCAGTAATCCAGGTTTAGTTTTATCCTGACTGCAGTAATCCAGGTTTAGTTTGATCTGGACTACAGTAATCCAGGTTTAGTTTGATTTTTACTACAGTAATCCAGGTGTAGTTTGATCCTGAGTTTAGTTTAATCCTGACTCGAGTGATCCGAGCTCGTTTTTCCTCGTGTTGTGAGCATTTGCTGCGTTTCTGTCTTTATTTATTGAACATGTTCCGAGCGGCGCTGGGGCCTGTTTGGTTTCTCTGCAGGCGCCGCCTCCTGTTGTTCCCTCACTGTGGAGACACTCGTTTAACGGCTCCAACGCTCTTTCTCTCTCTCACAGATATTCCCCCCTTCTCTCCATCTTCTCCTTCTGTCTTCTCCTTTTGATTTCTTTACCTCTTCACTGTCTCTTTTCTTTATCATTCTTCTCCGTCTCCCGTTTACTCTCCTTCTTATCGCTCCGTCTCTACACCCCCCCCCCCTCCTCTCTTCCTCCTCTTTATCTCTTTTTCCCCTCTTTTCATCCCTGTCCTGACAGATGCCGCACTGACGTGTCGCTCCGTAAATGACGGATCGATGATTTGGGGGTCAGGATTTATCGCGGTGCTTTGTCTTTGTTCTGGGGGGAAAATTATGGTGATTTTTCTGTTTTTATGACGTGATTTGAGCTGCAGAAGGAGAATTATGAACTTCTGTGACTCATTAAACATCCAAACAAATCTGTCTCTCTCTCTCTCTTCCCTCGTTCCTTCTCCTCTTTTCTGTGAGATTCTTTCAGCCTGTACAAGGTCAGAGCTCAGGTTTACTGCAGTGTGTCTCTCTCTCCTCTCCTCTTTCTTTCTTCCTCTTTTCTGTGAGATTCTACCATTTTTCCCGCTCGGGTTTGCTGCACATTTGGTCCGTCTCTCCCTCCCTCTCTCCTTCCCTCTTTCTCCTCATCTCTCTCTCCTCTGGAAACAGCATGTGCAGAGTCAGAGCTCAGGTTTTCTGCACATCTCTCTCCCTTTCTCTCTCCTCCCTCTTTCCTTCCTCTCCCTCGCTCCTCTCTCCTCTCCCTTTCGTCCTCTCCTCTCTCTCCTCTTTCCTTTCTTTCCTTTTCTCACTCCTCTCTCCCTCTCCTCCCTCTCTCCTCCTCTTCTGTGGAACAGTCTGTAGATCAGGAATCTCCAGCCTGCAGCTCCCTCTCTCTCCTCCTCTCCCTCTTCTCTCTCCTCCTTTCCTTTCCTCTCTCTCCTCCTTTCTCTCTCACTCCTCTCTCTCCTCCTTTCCCTCTCCTCTCCCTCCTCCTCTCTTTCCCTCCTCCTCCCTCCTCTCTCCTCCTTTCCTTTCCTCTCTCCTCTCATTTCTGTCCTCCTCTCTCATCCTTTCTCTCCTCCCTCCTCTCTCCTTCTTTACTCTCCTCTCTCTCCTCCGTTCTTTCTCACTCCTCTCTCTCCTCCTTTCTTTCTTGATCCTCTCTCTCTCCTCTCCTTTCTCTCCTCCTCTCTCCTCCTTTCTCTCTCTCTCCCCTCTCTCCCTCCTCCCCTCTCCTCCTCTCTCTCCTCCTTTCCTCTCCTCTTTCTCCTCCTCTCTGTTTCTCCTCTCTCCCTCCTCCTCCCTCCTCTCTCCTTTCTCTCTCGCTCCTCTCTCTCTCCTGTGGAGCATCATGTAAATCAGGCGCTCTCTGCAGATCTCCACTTCGTTCTCTCCTCCTCTGTTTCTCTCTCTTCTCTTCTGTGTCTGTAGATCAGTCGTTTCCTGCAGCTCTTCGCTCTGTTCTGTCGCTCAGAGGGAGTTCTGTCCCACTGGAGCTGTGGCTTTAACTCTGGGTGTGAGTCGGACTTCATTTGTTTGACGCCTAATGATTATTTTTCTTGTGAATGAGTTAAAGTCGTTTAGCCGCTGCTCGGGTCTCGTTCAGAACAGGAGGTTTATGTTTCACAGGCGTCTCTCGCTCTCGCCTCAGCAGGAGAAAAAAGGAGTGAGACACAGGTGTAGAAGGTCAGAGGTCAGGACAAAGGTCTCCATCCTCCTCTCCTGTGGAAGAGTGTCCTTCATTCTCTCCCTCCCTCCTCTCCTCTCCCTCTGTATTCTGTGGAACTCACTGCTCTCCCTTTCCCTCCTCTCCTCCCCCTCCAGTCTCTCTTCTGTCCCCCTCTCTTTTCTGTGAAACAGCGTCTCTCTCTCTCTCTCTCTCTTCTTTTCTTCTGTGGAACAGTCTGCAGAGGGTGAAGTCTCAGGTTTGCTGCACCGCAAAAAAGCCCTGTCAAAAATAAGAAAAAAATACCAATCTGGAGGTAAAAATGTCTATTTTAAGTGAAATTTTCTGTCAGTGCAGAAAGAAACTTTCATTTCCCAAATTTTCTTAAAACAGACGAAATCTGAATCTTGTTCTAAGCAGAAAACACGAGTTTCAAGTATTTATGGACAGATTTTTCCCCTTATTGGTTTGAGGAGGAAGTTAAAGAGGCTGAACCTGGACTGAGTTCATATAAAAAGTGCTCAGAATAAGTTGTAATATGGAGATAAGATAAATCAGGATGAAATATCTTGAAACAAGTAACAAAAATCTCATCTTAAGTAAAAAGAATCTTAAAATTGATCTTTTAAGATGAATCTGTTTAATTCAAGTCAGTTTAACTGTGGTAGAAAATCTTTTTTTGTAGTGACCACACTGGGTCTCTCCTCTCTTTGCTCTTCTGTAAAACGGAGTCTCTTTCTTTCTTTTTCTTTCTTTCTTCCTCCTTTCTTCTCCCTCTTTTCTGTAGAACAGTATCTCTCTCTCCTCCTCTCCCTCTCTCCTGTAGAGCCCTGTGCAGAGGGTCAGGTCTCAGGTTTTGCTTCTCTCTGGGTCTCTCTCCTCTCCCTCTCTTCTCCTCTTTTCTGTAGAACAGCCCATCTCTCTCTCCTCCTCTCCCTCTCTCCTGTAGATCTCAGGTCTCAGGTTTTTCTTCTCTCTGGGTCTCTCTCCTCTCCCTCTCTTCTCCTCTTTTCTGTAGAACAGCCCATCTCTCTCTCCTCCTCTCCCTCTCTTCTGTAGAGCCCTGTGCAGAGGGTCAGGTCTCAGGTTTTGCTTCTCTCTGGGTCTCTCTCCTCTCCCTCTCTTCTCCTCTTTTCTGTAGAACAGCCCATCTCTCTCTCCTCCTCTCCCTCTCTCCTGTAGATCTCAGGTCTCAGGTTTTTCTTCTCTCTGGCCGCTGGTCGGAACAGAATGAACTCAGATGTTTGATGATTTTATCTCATTTCCCCGTCGCTCTGCTCACAGTTTCTCTCGTCTCTCGGGCTCCTGCTGCTTTTCTCTTTTCAAACCTCGTGTGTTAAAAGACGGAAAGGAAAGTGCAGATTTGTGTTTAAAACCTGTTCAGCGGACCGGACTTTTCAGAGTGCTCCACTGTGTTTTTAAAGTGCAGGTGTGTTTTTGAGGAGGGAACAGTGTTGGAACATGTTTATATGACGACACTTTTGTAATTTGAGACCTTTAAACTTCACAGACTTCAGGGTTAGTGAATATTCCCCACGGACATTTGGTTTTCCACTCCTTCCTCTCTGTTTTCCACTCCTTCCTCTCTGTATTCCACTCCTTCCTCTCTGTATTCCACTCCTTCCTCTCTGTTTTCCACTCCTTCCTCTCTGTATTCCACTCCTTCCTCTCTGTTTTCCACTCCTTCCTCTCTGTATTCCACTCCTTCCTCTCTGTATTCCACTCCTTCCTCTCTGTATTCCACTCCTTCCTCTCTGTTTTCCACTCCTTCCTCTCTGTATTCCACTCCTTCCTCTCTGTATTCCACTCCTTCCTCTCTGTTTTCCACTCCTTCCTCTCTGTATTCCACTCCTTCCTCTCTGTTTTCCACTCCTTCCTCTCTGTATTCCACTCCTTCCTCTCTGTATTCCACTCCTTCCTCTCTGTATTCCACTCCTTCCTCTCTGTTTTCCACTCCTTCCTCTCTGTATTCCACTCCTTCCTCTCTGTATTCCACTCCTTCCTCTCTGTTTTCCACTCCTTCCTCTCTGTATTCCACTCCTTCCTCTCTGTATTCCACTCCTTCCTCTCTGTTTTCCACTCCTTCCTCTCTGTTTTCCACTCCTTCCTCTCTGTTTTCCACTCCTTCCTCTCTGTATTCCACTCCTTCCTCTCTGTTTTCCACTCCTTCCTCTCTGTTTTCCACTCCTTCCTCTCTGTATTCCACTCCTTCCTCTCTGTATTCCACTCCTTCCTCTCTGTATTCCACTCCTTCCTCTCTGTATTCCACTCCTTCCTCTCTGTATTCCACTCCTTCCTCTCTGTATTCCACTCCTTCCTCTCTGTATTCCACTCCTTCCTCTCTGTATTCCACTCCTTCCTCTCTGTATTCCACTCCTTCCTCTCTGTATTCCACTCCTTCCTCTCTGTATTCCACTCCTTCCTCTCTGTTTTCCACTCCTTCCTCTCTGTATTCCACTCCTTCCTCTCTGTATTCCACTCCTTCCTCTCTGTATTCCACTCCTTCCTCTCTGTTTTCCACTCCTTCCTCTCTGTTTTCCACTCCTTCCTCTCTGTTCTGTCCGTTCTGGCTCAGATTCTTTGGCTCTGGCTCTGACTCTGATCTTTGGACAGATTTACTTTCACTTTGGTTCTTTTACGGCGCTTCACTCCCGCTCCAAACACACAAACACACAAATACAAACACACACTGGAGTGGTCCAAACACACAAACACACACTGTACCGGTCCAAACACACACTGGAGTGGTCCAAACACACACTGGAGTGGTCCAAACACACACTGGAGTGGTCCGAACACACACTGGAGTGGTCCAAACACACACTGGAGTGGTCCGAACACACACTGGAGTGGTCCAAACACACACTGGAGTGGTCCGAACACACACTGGAGTGGTCCGAACACACACTGGACTGGTCCGAACACACACTGGAGTGGTCCAAACACACACTGGACTGGTCCAAACACACACTGGAGTGGTCCAAACACACACTGGAGTGGTCCAAACACACACTGGAGTGGTCCAAACACACACTGGAGTGGGTGTGTGTAAAGGTTCTGTCTGCACTGATCAGGAGCTGTGTTCAGACTCTGGAGAAATCTGTTTACCAAACCTGACAAAAGAACTAAAGCAGGACTAAACTAGGATTAAACCAGGACTAAAGAGGGACTAAAGCAGGACTAAACTAGGATTAAACCAGGACTAAAGAGGGACTAAAGCAGGACTAAACTAGGATTAAACCAGGACTAAAGTGGGACTAAAGCAGGACTAAAGCAGGACTAAAGCAGGACTAAACTAGTATTAAACCAGGACTAAAGAGGGACTAAAACTAGGACTAAACCAGGATGGAACCAGGACTAAGCCAAGACTAAATCAGGACAAAACAAAGACTAAACCAAGATGAAACCAAAACCAGGACTCGGCAAAGACGAAACCAGAACTAAACGGAGACTGAATCAAGACTAAACTAGAACAAAGCCAGGATTAAACAGAGACTAAGCGGAGACTAAACAAACCTTCAAAGACTAATCCAAGACTGAACCAAAACTAAACCAGGACTAAGTAAAGACTAAACAAGAACTAAACCAAGACTAAAGAGAGATTGTACAGATTGTAGAGTCTGCAGAGCGAGTGTGGAGCATAGGAGCCAGGAGGAGGCAGGAGGAGGCAGGAGGAGGCAGGAGGAGGCAGGAGGAGGGAGGAGGAGCCAGGAGGAGGCAGGAGGAGACAGGAGGAGACAGGAGGAGGCAGGAGGAGACAGGAGGAGCCAGGAGGAGGCAGGAGGAGGCAGGAGGAGGCAGGAGGAGGCAGGAGGAGGGAGGAGGAGCCAGGAGGAGGCAGGAGGAGACAGGCGTCGCACTAATTGTCCCCAGCAGCCCCCCCGGGCCCTGGGTTCAGACCTGTCACGTCTCCCTCTGGATCTATGAAGAACCACACACAGCGTTTCTGTAATGAACACAACACGATCTGATCCAGGCTCTACACGAGCTGATCCGATCCCGGCTCCATCACAACACGATCTGATCCAGACTCCATCACAACACGATCTGATCCAGACTCCATCACAACACGATCTGATCCCGGCTCCATCACAACACGATCTGATCCAGACTCCATCACAACACGATCTGATCCAGACTCCATCACAACACGATCTGATCCAGACTCCATCACAACACGATCTGATCCCGGCTCCATCACAGCTCCAAATTTAGGATTCTGCTTCTGTTTCTATTCAGGTCCGACCGACATGGAGTTTTTTCTCTGATGATACTGATAAAAGGGGCTTTGGAGTCGCTGATATCAGAGCCGACATATTTAGTGATGTAAAAATTCCCTGTAAATCTTCAGCTGATCATAAAACAGGTTTGGCTCTACAGGATTTTACATTGGGTTTGTTTGGGCGACATTTATTGCTGTTCTGCCTCTTTAAAGACAGCAGGTCAACGAATGGGATTTTTGCAGATTCTAGCCCGTAAACAAAATAAAAACTACCGCTATTAACGTTTAGTGGTAAATGCGTGTGTGGTTTTATGCGTAAATGCAGATCATTCACACCTCTTTTCATAGCTCACTGGTCCAGTCACATGCACAGACGCTATAGTCACTCTACACTAGGCCAATGTCAGAGAAAACTGTGTGGGAGCGACAGCAGCTCAGCGCTAATGAAAGAGAATGAATCAAAACACTCACACAGGCTCCTCTCAGATCACACGTCAGCACTAAGAACTGTCCTTTAATCCACACTCAGAACCATCGTCTGTAAAAATAATATAATCCAGCCTGTGGACAGCAGCCGAGTGTGTCTGTGTCTGTGGGACGTCCCTCTGCTGGTCGAAACTGAAGTTCTTTCATTTCTCGTCAGTGCCTCAGTGTTGTGACTCTGGGGGGTGTGTTCAGGGTCAGTACGACGTCGCAAAGATAAATCCTGATGCGGCGCCACATATCAGGACATTTATCGGTCTGTAAACGGGATTAAATGGACATAATATAGGGTCTGGGCTTTAGAAGGAGGTACATCTGCCCACGAGGACAATCGGCCCAGGTCAGCAAGATTTAGGCCGATATGTCTCCATCAGCCGATAATATCAGCCAACCGATAAATCGGTCGGGCCCTTGTTTCTGCCACAGCTCCAGGTTTAGTCAGAGCCGGACTTCAGACTCCAGCGTTTCTCTGCTGCTGTTCCTGCAGAAGTCGGGCTGGTGCTGAACGTAATAATAATAATACCACATTTGATTTATTAGACGTCTTTCTGGACACTCAACGTCGTCTTACAACCACATAAACAAATTAAGTACGATTAAAACATGCAGTTAAAAGGATAAACGGGTGAATCTTGAGATCTGTGAAGTCACCTCAGAGTATGAAGAGATCCTCAGAGATTTAGAGTGAAAAAAGTGGTGCAGAGTTTCCCCACAGTGAGAGGTTTGAGAGGAGAGTTTTATCTGTGGCTGTGCAGCTGTGGCCCGGTGTCCAGATCGGGTCAAACGCCTCCAGTCGGACCCATTCCAATTTCACCAAAAGTCCAGATCTTTAACCTTCAGAGGCGCCACAGGATTAGGGAGGTGACGATAACATAAATCTGGGGCTCTGTTCTGGTCAAAGGTCCCAATAATCTGCTGGAGCATCACAGTGTCTGGAATCCCAAGTGTCTTTGCTTAAATGAACAGTTCTGATGCAGAAATAGCTAAAAAAAAACCCAGAGGGAACTACATAGACCATGATCCTTTGCTCCGTTTCAGTGCAGACGACATGAAGAAATAACTGTTCTCAGCACTTTTACATCTTCATTCTGTGGATTAAGTCTGTGAAGCATTTTTAGAGGAAAAAGTCTCAGATTCACAGTTTTATATTGGAATAAATCTGGTCCAGTGAGATGTTTATGGTGAAAATATCTACAGAGAGATTTGGATTTCACTCCATCACTAATGACAATAAATGTTGCATCAAATGACTGGTCAAAGCGTTTTAGAGTCAGTCTTGTTATTCTGTATGGGGGCGTCACGGGGTCCTCTTCAAAACACTCAGGCTGAGTCGGGAGGCTCGTTTTAGGGTGTTTTATTCCACAGTGCAAAACAGGAAAAACAGGAGCAAAAATGTGCAGAAGAAATATTTACAGTGGAAAAAAACCTCTTTCCTTTGTCTCTCTCAGTCTGTCTCAGTCTCTGTTGTTTGTTCGCTCCCTCGTTCTTTCAGCGAAACACGACCTTCTTTGTAGCCAGGACACGACACAGCACGACCCAATCAGACCCAATCAGACCCGACCAGACCCGACCGGACCCGACCGGACCAGACCCAACACGACCCGACCAGACCCAACACGACCCAACACGACCCGACCAGACCCGACCAGACCCAACACGACCCAACACGACCCGACCAGACCCGACCCGACCCAACACGACCCGACCAGAGTCAAGACAAGACTGACCAGGTGCTGAGCGGCAGGGCGCACCTTTATACGCCCCTCGCCCCTCCCACCTTACGTAACTCCCCTCTAAAAGCTTAATTAAATCATTCCTACGATCAAGTCATTAATATTACAGGGGCGACAGTTACACATAGAGAAACTATGATCTCACATCCATAAATGACCAAAAACAGGTCACAAACAAATAAAACACAGTTAATTGTCCAGGCCAGTCACCTGTGGCTCACGTGACCCCGGAGCGCGCACAGCGGGAGGATTTACGCTCCTGACGCGGGTGTGTCCGGGTTTGCCAGTGCGCACCGGGACGCGGCAGCGGCGGCAGCGCGAGGGTGAGTAAAATGTCGATTATTGCGGGACTTTGAAGGATAGTTCTGGCGCTTCCAAGTGTACACGCTTAGTCGCGGTCGAGGATATGTAAAGGTGAAGTTTATTGTGCGTTTGTACTGCAGCGTTCGCAGCGGAGCCCAGCAAACAAGGAAACAGGTGAGCGCGCGTCTTCCCGCGCTTTCCCCCGGGGCCCGCGCTCTCAGGGACGGACCCGCTCCGTCACAAGGGGAGCTTCAGCTTCAGGAGCGTCATTGTTATTAAATGCGCCTGTTGCATGATGGGAAATATTGAAGCCGACAGTAAAAAAAACACAGTGCGAGACTTCACGGTCTCAGTTTATCTGCTTTAATAGTGAATTCCTGCTGCATTATCGGATGCACAAATGGAAGGCAGGAAAACAGAAAGGATCTTCCGTTTTCTGAGTGAAAAGAACCGCCAACGTTGGATTAAACGATTTTCAAACATCCACAGAGCGAATATTGATGATCCAAGTGAACCGTGGAACCCAACAAGAACTTGTATGTTGGGCCCATTTCTTTAACATGAATGATTTTAGGATTTTCCTGTGAACGGCCCAGGAGTTTGTACCAAGTAATTGTGGATGTCGCCGAAGTGGATGTTTTGGTCTTTTCAGTTTGTCGTAGTTGAAAAGGGTGATTTAACGTCGTTCGATGCTCATGACCCATTTCTGGTCAAATCGTCTTCGGTCGTCTGCAGTTACAGTGGATAAATAACCGGGATCTGGGCCTTTATGCACTTTCTCGCTACGGTCGCCATGTTTTTGCTGCCAGCCAAAATATTTCCCAGTATTTCAACAATCAAACTCGTCTATAATATCGTAACATCGTGAGCTTTCCCACGATCTGTAGTAGTTATCGTTATTATAGTCAGTATAGAGAGTTATATCGTATGTCACCATCGTAATCTCATAGTTTCCTGGTTCAGTTAGTGGTAAATAAAGACAGTTCTGTCACAGTTAGACTCACTTGTTTAGTTCATCTTTATGTGGGATTATAATCTCTAAACTAATCTCTGGAGGGGAAATGTGGGACTGTTCTTTTTTTAATCACTGTAAAGTGCTTTGTGTTGCATTTTTGTCTAAAAATCGCTCCATAAATAAAGTTTGATTGACTGATATCGTGAGCCTTCCTACGATATCGCAGTAAATATCGTGCGGTGAGGTTCAGGCCGTGACCGTGTCGTCTCGTGACACTTGGATCTCGTTACGCCGGATCATTGCTCTTCTAAACGTCCTTCATAGACGGTGCTTCGCTCTGATCTGTGGGTCTGCAGTGATTGAATAATGATCCAGGAAAGTGCTGCATAAAACTGATCCATTATCATCACAATTATCGTTTGCCTGTAAAAGCTTAAAGCTCGTCTCAAGTCTAATCTCATGTGAAGGAGGTTTTTCTGTCTGATAGTAAATGCACAAGTCTGCAGCTCCTCGGAGCAGACACAGAACAGGCTGAACTCACAGTCGCTGCTTTGGGCTTTGGGGTCAGACACAGCTGAACCTTTCTCTCCTGAAATAAGACGTCTCCCAGTGTGTGAGTGAGTGTGTGAGTGTGTGTGTGAGTGTGTGTGTGAGTGTGTGTGAGTGTGTGTGTGAGTGTGTGTGTGTGAGTGTGTGTGTGAGTGTGTGTGAGTGTGTGTGTGAGTGTGTGTGTGGAGCTGAAGTGTCCTTTATCGCTCTTTTCTGTTGCATAACCTGCACACGCCACAATACAGAGTGAAGAAACCGCCGCTGAGGAGAAGCAGAGGGAAGCGCCGCGTTTGAGCCCTAAATAAAACGAGTCTGAAGCGGCCGGCGAGACCGTTATTACAGGACGTTCAGCGGTCACATGACTCACAGCGAGAGAATGACCCCTCATCAAACACACAATACAATAGTTTTGGAGACATTAACGGTTCTTCTGTTGGTCAAACTGGGGTCATCCCGTCCCACAGGAAGCTTTAAAATGCTCTAAAACGCCCAAAATGTGTCAGTCGTTTCTTTTTTTTGTTTCGCAAAAAGTTCAGTTTGTGCGATTCTGGTTCTTCAGACATCAGCAGTTTTATTTTCATCCAGTGACGTCGTCCAGAACCTCAGAATGTGAAACAGCCTCAGAACAGCAAGAATTCGGTACCACTTTATGATAAGGCGCCATAATAATCAGCAAACTAATCATTACCCAACGCTTCACTAATATCTGTTGTTACTAAAATGTCTATTTCACACAAGTTAATAGTTTTTTTCATCATTAACTAAACATTAATTGTTTGCATGAAATCAGTGTATTAATGTTTTAACTAACAGAAAATAATCTATTAACCATCCATCCATCTTCTTCTGCTTATCCGGGGCCGGGTCGTGGGGGCAGCAGTCTGAGCAGGGGCTCCCAAGCTTCCCTCTCCCCAGCCACTTCCTCCAGCTCCTCCGGACGGACCCCGAGGTTCCCAGGCCCAGAGACATAGTCCCTCCAGAGTCCTGGGTCTAACCCGGGGCCTCCTGCCGGTGGGACATGAACACCTCCTGAGGGAGGCGTCCAGGAGGCATCCGGACCAGATGCCCGAGCCTCAGCTGCTCCCCTCGACGTGGAGGAGCAGCGACTCTACTCCGAGCTCCTCACGTGTGACCGAGCTCCTCACCCTGTCTCTAAGGGAGCGCCCGGCCACTCTGCGGAGGAAATCTATGAACTAATATCATATTAATATTTATTAATAGTAACTAAATGTGTCGTTGGCTCTGCTGATGTCAGTCTGAAGCTTTTTTATTTTCTATTAGTTAAAACATTAATACACTGATTTCATGCAAACAACTGATGTTTAGTTAATGATGAAAAAACTATTAACTTGTGCGAAATAGACATTTTAGTAACTGTCGGAGCTTGCGCTGCTTAGGTAGCACGAGAGCCTTTTAAATGCTCCCGGGGTGGGAGCTCAGTTTATCCTTCTGAGAATAATCCTATTGCTAATGTTTTATTGTTAACTAATTAGTCTTATTATAGGATTACCAGGGATGGAGTTTTTAGGTTCTCGAAATACCTGTATGATAATTTAATTTGCCCTATGACCTCTTTTATCATGCCAAGTACTACGCCCTGTCCACCCTACGCTCACAATCTACTCACATAGGTCATTCGACAACATAAACCATGCTAATATTCTCACTGATAACTCTGATCTCTGTTACTTTTGGATCATATCCCCTTTTTTATATCCTGTACCTTTTATTATCACTGATTAAATTATTTTTAAATAACTTTGATTTCACCACTAATTACTCTAACCTTTTTTATTTTATATCATATTAAACTGATATTGATATTGCCACTTAATTAACCCTAATTGACACTGACAGCCACTTTAACAGAATGAGCCTTGCTGAGATTACCACCAACCTCTGACTTATATTTAATCTTTCTCAATTCTGAATCATACCTTAAATTAATACCAACAAACAATTCAATACTTAAACCATAATCAGAATAACTGACCTTATATTTAATCTTTCTCAATTCTGAATCATACCCTAAATTAATACCAACAAACAATTCAATACTTAAACCATAATCAGAATAACATCAACAATGATTCAAAGCTTAGACTACACAGTTAATCAGCATTAATATTGCTACACTTTCATGTAAATTCATACTCACACTGTCTCAGGTGTGACGACCACGAGGATGTGATGTGTGTGGCAACTCTGGATATGAAGTCTCACCAGACAATGAACACAGATGAAATCAATTCAGGGAGCAAATACTCGTTTCAAGAAATATTTATTTCCCTTACACAAGATAAACATCTGGTCGTCTGAGAGGTCTTACCGATTTCTTAAGGTGTTCTAAAAGATGAAGTGAGAGTAAATGACCAAGTTTAGTTAAGAGATTTAGAACTTTTACGAAGTTCCCAGCAAAACCTCAAGGTCCTCTGTCCACTACTAGGTTGCACCTAACCGTCAGGTTATTCAGACTAATTTAGGTTGTCCAGAAATGCAACTTTTCGTGAAAACACACTTCACCCAATAGAGCTCACCTCACCCCAAAAACCAAGGGCAATTACCTTACCGGCCAGATGCCGTACATCAGTGGTACAAATGGCAAAAGGCAAAGACCACTCTCAGACCCCAGCTTTTATTGAGCCCCGCGCTACGGTAAACACCCACCAGATCTTTAGGCTCAACCAATTACAAATTAAACATCTTTCATGGCATTACATCATTAGTCACATGTCACAGGTTTCAGGTGGTTTTCTTCAACGGATTCAGTCTAGACTTCTTGCTGGTTTTCATTCAAGTAAGGTTACTTTGTGGTTAACACCTCTGCTTGTCTTTAGCTTATGCATGCAAAAACTACAAAAGGGGTTCAAAAGTTAAATTACAATGTGCCTTACATAAAATCAGAAGATGAAATAAAAATGAATAATAAAAAATGAATAAAACAATAAAATGAATAATGAATTTAATTCATGAGTAATAAAATGTACAATAAAATGAATTATCAATAAAATGAATGAACAATGAAATGAATTATCAATAAAATGAATTATCAATAAAATGAATTATCAATAAAATGAATGAACAATAAAATGAATTAACAATAAAATGAATTACATCATGAGATCTCACAATTATCATTAATGGAATCAAAACAGAAAAATATAAAACTCAAAATAAAATAACTTTTCCCTTTTGGTCATTCGTCAGAAAGAAAGAAATATAAAAATCTCATTCACACCTCAGAACATCCTCCTCTGAGATTTTTATCCTTAACATTTCTCATTTACATCAATTTCAGGCCCACTGGAAATTAAGAACAATCTACAAGCTTCATGAGTTTCATGTCAGTGAATTTGTTACAGTTTTCCGGTCTTCTGATCACTTTCGTTGTATTTAGTATCACACATTCAGCCCAAACACCTGGACTACATGATTTTTAAACTCTTCTGAAAATTCACTCCATTCTGGAGCTGGGCATGCATACCAAACATATTCTTCCGCTGTTGCTTTAAAAATGCATTTGCTGTATATTCTCTCTACATGGCTCTAAATATTTTGCTGGCCAAAATTCATCCCAAAACCTCAAGGGCATATCACTTCCTCTCCTAACTAAATCCCCATTGTACTACCTTTTTGATTTTTATCTATTCCTTCAGGATTTATTAATTCTTTTTCCTGTTTACCAGTTTAACTCAGCCATATTTAAGTTATTTGAGCAACTTGGCAATTCTTCATGTTGTTCCATCTCCTCCTCAGATCCCAGATCTATCACTAGTACATCCTCATCACTATCACTGTCCTCTCTCTTTTCTTATATTCCATAATCACAACACACTTTCACGAACCCAGTCTCTCTTCCTGAATCGTCCCTTCCTCTCTGTGACACAAATTGTGCTCCCCTGAGCTATTGTATCCAGTTCCGTATCGTCTGGCCTTCCTTTGTTCTTTACCTCAATTCCTATATGGGTTTCAAAATATGGGGAATCCAGCATTTGGTTCTCTCTGTTGGTATCACTTTATCTCTAACTATTAAAAAATGTACCAAGCATAATCCGTCAGGTTGTAATCTACATATGTTCAATGGAATTGGGTTCGTTAGGACTCCCGGGATCCTTGTATGTACAAAATCATATGGGTGACAGGTTAGAGTTAACGTAGACCATGCGTCTTCGTCCCTCGTGACTTTGATCCCGATGGTTTGATTCTGCCTAACAAATACACAACATAAGTGACTACAATAAAACAGTGCCATTTGTCTAGCTATTCCTATCTTAAACTGCTGTACCAACCCCATAATCACACTAAGTATTAATACACTCAATAATAACGACCTAGGTCTAACCATTTTTAAATTCTCCTTCTTTTGCAAAAATATCACTAACAAACTCATAATAGTGAGAATCCATAGCAACCATACCTGCAAAATTTCGTTATCGTCCGTATCACTGGACTCAAGTGGCGCCATGTAATTTTCACTCGTGTTAGACATGATCGAAAAAGACTTCTCCTTCTGTCTCTCTGTGCCCCTTGTGACAGACTAAGTTTCAGGTGCTGTGTTTTCTGTCTATTTTTAGTACTTCCTGTCCTCACACAGGGTGCAAAAATCTGATCCACCCTCGCTCCTCCTGTATTAGAGCCCTATACATGAACTCTCTGTCTCGGGCCTCTCTTCTCTTCTTATATCTCCTGCAAGGCCAACACAAGCATCTAAGTACAGACATTAACTTTGACAACACGACTATTGCTATTACTGATCGCACACAAAAATTATCCTGAGCTCCTGGCGAATTCTTTGGTTGACACAATAAATGATTTCGTTGGTATTGGTTTAATAAGTAATAGGTTAACCTTCTCTGGACACTCGAGAGTCTTTTTAATAGTGTCTCTAGGGTTTTGTCTGGATCCGTGAACATCATTCGTTTACCCTTGGATCTTGTATCCCTTATCGTCATTAAGTTCCAGCGCCAGTACACTCCTTTAGGGGTGCATGTTGCATCAGACGAGTGTCTTTTAATTGTTTTTAGACTTTCAGGGCCTGGATACGCGGTTCTCATATTATGGTGCCAGTCTCTATTAGGGCTCGCCGCCCACATAGGTACCGAATCATTGGTCAATATATACAAACAGTTTTTAGACGACTCCCAGTTTAGACCATAGGAGTTGTTGTTAACGAGTATCTTACATTTACTGTTATCAATGCTGATCATTGAGTTGCTTTCATTAGCTTTTCCGGGGTCATTAAAAGTGCCCACTCTTAGCGTGGTGCAATTTGTCATATTATATACGCCTGTTGTTATTGAGAATACTTCGTACATGATCAACTATTTTTGCCTTAATACTGTTCCATATTCTGGAATTTTTCCACTGAACATTCGGTGGAGTGGAGCCATTCGCTCCCTGTTCTTCGCTCTCTAACCCTTCCCTGGTCCTGAAATTCTGGATTCAATAGGAATGGTATTGGAGCTCCTTCTATTAGCAGCTGGTTGACCTCATTAGAGAGGTCTTTTCCTCTATCATCCTTTTTAAATATGGATTCTTCCTCCATATTTCTTCCGGCCAGTCTTTCTGCTGGTATTTTTCGGCTTCTATATATCTGATCCTAGACATAAGTTTTGTTAATCTTTTGGCAAGTTTCCAGCATTACATGCCTTGCTGAGCTCATTTCCCAGCCCCTCCTTCCTGTTTGGGCGAAGGCCTTCTTGGTACATGTAACATTCAGATTCTGCTTCATTGAGAAACCATCCATGTATAACAAATTATCCGCAGTCCAGTCTACCTGAACAATTTTCAGCGTTTGAGACTCTGCACCATAACTTTGCTCTAAGTCTTCCCACGCCACGTCACTAGCTGAGTTGTCACAAGCTTGCTCATATGCTTTTATTGACCTATTTATAAAAACTTTCATTAACTCGGTTTCTAGGCATATTGCACGATATTGGTCGAAAGTAATGTTAAATCTGTTAACTGGGATTGCAAAGTTACTCTCGCATCTATTAATTCTGCTCTCTCTTTTAGGTTTTGCATTGTGGTTAAGTTTCCTGCCTCGGTGCTAGAACTTGAAGTAGCAGCAGTTGTAGCCATGGTTACTGTAGTCAAGGTGCTAACGGAAGTAGCTGCTGTTATGCTCCCAACCGCAGAAGCTACAATACTGGTTATAATCACATACGGATCCTTTTCCTGCATATCTCTGGCCAAATCTATGTCGTGTAACTGGAGTCTGGCTCTCAACTTATAATATTTTCTATTCCATCTATACTTAAGCTCGTCCAACAAGCCCATATTTACTTCGCTCCTTCCTGTATCACAAAATGTCTACTTTCTTCAAACTATTTCTCCCTTTTCACTCAGGTCACAATAATTACAATCGCTCCTTTATCTGGCACGTATTTGTATATTCCTCTATTAGGCCCTGTATTATCACCAATCCTCTTTCCTTTACTGTGGATTTTTGCGTTAAGGTTTTCCCAGGTGCGCCAATATGGACATTTTGACCCGGAACTATCCCTTAACTTTTCAAACACCTCTGTTAGATTTCTACCATTATAATTCCAAATAGCCTGTGCTTCCAATGCATAGGACTCATTCCCATTCCTCATATTTCTTATGAACCCCATGGTCCACTGCGTTTCATTTATCACTTCATCCTGATAACAGAATGGCACTGGGTATTTATTTATGCTTATCTACTATTCCCTGTATTCAGCTCCTTTCTCTAATTTCCAATGACTCTCTATTATACCCTTTTCAGTATACCTCTCCTCTAAGAGCACTACAGCTATTCCTACTCCAAATCCAATTGAAAATGCCAACATCAAATAATACATCCATTCACACCAATTCTCATTACTTATTTCTTTCGTCAACTTTCTTCTAAACTCCTCAATACCTCTGGATCCTTTGTCTCTTCCTTATTTTTCTGATATCCTTTCTCCTTCCCTTTATCCAGCCCTCCTTTCTTCATATTTATCTGGACCATCTTCAAGGTTACTAATAGGAACCAAGCTTAGGAAATATTTCCTGGTATTATACATATATAAGGAATACCATGGTTATAATCACAATCAACTACTATTACAACTATAAAATTATCATATTATCATTATTATCATTCATAATATGAAATTATTAGATTATTACAATTATAGTATGTTATAAATATTACAATCATAATATTTACACTTATACATATTTTAAAATTGCACATAAGGAATATTATATACAATTATAAGGTAAGGTCCAGCGCTGCCAATTGACATGTACGTGTCACATCGTGGTCATCACATCTTCCTATACTATTATCTAATTTTATGCTTTCCCCAGCATCTCCAACAAAAACTCACTTTATACTTCCCATCCAATTCTAAGCCTTTAACTTCTCTTTCCCTATATAATTTATAGGATACATTAGCAAATCCTGGTTCCCTAACTCCTACTCTTATTATCCTAAATACCTCTAGTCTACACATGACACATGTACCTGACACTTCCCAATCTAAGAGCTCTCCTCGCTTTGCTAAGGGATGCATTTTTCCCACCCTTAATGGAACACGTATTAGAATTTACATTTGCTGCGGACAACAGAATTATTTCTGGATTTAATTGGACTGTATTTTTGGGTGGAGAGTGTCCCTTCTCTTTTATCCCTCTCTGCCTATTGTGTTTTCAACCATTTCATATGTCCATCTATACTATGATCATTACTTACTATCTCATCCTCCTCAACCCTAGCTTTTTAGGTTGGTGGTCCCTCAACATCATCCCTCTGTCATTCTTTTTCCTTAATTCCTTGAGAATCCATTTCCTCATTCTCACCCAACCTACATGGCCTACACTTTAAGGTATAACTTTTATTATATGATCAATTTCCTCCTCTGGAACTTGCATTATTATATTTAACTCTTTTATCTCGTTTAAACCCTGGGCTCACAATAATTTTTTATATATGCGTCTCTTTCTTGCTTTAGTCTGTTTTTTTGTTCCCCGCTCAACTTTAGATACTCTGTCTGGGTCATAAATATGGGAGGGGGAGGGGCTCCAGGTTTAATTCTGTGTTTCAGATACCATACTGGTGGCTTTCTTAACTGTCTGAGGCCCTGATCCTGCACTGGTTCTTGGCTGTTCCTGGGTTGAAAGTCCCTGGCTCTAGAAGACAATCTGCTCATTTCTTGGGACTCTACTCTGGGCTGAACTTGTCTCATTTGGTTAGCCTGTGTGATCCTTTTGGGAGAAGATCTGGGTACATTTCCTCTCTGTACTTGTCCCTGATCTTGAAATCCTATTCTGGGGCTTTCCTACTACCTCCACTACTTCTACCTCTCCCAAGTCCTCAGCTTCTTCTGGTTTAGGATTCATCGTCATTGAGTGGTCTAATGCTCTTATTACTTCAGCCTTTTGTTCTTCCGGAACTGACTTCACATATGAGGCATTTTTCATTAAACCCCATGGCCAATAGGCACTCAGCACTAGGTTAGTTTCCTGCTGCGTCATTCCTAACATTACTCCTGGGCTATTGAGCAACGCTATTTTATTAAGTCCCTTTTTATGTGCGTCTTTCACGACTGCCTGTATTACTGCTATAACTTGCTCTGGAGTTGACGCCCTTTTTATGTTCAATAGATATACTGTCCTAACTGTTTCTGGGGCCTGTAACGCCTTGGGTTCTATTTTGAATACCTGTACTTGCTCTCCTGGGTTAAGGCCTCTTCTAACTTCTCTCGATAACATCTCTTTCGTTTGTGGTGCTAGAGAATCATAATATTCTGTTCCTTGCAAATCCCCTGGGAAGTTTCCATTAACAAACATTATCCCATGAGTTACATCTTTTATTTTATTAAATATTTCACTTTCTTTCACATTCACTAATTCTATCTGACCTGCCTCATATTTTCTTATATGGACCTTTAACGGTCTCTCTTTTGGTCTTACAGCCCCATGTTTTAAAGCAGCATGCATTGTTACGGGATTTCCGGTTGCTACTACCCCCACTTCTGCTCCGCGCTCTAGCTCTCTCTCTGCCTGTTGTGTTTGCGGTTTGAGCAGCGCACTTCCGGGTGCTGCTCTGTGTCTCTTACATACAGTCTTTAAGTTTGTGTCTCGTCTTCTCCTAATTCTCTCCTCTATCCCATACCTCTCTATTTGTTCCTGGTCAGTGTCATCTGGTACATTATCATAGCTTGGTATGTCCCAGTCTGTATCCCATGGATTAGGATCTGGCTCAGGAATTATGCCCTCTCCTACTCCCTGCAACATCTGTACCCGAGCCACATCACTCATTTCCGGATTATATAGTGGTGGATTTTCCGACTTCACTACTCTGACACTTTCTTCTGAATTTACAAGGTAAGGGTCCAACTGAGCTAAGTTAGGATACATTTTCTGATACTGGGGGATCTGGTTGGACTTTACTCCAGTCTGCTTCCTCCTCCTCATCCTCTTCCGGGATGTCCTCTAACTCTGACTCTTCGTCTTCTGACTGATTTGCTACCGTGGCTATAGTTGTTATACTAGTCATCTCGTCTTTATCTTTCTGCTCTCGTAATTTATTTATTTCCTCGTTGACTTTCTGTCTTCCTCTTTTTAAGAGACTGAACCATTTCCTTGGAGTTTTGCTGTTTATAGCTCTTTTGCCTCCTACTGGGTATTTTATGGTAGACATATTTTATGTATTTCAGATAATGCAACTATAGTTCACTTATTCTGTGGTTTTTATTTAGCTCGGTTTCTAGGATGTGTTTACAATATTATTCGGGCTTACTACTTCAGTTACGTCACCGTTTTACTCGGGATTGGTCCACACGATTTTTACTCTCAAATAGCCTACACTGACGACGTTTTTACTTTTCGGACACTTTATGATTTACATATATCGCTTTTTCTTCGGTCGGTCCCTTCAATCTTTTACACTCAAAATAAAATGACGCGCTTACTTACTTTTCGGACACGTTATGATTTACATATATCGCTTTTTCTTCGGTCGGTCCCTTCAATCTTTTACATTCAAAATAAAATGACGCGCTTACTTACTTTTCGGACACGTTATGATTTACATATATCGCTTTTTCTTCGGTCGGTCCCTTCAATCTTTTACACTCAAAATAAAATGACGCTTACTTACTTTTCGGACACGTTATGATTTACATATATCGCTTTTTCTTCGGTCGGTCCCTTCAATTTTTTACACTCAAAATAAAATGACGCTACTTACTTACTTTTTCGGACACGTTATGATTTACATATATCGCTTTTTCTTCGGTCGGTCCCTTCAATCTTTTACATTCAAAATAAAATGACGCGCTTACTTACTTTTCGGACACGTTATGATTTACATATATCGTTTTTCTTCGGTCGGTCCCTTCAATCTTTTACACTCAAAATAAAATGACGCTTACTTACTTTTCGGACACGTTATGATTTACATATATCGCTTTTTCTTCGGTCGGTCCCTTCAATTTTTTACACTCAAAATAAAATGACGCGCTTACTTACTTTTCGGACACGTTATGATTTACATATATCGCTTTTTCTTCGGTCGGTCCTTCAATCTTTTACACTCAAAATAAAATGACGCGCTTACTTACTTTTTCGGACACGTTATGATTTACATATATCGCTTTTTCTTCGGTCGGTCCCTTCAATTTTTTACACTCAAAATAAAATGACGCGCTTACTTACTTTTCGGACACGTTATGATTTACATATATCGCTTTTTCTTCGGTCGGTCCCTTCAATCTTTTACATTCAAAATAAAATGACGCGCTTACTTACTTTTTCGGACACGTTATGATTTACATATATCGCTTTTTCTTCGGTCGGTCCCTTCAATCTTTTACACTCAAAATAAAATGACGCGCTTACTTACTTTTCGGACACGTTTTGATTTACATATATCGCTTTTTCTTCGGTCGGTCCCTTCAATCTTTTACATTCAAAATAAAATGACGCGCTTACTTACTTTTTCGGACACGTTATGATTTACATATATCGCTTTTTCTTCGGTCGGTCCCTTCAGTCTTTTACACTCAAAATAAAATGACGCGCTTACTTACTTTTTCGGACACGCTATGATTTACATATATCGCTTTTTCTTCGGTCGGTCCTTCAATCTTTTACACTCAAAATAAAATGACGCGCTTACTTACTTTTCGGACACGTTATGATTTACATATATCGCTTTTTCTTCGGGTCGGTCCCTTCAATCTTTTACACTCAAAATAAAATGACGCGCTTACTTACTTTTCGGACACGTTATGATTTACATATATCGTTTTTCTTCGGGTCGGTCCCTTCAATCTTTTACACTCAAAATAAAATGACGCGCTTACTTACTTTTCGGACACGTTAAGGTTTTGTGTAAGACGGTTTTACCGATTTTACGTCTCTACACACTGCTTGTAAATGAGGCAATCGGCCCCCTTATGTCTAATATCTACTATGCGTACCTTTACCATTAATAAATATCAGACCAGTATTCGATCTTTGGAAACGTAGCCTTCACGAACCTTTGGGGTGCCTCATTACAAGTTTCCTGTCCAGAATGACCCTAGTCGGAGTGGCCAGTTCCTTTCAAGTCATTCCTATTAGACTCACCTATTTTTATTTTATTTTTGTTATTATTATTTTATCACTTTTTTTTTTATTATTTTTTTTTTTTTAAATTCTATTTATTTTTATTATGAAGAAAAATAATACAATAAATATATAACCGATATATAGTTAATCAACGAGGATAACTAACGAACCTAATTATCTGAGGGTCAACAGACTTCCGTTAACCTTGGGACAGGATTTTATCAACGCGCCCGCTTCCCTTTATTCAGACACGACCTAGTTTTACGATACCCTGTCCCTGTTCGGGCGCCATGTCGGAGCTTGCGCTGCTTAGATAGCACGGGAGCCTTTTTAAATGCTCCCGGGGTGGGAGCTCAGTTTATCCTTCTGAGAATAATCCTATTGCTAATGTTTTATTGTTAACTAATTAGTCTTATTATAGGATTACCAGGGATGGAGTTTTTAGATTCTCGAAATACCTGTATGATAATTTAATTTGCCCTATGACCTCTTTTATCATGCCAAGTACTACGCCCTGTCCACCCTACGCTCACAATCTACTCACATAGGTCATTCGACAACATAAACCATGCTAATATTCTCACTGATAACTCTGATCTCTGTTACTTTTGGATCATATCCCCTTTTTTATATCCTGTACCTTTTATTATCACTGATTAAATTATTTTTAAATAACTTTGATTTCACCACTAATTACTCTAACCTTTTTTATTTTATATCATATTAAACTGATATTGATATTGCCACTTAATTAACCCTAATTGACACTGACAGCCACTTTAACAGAATGAGCCTTGCTGAGATTACCACCAACCTCTGACTTATATTTAATCTTTCTCAATTCTGAATCATACCTTAAATTAATACCAACAAACAATTCAATACTTAAACCATAATCAGAATAACTGACCTTATATTTAATCTTTCTCAATTCTGAATCATACCCTAAATTAATACCAACAAACAATTCAATACTTAAACCATAATCAGAATAACATCAACAATGATTCAAAGCTTAGACTACACAGTTAATCAGCATTAATATTGCTACACTTTCATGTAAATTCATACTCACACTGTCTCAGGTGTGACGACCACGAGGATGTGATGTGTGTGGCAACTCTGGATATGAAGTCTCACCAGACAATGAACACAGATGAAATCAATTCAGGGAGCAAATACTCGTTTCAAGAAATATTTATTTCCCTTACACAAGATAAACATCTGGTCGTCTGAGAGGTCTTACCGATTTCTTAAGGTGTTCTAAACGATGAAGTGAGAGTAAATGACCAAGTTTAGTTAAGAGATTTAGAACTTTTACGAAGTTCCCAGCAAAACCTCAAGGTCCTCTGTCCACTACTAGGTTGCACCTAACCGTCAGGTTATTCAGACTAATTTAGGTTGTCCAGAAATGCAACTTTTCGTGAAAACACACTTCACCCAATAGAGCTCACCTCACCCCAAAAACCAGGGGCAATTACCTTACCGGCCAGATGCCGTACATCAGTGGTACAAATGGCAAAAGGCAAAGACCACTCTCAGACCCCAGCTTTTATTGAGCCCCGCGCCGGTAAACACCCACCGGATCTTTAGGCTCAACCAATTACAAATTAAACATCTTTCATGGCATTACATCATTAGTCACATGTCACAGGTTTCAGGTGGTTTTCTTCAACGGATTCAGTCTAGACTTCTTGCTGGTTTTCATTCAAGTAAGGTTACTTTGTGGTTAACACCTCTGCTTGTCTTTAGCTTATGCATGCAAAAACTACAAAAGGGGTTCAAAAGTTAAATTACAATGTGCCTTACATAAAATCAGAAGATGAAATAAAAATGAATAATAAAAAATGAATAAAACAATAAAATGAATAATGAATTTAATTCATGAGTAATAAAATGTACAATAAAATGAATTATCAATAAAATGAATGAACAATGAAATGAATTATCAATAAAATGAATTATCAATAAAATGAATTATCAATAAAATGAATGAACAATAAAATGAATTAACAATAAAATGAATTACATCATGAGATCTCACAATTATCATTAATGGAATCAAAACAGAAAAATATAAAACTCAAAATAAAATAACTTTTCCCTTTTGGTCATTCGTCAGAAAGAAAGAAATATAAAAATCTCATTCACACCTCAGAACAGTAACAATAAATATTAATGAAGGGTTTGGTAGTGATTAGTTTGCTGTTTATTATGGCGCCTTATTATAAAGTGTGACCGAAAATTCTTTTGTGCTGTGGAAACGATCTGAGGCTGTGGAAAAGTCTGTGTTATTCTATAAAATATGAGTCAAAAGTGAGTTTCTCCAGACTTTTCCACAGCCTCAGGTCGTTTCTCTTCATTAGTTTTATGGAGTTTTGCTAAAGCCGCTGCTTCAGCCGAGCGGAAACGATGTTGTATAATTTCTGCAAAAATAAAAGAATAATAATTTTAGACATATACTCTGGCAAATGAAAATTGTCACAGCGCAAATGAACAATTTTCTGCCTGTTTGAGGCTATTTAACACTGACCTCGGCCCAAAATAAAACCGTTCTTAAGAATCATAATCACACAAACAGAACTTTTTGAGGCACAAACCGTCCAGACTCACCAGGGGTCTTCTCCACTGAAGATAGTTGTTGGCCCAGTGTTTTTATTCTGAGCGAGAAGATTCTTATAAACAGACACACACATGCCACCTTCGATTAAAAAAGGCTAAATTAAACCGCGATGTAGTGAGGAACGACTGTATTTCTAATGTTTTGTCGTAAATTTGTTTGTTTTTTTAACTCCACACACTTTCACTGGAATCATTTGGATCATCTCAGTCCTGGAGTCACTGATCTCGCCTGAGCTAAAGGGAAAAGGAGCTGTGACGCGTCTGTAAAGTAAAAAAAGCCTCTCGTCACCTCGTCTATCGTCCCGTGGACACGTTTCCACACTTCATTTCACTCACATTTATTCATCCGTTGCAAACAGATCATCACTTTTACGCACAACAGCCGAGTTTTCTCTTTCGCACACGCACATCGCACTGGGTTTAATGCACTTTTTACACGCCGTCGTTGTACTTGAGCGTCGACTCTTTTGTAAATGAACTCCTTTCACGGCGACGCTTCGCTCCATAACCTTGGTTAGTCTGAGTCTAATAATAATAATACATTTTATTTATTTGGCGCCGTTCTGGACCCCCAAGGTCACAACGACAGACAAATGAAATGTGATTCAAACACACAGTTAAACGCCGACAGTTATAGTGGGACAGGATTTAATTGATTTATTGTGTTTAGTGTTGTATTTTATTAGTGTTTATTAGTGTTTATTGCTCATCTCAAACAGTCTTTGAATATTTACAGGAAACACTCTGCACTTTGCTTTAGACACGACTTTGAGGAGACTTAAATCAACAATATCACATTTTCAACACTTTAAGTTGAACAGATTATGGGTTGTTTGGCTCTGTAATGATGTTGGGGATAATGTTTTTCTGTGAAATAAATGTCTGTAGGTAAGTTTTACATGTCGATCCCCAAATTTCCACACAGTTCATCAGATCTGGGGCAGTAACAGTTACACATGGTGAATAATGCTGCGCTGTGGAGGGAAAACGTGACTTTTATGCAGCACAGTCGCTTTGGAACTGTTGCCTTTAGTGTCATTTACATGAGACAAACTGCAGTTTCGAGCTTCATTAATCATGACTCTTAAAATGAGGCTCTGATCTCTGCTCTTTTAATCTGTCTCCAGTGAGTTTGCAGTTTGGGGCCCTCACTATAATGTGCTGTTTTTGTTTTTTTTTATATTGATTGTGTTTTTTCTCATAGTCCGTATATATATGAATAGACAGAGCTAACCCGTTAGCCGCTAACCCGTTAGCCGCTAACCCGTTAGCCGCTAACCCGTTAGCCGCTAACCCGTTAGCCGCTAACCCGTTAGCCGCTAACCCGTTAGCCGCCGTGTGCCAAACAGGAAGTGCTCCAGGAGGCTCTTGGGGCTCCTTCACATTAGGATCTTGTCGTCCCTCTGTCTGTACCTGCTGCTCTGAGCCTCGTCATTCTGGACTTAAACTGTTCGTCTGAAGCCGCCACACAGGATCCTGAACTTTTCATTTCTCTGTTTTGTTCCTAAATCAAGATCTGAACAGAAATAACGGACCAATCAGACGCCTTCATTCCCCGAGGCCCCTCCCCCTAGCGTTAGCAACAGGTTTGATTGACAGCTCGTTTCGTTGCTAAGTAAGTTCCCTTCCCGCTTTCCCCCGAGTGACGATTTCTGAAATAAAATGACCAAATATCTGAAACAGTCACAATATCTAATGTGACTAGAATCTGAACGAGCAGAATTTAACGAGCAGAAAGTAAAGAGAATTTGGTTAAATTGTGACTCTGTTGTTGTTCGTACGGAACAGAACAAACAACATAAATCAGTGACTTAAACTATTTAAAGCTCAAAGTTTCTTCTTCTTGTGCAGAATCAGGTAAATCCAGTGTCCTGCAGGTGCAGAGTATCACATCCATAGTCCGTATATATGATGCATCAGCTCTGCCAGGAGGAGGCGCCACATTTAACCTCCTCACTCATGATTGGCTCTTGTGTTGCTGTGATACTCGTGGGAGGATTTCCAAATATGGACGTGGCTCCAGATTCGCTCCTGTAACCGTCACACTCAGATATACAGAGTGTTTTCCCCCTTGTTCCTGGGACCTGCATCTGTTTAAATTAGGGACGAGTCCATTCTGACGTCAAAGATGTTTTCTTGTTCAAAAGTGAACTGCTCTCGTTTGATTTGCTCTCAGTATGACATTAATCTTCAGCCGTTAGTGCCACTGAGGGCAGTTTGTTAGGGGCCCCTACAGGTTCGGGGCCCCAGGCGGCCGCCTACTTTACCCTGATGGCAGCGCTGTCTCTGTCTGTATCTGTTTCTGACGTTATGCCGTCTTTTTTCTTTGGTGAAGCGTCTTCGTTTGTTTGAGTCAGGTTTTTATTTGATTAGGACAGTGCACATGGATCAGCACATCAGTAAAAACATCAATATAAATATGCTGGAGTTAGTTTAGTTGCTAAATTTCATCCGTTGTCCTAAAGCAGGAGTCGTAAAAGAAAAAGACAAAACAACAGGACAAAACATGCAGACGATCCACTCACACCACAGACATACAGCACATGAAGTACAGGGATAAAACCAGCTTCACATTATACAGATGGAAGGATTTGATGAATGAGAGGAGGTCTGTTTGTTTTGAACCACTGTTTAAGGGCCTTTGTGACGGTGCTGTGGTTGTCACAGGCTCTAACGTGAGCTGGTGGTGCTTTACAACACGGTTCCACCACTGTGCTCCTCTAATGGATGCCGCCAGATTTAGTTCTGCACCATTTCACTTCACAGTCGCCTTTTGTCAAAGCTCTGGTGTTTACTCTGGAGGACTTTTCCTGTATGAAGTCCTGTAATGGTGGAGGGGCTTAAACATGAGGCCTCGAAAAACAACTGGCGACTGTCAAGGTCCAAGGTTTTGTATTTATTAACGACTTTACAGTAGTGGAGGTGTGTAGGCTTTTGTCAGAAGCTTTGAGTGTTCCCCTGAAGACAGAGCGGATGGTTTAGATGTTCTGTGTGTGACCCTGTGGTGTAACAGTGGCACATGTGAGTAAACTGTGCACACTGGTCTTTCACATGTGAGTAAACTGTGCACACTGGTCTTTCACATGTGAGTAAACTGTGCACACTGGTCTTTCACATGTGAGTAAACTGTGCACACTGGTCTTTCACATGTGAGTAAACTGTGCACACTGGTCTTTCACATGTGAGTAAACTGTGCACACTGGTCTTTCACATGTGAGTAAACTGTGCACACTGGTCTTTCCTGCTTCCACAGGTAAGAAAGGCCTGATGTGTTTAACAGTGAAGTCGTTGACCTTCTAGACGCAGCAGCAGAGACGGTGACGCTAACGCTCACCGAGGGATGTCCCACTCCTGAGGGGAACATTCGTACCCCTCACCCGCTCAGCTCGGTGTCGAGGGGCAAGACAGAGACTTGGATAAAGGGGAAGGGGTAAGACAGAGACTTGGATAAAGGGGAAGGGGTAAAACAGAGACTTGGATAAAGGGGAAGGGGTAAGACAGAGACTGGGATAAAGGGGAAGGGGTAAGACAGAGACTTGGATAAAGGGGAAGGGGTAAGACAGAGACTTGGATAAAGGGGAAGGGGTAAAACAGAGACTTGGATAAAGGGGAAGGGGTAAGACAGAGACTGGGATAAAGGGGAAGGGGTAAGACAGAGACTTGGATAAAGGGGAAGGGGTAAGACAGAGACTTGGATAAAGGGGAAGGGGTAAGACAGAGACTGGGATAAAGGGGAAGGGGTAAGACAGAGACTTGGATAAAGGGGAAGGGGTAAGACAGAGACTTGGATAAAGGGGAAGGGGTAAGACAGAGACTGGGATAAAGGGGAAGGGGTAAGACAGAGACCTGGATAAAGGGGAAGGGGTAAGACAGAGACTTGGATAAAGGGGAAGGGGTAAGACAGAGACCTGGATAAAGGGGAAGGGGTAAGACAGAGACTTGGATAAAGGGGAAGGGGTAAAACAGAGACTTGGATAAAGGGGAAGGGGTAAGACAGAGACTGGGATAAAGGGGAAGGGGTAAGACAGAGACTTGGATAAAGGGGAAGGGGTAAGACAGAGACTGGGATAAAGGGGAAGGGGTAAGACAGAGCTGTTAGGGCCCCGGGCCTCCAGTGCTTTGATTTGTGTCGTGTGCTTTAATTTCTTGTTTTGTCATTTGGATTCCTGCTGTTTGAGCCCTGGTCCCTGATTGGTGGGAATTTCAACCCTCGACCACTCCCCCCTCACCTCCAGACTCCTCCCCCTGTTTAAGCAGACTCCTCCCCCTGTTTAAGCAGACTCCTCTCACCTGTTTAAGCAGACTCCTCCCCCTGTTGGAGGCTGCAGGTCTTTGTGGCCATGTTGTGTCTGTGTCTGTTTGTACTGGTTTGTGACTTTGTGTGTGTTGAGACACTCGGTTAGTTTAGTTCGATTTGTGGGTTTATGTGATTTTACTTTGAGACACTTGTGATTTAGTTTTGTTTGCGTCTCTTAGTTTAGTCCCTTGTTTTTTTTGCGTAAACCTACGTGACTCGTTTTTGGCACAACTTGTCCTGTTCCTTTTCTTAGTTTAGGTAATTTTATGTACATATTTTAGCCTGTTCTGTTTAATTGACCCTGTACATTCCTTTTAATTAAATTGCCTTATTTATTCCATTTTACATCTTGGTTGTTTTGTTACTTCCTCGGTCCCGAGCAGAGCCGGGTCGGAACATAACCCATTTTAACCGATTAACGAGGCTCTGTGGTGGGTCATGTGTTTTTTTAGTTTTCGCCGCTCAATTCCCAATATCGACTGAACTTATTCTTTATTTCTTAACTTTGAAACTCAGATATTCTATAATAATGTGTTCAGTTTTTACAGTTATTCGCGGTGTTGCAGCTCCTCCTCCTCAAACCACTGGATCCACCTCAAGAGCAGAGTGAATTATTCTAAAATGTAAAACCTCTTTTGCCACATCAGTCTTTTCTTCCATTGCAACAAGTCGGTGAAACTCATGACCAACAGAAATGATCACATGAACTAAAATAAAAACATGTGCACGTCTGACCAGGAAACGGCTTTTGGAGAAGCAGATCTGTCCCTGTGTGTGATGATGAGCCTGGACAGAGTGAATGTTCTGCTGTGTGTGGCTCAAAATGGTTTTATCCATGTTTGATTCAGAAGCGAATCACTTGTTTTGTGAGTGAAATGTTCATATATTAAGACCCGGTCACAGATCCATTTGATTCTACTGTCGGAACATTTTTACATCAGGTGGAAATGAGCGTTTCTGCTGTGACCTGGAACGAGCGTCTGTCCTTTTGGTCAGCGTTTGTTCCACTGTCCCTGTGTAAATAAAGACCAGCTAAAGGGAAAAGGAGCTGTTCACTTCGTGACATCACAAGGTGGAACGGTGCGTTTGGAGCTTTAGAAATGTAGACAGAGGAATAATAAAGAGTCACTCAAACGTGTGAATGAAACAAACACAACTGCAGGTCTGTTTGTGAGGAGAAAACCCGACTTAAAGCTCACGAGAGTCCGTTTTGTGGGAATCTGGGACCTCATAAGATGTTCGTATCGATTGAATCTGGTTTAGTTCTGTAGTTTTGTTCTTTTTCGGTCTCGTTTCAGTCAGAACAGAGGAGGATTCTGCTGTATTTTGGATTCTTCTTTCACGTTGCTCTCGGAGACAGATTGGAGTAGCTGTGGCGTAAATGCCGGTGGTGTTATCTGCAGCTGGACTCGGGGGACGCTCCGGAGACAAAACGGACACGATTTCCTCTTCACTCCAGGACGACTCGGGGCCCCGCGCGCCGACAGCTCCGTCCCTCTGGAAATAAAAGAACGGCGTGTTTTTGCGAACGGCGTCACGGGAAAAACAGGCGCTTAATTACGCCTCTTCAGCCTCTTCTCAGCAGGTTTGTGAAACGATGAAACGAACCGTGATTCAGACAATTACTGTAAAAAACCATCTGGAGATGATGAGAGAGTCGAGCGAAAATGCAACCGTCTCATGGCCCTGTAATCACACCTGGAGAACAGGCCAATCTCCAAAAACACCTACTTCTGCTCAAACTTTTCACAATTTCACCATCAATTACCTTTTATTCCCCAGAGTATTTTTCTGAGTTTGAATGAGGCGAATAAGTGGCTTAATTATTGTAATTTGAGATAATAATGGGGAGAAGGAGTGATTATCAGGACCGCGGCGAGCCTATTCTTCTAACTCCCATCCTGTGTGTGTTTAAAGATCAGATTTCAGGTTTGGCTCAAACGTTCATGTGTTTTTAAAATGAAACTTGTGAGTTCGGATTAAACCTTTATTGATCCATACGAAGAGTGAAATCAAAGCTACAGTCTCGTTTTTCACAGATATCGATCCTAAAAAGGCCCATTGACAAGACAGAGCACAATACCTGGTTTAGGTCTGGTTTGGTCCTGGTTTGGTCCTGGTTTGGTCCTGGTTTGGTCCTGGTTTGGTCCTGATTTAGTCCTGGTTTGGTTCTGCTTTAGGTCTGGATTGATCCTGGTTTGGTCCTGTTTTAATCCTGCTTGAGCCTGGTTTAGTTCTGGTTTAGTCCTGTGTTCTGTCCTGGTTTCATGTGTTTACACATGGCTCTGGTCCTAGTCCCGGCTCTGGTCTTTGGCTCTGGTCCTGGCTCTGGTCCTGATCCGGGCTCTGGTCCCGGCTCTTGTCCTGGCTCTGGTCCTGATCCGGGCTCTGGTCCTGGCTCTGGTCCTGAGTGATCAGGCAGAGTGGAGCGCTGGAGTTCACTAAAGCCGGACTTGGACCTGGACCTGTGTTTTATGGCCGTTCTGAGAGTCGGACGAGCAAAAGCCAAAAGGATAAATCTGAGCTAAAGATTCAGAATCAGCAGAACGAGCGGGAGCACTGGCAGAACGAGGATGTGGGCAGGAAGAGGGCAGGAAGAGGGCAGGATGTGGGCAGGAAGAGGGCAGGACGTGGGCAGGACGTGGGCAGGAAGAGGGCAGGACGTGGGCAGGAAGAGGGCAGGAAGAGGGCAGGAGGTGGGCAGGAAGTGGGCAGGACGTGGGCAGGAAGAGGGCAGGATGTGGGCAGGAAGAGGGCAGGATGTGGGCAGGAAGAGGGCAGGAAGAGGGCAGGATGTGGGCAGGAAGAGGGCAGGACGTGGGCAGGAAGAGGGCAGGAAGAGGGCAGGATGTGGGCAGGAAGAGGGCAGGACGTGGGCAGGACGTGGGCAGGAAGAGGGCAGGACGTGGGCAGGAAGAGGGCAGGAAGAGGGCAGGAGGTGGGCAGGAAGTGGGCAGGGCAGGACTAAACCAGGTCTAAACCAGGTCTAAACCAGGTCTAAACCAGGTCTAAACCAGGACTAAACCAGGACTAAACCAGAACTAAACCAGGATTTAAGAAGGACCAAAACAAGACTATAGCAGGATTTAAGCAGGACTAAAACAGGAGTAAACAAGGACCAAAACGGGTCTAAAACAGAACAAAACCAGGATTAAGCCAGGTCTAAATCAACTTTAAACAAGGACTAAACCAGGACTGAACCAGGACTGAACCAGGACTGAACCAGGACTAAACCAGGACTAAGCCAGGACTGAACCAGGACTGAACCAGGACTAAACCAGGACTAAACCAGGACTAAGCCAGGACTGAACCAGGACTGAACCAGGACTGAACCAGGACTGAACCAGGACTGAACCAGGACTGAACCAGGACTAAACCAGGACTAAACCAGGACTAAACCAGGACTGAACCAGGACTGAACCAGGACCAAACCAGGACTATAGCAGGTCTAAAGCACTGACATTAGTACTGTGTATAAATCCTTCTTCTTCCTCGCGCTCTGAGCTCAGGTAAACCTCCTCCATCGCTGTGGAGCCTCTCGCTGTGACAGGAGCCTCGCCCCTGTCAGAGCGACAGGAGCCTCGCCCCTGTCAGAGCGACAGGTGCGTTGGAGACAGGCTCAGGTTTAATTAGCTTCAGCGCGACAGTAACGAGGCGAGCTTTGGTCCGGCCTGTCGCTAATTAGAGCTTCAGATTCTGAGACAGAAACTTTATCAGGGCGACAGGAGCAGAGGACGCTCACAGTGGAGACACGGGGACTCGGGGGACTCGGGGAGACCGGGGGACTCGGGGGACCCAGGGGACTCGGGGACTCGGGGACTCGGGGACTCGGGGACTCGGGGGACTCGGGGGACTCGGGGACTCGGGGGACTCAGGGGACTCGGGGACTCGGGGACTCGGGGACTCGGGGACTCGGGGACTCGGGGACTCGGGGACTCGGGGGACTCGGGGAGACCGGGGGACTCGGGGGACCCAGGGGACTCGGGGACTCGGGGACTCGGGGACTCGGGGACTCGGGGGACTCGGGGGACTCGGGGGGACTCGGGGACGGGCTGGAGGCTCCAGGTTGTTTGGACCTGGAAGTTTAGGTCCAAACGATGGATCGAGTCGGTTTTGACAGTTTTCTGAACGTCCAGAGTGAACTCCACTCTGAAAAATAAACCACGATCAAAACACGACAACAAATACCAAAAAAATGACTTTATACTCCTGAAAGTGTTAATCACAACATCTCCACCTCCCGACCAGGACTAAACTAGGACTAAACCAGGACTAAACCAGGACTAAACCAGGACTAAACCAGGACTAAACCAGGACTAAACCAGGACTAAACCAGGACTAAACCAGGACTAAACCAGGACTAAACCAGGTCTAAACCAGGACTAAACCAGGTCTAAACCAGGTCTAAACCAGGACTAAACCAGGACTAAACCAGGTCTAAACCAAGACTAAACCAGGTCTAAACCAGGTCTAAACCAGGACTAAACCAGGACTAAACCAGGACTAAACCAGCTCTAAACCAGGTCTAAACCAAGACTAAACCAGGTCTAAACCAGGTCTAAACCAGGACTAAACCAGGACTAAACCAGGTCTAAACCAAGACTAAACCAGGTCTAAACCAGGAGAAAAAACAGTACATAAAACAGGTCTAATCCAGGTCTAAACCAGGTCTAAACCAGGTCTAAACCAGGACTAAAACAGGACTAAAACAGGACTAAACCAGGTCTAAACCAAGTCTAAACCAGGACTAAACCAGGACTAAACCAGGACTAAACCAGGACTAAACCAAGACTAAACCAGGACTAAACCAGGACTAAACCAGGACTAAACCAGGACTAAACCAGGACTAAACCAGGTCTAAACCAGGACTAAACCAGGTCTAAACCAGGTCTAAACCAGGACTAAACCAGGACTAAACCAGGTCTAAACCAAGACTAAACCAGGTCTAAACCAGGACTAAACCAGGTCTAAACCAGGACTAAACCAGGACTAAACCAGGACTAAACCAGCTCTAAACCAGGTCTAAACCAAGACTAAACCAGGTCTAAACCAGGTCTAAACCAGGACTAAACCAGGACTAAACCAGGTCTAAACCAAGACTAAACCAGGTCTAAACCAGGAGAAAAAACAGTACATAAAACAGGTCTAATCCAGGTCTAAACCAGGTCTAAACCAGGTCTAAACCAGGACTAAAACAGGACTAAAACAGGACTAAACCAGGTCTAAACCAAGTCTAAACCAGGTCTAAACCAGGACTAAACCAGGACTAAACCAGGTCTAAACCAAGACTAAACCAGGTCTAAACCAGGTCTAAACCAGGACTAAACCAGGACTAAACCAGGACTAAACCAGCTCTAAACCAGGTCTAAACCAAGACTAAACCAGGTCTAAACCAGGTCTAAACCAGGACTAAACCAGGACTAAACCAGGTCTAAACCAAGACTAAACCAGGTCTAAACCAGGAGAAAAAACAGTACATAAAACAGGTCTAATCCAGGTCTAAACCAGGTCTAAACCAGGACTAAAACAGGACTAAAACAGGACTAAACCAGGTCTAAACCAGGACTAAACCAGGTCTAAACCAGGTCTAAACCAGGACTAAACCAGGACTAAACCAGGTCTAAACCAAGACTAAACCAGGTCTAAACCAGGTCTAAACCAAGACTAAACCAGGTCTAAACCAGGACTAAACCAGGACTAAACCAGGTCTAAACCAGGTCTAAACCAGGTCTAAACCAAGACTAAACCAGGACTAAACCAGGACTAAACCAGGACTAAACCAGGACTAAACCAGGTCTAAACCAGGACTAAACCAGGACTAAACCAGGTCTAAACCAAGACTAAACCAGGTCTAAACCAGGTCTAAACCAGGACTAAACCAGGTCTAAACCAGGTCTAAACCAGGTCTAAACCAGGACTAAACCAGGACTAAACCAGGTCTAAACCAAGACTAAACCAGGTCTAAACCAGGTCTAAACCAGGACTAAACCAGGTCTAAACCAAGACTAAACCAGGTCTAAACCAGGTCTAAACCAGGTCTAAACCAGGTCTAAACCAAGACTAAACCAGGTCTAAACCAGGTCTAAACCAGGACTAAACCAGGACTAAACCAGGTCTAAACCAAGACTAAACCAGGTCTAAACCAGGAGAAAAAACAGTACATAAAACAGGTCTAATCCAGGTCTAAACCAGGTCTAAACCAGGACTAAAACAGGACTAAAACAGGACTAAACCAGGTCTAAACCAAGTCTAAACCAGGACTAAACCAGGACTAGACCAGGTCTAAACCAGGACTGCAGCAGGAGACAGACACAGGGGTTTGGTGAATCCCGGAGTCGTGTGAATCACTTAAAGGATTAAAGTGGGATTAGGGCAGAGACTCTGTTAATTCAACCTGGACTAAAAACGTCTCGTAAATGAATTTAGTGGAAGTGAAATAATCACATTAGAAACGGGATCGGAGTCGGTCCAGAGTCTGAACAGGAGCTCTGGGACAGGAGGGTCCAGAGTCTGAACAGGAGCTCTGGGACAGGAGGGTCCAGAGTCTGAACAGGAGCTCTGGGACAGGAGGGTCCAGGGTCTGAACAGGAGCTCTGGGACAGGAGGGTCCAGAGTCTGAACAGGAGCTCTGGGACAGGAGGGTCCAGAGTCTGAACAGGAGCTCTGGGACAGGAGGGTCCAGGGTCTGAACAGGAGCTCTGGGACAGGAGGGTCCAGGGTCTGAACAGGAGCTCTGGAAACAGAACGCTTTCACCACGTTCACTTTTACTGTTTTAAAATGTCATTCACCCAAAACTAGGCTAAGTCGCTCCCCCTTCAGAGCGCTCCCCCTTCAGAGCGCTCCCCCTTCAGAGCGCTCCCCCTTCAGAGCGCTCCCCCTTCAGAGCGCTCCCCCTTCAGAGCGCTCCCCCTTCAGAGCGCTGCTCCTTCAGAGCGCTCCCCCTTCAGAGCGCTCCTCCTTCAGAGCGCTCCCCCTTCAGAGCGCTCCCCCTTCAGAGCGCTCCCCCTTCAGAGCGCTCCCCCTTCAGAGCGCTCCTCCTTCAGAGCGCTCCTCCTTCAGAGCGCTCCCCTTCAGAGCGCTCCCCTTCAGAGCGCTCCCCCTTCAGAGCGCTCCTCCTACAGAGCGCTCCTCCTTCAGAGCGCTCCTCCTTCAGAGCGCTCCTCCTTCAGAGCGCTCCCCCTTCAGAGCGCTCCTCCTTCAGAGCGCTCCTCCTTCAGAGCGCTCTTCCTTCAGAGCGCTCCTCCTTCAGAGCGCTCCCCTTCAGAGCGCTCCCCTTCAGAGCGCTCTTCCTTCAGAGCGCTCTTCCTTCAGAGCGCTCCTCCTTCAGAGCGCTCCCCCTTCAGAGCGCTCCCCCTTCAGAGCGCTGCTCCTTCAGAGCGCTGCTCCTTCAGAGCGCTCCCCCTTCAGAGCGCTCACCCTTCAGAGCGCTCCTTTCAGAGCGCTCCCCTTCAGAGCGCTGCTCCTTCAGAGCGCCCCTTCAGAGCGCTCCCCTTCAGAGCGCTCTTCCTTCAGAGCGCTCCCCTTCAGAGCGCTCCCCTTCAGAGCGCTCTTCCTTCAGAGCGCTCCCCTTCAGAGCGCTCCTCCTTCAGAGCGCTCCCCCTTCAGAGCGCTCCCCCTTCAGAGCGCTGCTCCTTCAGAGCGCTGCTCCTTCAGAGCGCTGCTCCTTCAGAGCGCTCCCCCTTCAGAGCGCTGCTCCTTCAGAGCGCTCCCCCTTCAGAGCGCTCACCCTTCAGAGCGCTCCACCTTCAGAGCGCTCCTCCTTCAGAGCGCTCCCCCTTCAGAGCGCTCCCCCTTCAGAGCGCTCCTCCTTCAGAGCGCTCCCCCTTCAGAGCGCTCCCCCTTCAGAGCGCTCCTCCTTCAGAGCGCTCCTCCTTCAGAGCGCTCCCCCTTCAGAGCGCTCCCCCTTCAGAGCGCTCCCCCTTCAGAGCGCTCCTCCTTCAGAGCGCTCCTCCTTCAGAGCGCTCCCCCTTCAGAGCGCTGCTCCTTCAGAGCGCTGCTCCTTCAGAGCGCTCCCCCTTCAGAGCGCTCCCCCTTCAGAGCGCTCCCCCTTCAGAGCGCTCCTCCTTCAGAGCGCTCCTCCTTCAGAGCGCTCCTCCTTCAGAGCGCTCCCCCTTCAGAGCGCTCCTCCTTCAGAGCGCTCCCCCTTCAGAGCGCTCCCCCTTCAGAGCGCTCCCCCTTCAGAGCGCTCCTCCTTCAGAGCGCTCCTCCTTCAGAGCGCTCCCCCTTCAGAGCGCTCTCCCTTCAGAGCGCTCCCCCTTCAGAGCGCTGTCCCAACACCTCTGCACATCACACCGGGTTTGTGCAGTTTCGTGTCGTGTTTTTGTGTATTTTTACGGTGAATTGCCGCGTTGGAGCTTGGGGGCGGAGCCTCGTACAGACTCGTACTGCTCACTGTCGGGAGGGTTTGAACAGGGCCCAGGAGAGATCCCTAGATTACACAAGAATTAAGAACTAGTCCTGAATGTGATCACAACAAACCCCCACCTGAGATTTCCCCCAGGAAACAGGACTAAACCAGGACTAAACCAGGTCTAAACCAGGACTAAACCAGGACTAAACCAGGACTAGAACCAGGACTAGAACCAGGACTAAAGCAGGA
Organism: Odontamblyopus rebecca; assembly: GCA_030686955.1. Lineage (NCBI taxonomy): Eukaryota > Metazoa > Chordata > Actinopteri > Gobiiformes > Gobiidae > Odontamblyopus > Odontamblyopus rebecca. The sequence continues at coordinate 2,055,938 of CM060671.1, forward strand.
CTAAAGCAGATCTAAAGCAGGTCTAAAGCAGGTCTAAACCAGGTCTAAACCAGGACTAAACCAGGACTAGAACCAGGACTAGAACCAGGACTAAAGCAGGACTAAAGCAGATCTAAAGCAGGTCTAAAGCAGGTCTAAAGCAGGTCTAAACCGGGACTAAACCGGGACTAAACCGGGACTAAACCGGGACTAAACCAGGTCTAAACCAGGACTAAACCAGGACTAAACCAGGACTAGAACCAGGACTAAAGCAGGACTAAAGCAGGACTAAAGCAGGACTAAAGCAGGTCTAAAGCAGATCTAAACCAGGTCTAAACCAGGTCTAAACCAGGTCTAAACCAGGACTAAAGCAGGACTAAAGCAGGACTAAAGCAGGTCTAAAGAAGGTCTAAACCAGGACTAGATTAGAGGAATCAAATCCAGGACTATAGCAGGGTTAAGTTGGGTCTTTCGTCATCGTTTCATCTGACATCACTCGTTTCTTTTGTCGCTCTGTTTCTTTTCCCTCTTCTTCCCCGTCCTCTTCTCTGTCCCCATGTCCTCTCCTCTTTCCTCCTCTCATGATTAAACCAGGTCTAAACCAGGTCTAAACCAGGTCTAAACCAGGTCTAAACCAGGTCTAAACCAGGTCTAAACCAGGTCTAAACCAGGTCTAAACCAGGTCTAAACCAGGTCTGACACAAACTAACTCCAGATTACTAAAGATTAGGACTAAGCGCTGGTTAAATCCACACGGTTTAGCATCATAAGGACTAAAAAGGCCCCAAATTCTTCCCATAAACGTTTCGAGTTTCTTTTCCGTCACAATATTTGCACAGAGACGATATAAACCCGCCTCTTTGATTATTTACTGTGACTTTGATGGATTGTGAATCTCCGAGCTCTTCTCCGTGAGGCGGACGTCTTGTTTTGGTGGATATCTCCGTTCTGAACCTGTCAGTGGGATTTATGTGAGGCGGGAGCGAGGTTTTCGGAGCGGTTTTGATGCTCCGGCGGTGAATAAAACATCACACGGAGCCACAGCCGGTCGGAGCTCAGATGAAACGTTTCTATGGAGATGTGTTTTTAACCTGATGAAGAGGTGAGAGCCTGAGCGGACAGAGGCCCCTGAAGACCTGAGGGCAACTTTAGTACTTTTCTCCTCACCTGGATTTTTTTCTTAATTTCGCTTTTAAAACTGCCCCTTTTACCCCTAATGAAGTGTTCTACCTCCTTTTGTTCAGTCCAACCTGTTATTTCACAATCTGCTGCTGTAGTTGTGTCATGAGGCTGTGATAAAAGCTACAGGACCAGAAATAAAAAACACAATACAAAACACAGCAAACATGTAGAAACACCTTTTTTTTCTTAATTTAAGTCTGTAAGTAAATAAAAAATCTCCTTATTGCCCTAAAAACAAAAAAAGTGCAGTGGCTCCATGACTTTCCTGGTCCAGTCCTGGAAACAGCTCCTGTCAGGACCACGGCCAGAGCCACAGCACTTCTGCATTTCCAGGGTGGAAATTACATTTGGATTTGTTCATTTGGACTGAAATAAACCTTTAAATAAAAATAGAAAGAGATGCACAATTACACACACCAAGATGTGTCATTTTCCATGTGTGTGAGAATTAACTCCACTTAGAGCGACTTTTTCCCTCGTTCTAAACACACACAGTCAGAGGAGTCGACCATCTTGACTCACTTCACTCTTTGGCAAAGTTTGGCTCGATCAAAATGGACGGAGCGCATGAGTTTGGGGAAAACAAAGTTCCTGTTGGACACTCGTTTTGCTCCCGTCATCACACAGCGTGAGTGTGACGTAGGATAAAGCCGCAGAAATGTACGGAAACCTCTATGTCTGCACTTTCAGAGGGGAAAAGGACGTTTCTGTCTTTTACACTTACAAAGTTCTGCGGTTATACAAACACGTTCCTCTGTGTCGTGGACGATGTCGTTGGTCTTCGAGGATTAACCTGAGCTTCTGTCGGAGGAGTGAGCTCAAAGTCAGGCTCATCTTTAACCCGAGCTTTGTTTAAAGGAGAGAACGGCTGCACTGCTTAAAGCTCAGACAAAATGTAAAATCTAAACACTTAAATCTGTCAGAAAATGACCTAAAAGTAGTGAAATGTTCTGTCCGTGCAGAAAGATCATTTTACTGGACAAGTTCTCTTCAAATAAACGACCTCCAGACGAGAACGACGCGTCTCTGAGAGTTCACGGGCTGGAAATAAGTTCTCAGATGTCAAATTCTAAATAAAATGCATTAAATTCTGCTCAATTCTAGATAAACAGACTTAAAACCAGTTTATGATGAGTGTTCAGAGTGTTCATGGCCTGATAAAGTGCTTAAATCAGTCTGATGATCGGTTTGGCAAATCTGTGTCACTGATTCTAAAAACAAGTGAAGTGCTGAAGGGGAAACTCTGGTAAATGGATCGTAGCTTCTTCTTTCAAACATTTATTGCCTAAATTTATGATTTTCTGATGAGTTGAGTCGTGGAAGAAAAATATGTGGCAGTTTTTAAGCTTCTGCAACCAAGTCAGAAGAATAAACAGCATAAAGAACCTGAGAGAAGTTTGAAAATCTTGGACAGATCAGAGAAATGTGCAGATTTGAAAGTAGAAAAATACATTTGTTTTAAGTCAAAATGTTCTAGAAACAACTGGATTTTACTCATCAAGAAATGTTAAAATAAGAAAATATGTCCAGGGCTTCATGAATCTCAAAATAAAATCACTGATTCTGAGCAATAATCAGAGTTTTAAATGATCTAAAATAAGAATAAATTAAGATGAAAACTGATAACTAGAATCTGAAGCTGTTATTGACTCTTTTATTCTTGATTTTAGTTCATGAATCTTAATGAAATTCTTTTTTTCTTTATTTTAAGACTAATTACCTCTTGGTAATTTACTGACAAATTGCAGCGATCGCCTCAAACTTTAAAATCTGTTCAATAAATCAACATGAGGAACCTGAAGTTTGAAAATCTCGGGCGGATCAGAGGAATTTGCAGCGTTTACAGAGTCACGGATCAGAGCTCGAAGCCTGAGGTTTGTGGTGATCCAAACACCGGGCAGTTTGTCCCTGGAGCTATGGACGTTTGAGAGGCCACAGGAAATGGGGAAATACTTATAGGAAAAATACGTCTCGGACAATAGGGAAAGAACCATTTCACCAGTGAATGAAACACCAGAGGCTCCAGTCACATGTCACAAACCAGAAACGTGTGACTGATTCTGACTCAGATCTGCTGACCCAGACTCAGATCTGCTGACCCGGACTCAGATCTGCTGACCCCGACTCAGATCTGCTGACCCCGACTCAGATCTGCTGACCCGGACTCAGATCTGCTGACCCGGACTCAGATCTGCTGACCCCGACTCAGATCTGCTGACCCGGACTCAGATCTGCTGACCCCGACTCAGATCTGCTGACCCTCCCTGCCCGGGCCTCCTGTGAAACTGACCTTTGCCTGAGACACAAAGTCACTGCTGAGGATTCTGGACTTTTTACATTTTTGTGAAAAAGGCTAAACCCTGATGGAAGTTATTTCTTACTTGAGCTGAAATAACACGTACCATGAAATAACTTTTGATAAATATTTGCCAGTTCCAAATAAACGACACGTCTAATGTATAAAAAAAAAAAACAAGGAAGAAAACCTGACCACTGACGCTGCACGTTTTTCTTCTTCGTCTGTTTTCTTTGGTTTTGCGTAGCCGATCAGAGTCCTGCACGGGTTCAGGTTCCTGCAGATTCCCGACGGGTAAACCGCAAATTTTAATGAAAAATGTGCTGGGTTTGCAAAACATCATGTGAACAAAACCCAGGGCTGTGCTTTAGTGAAACGCAAAAATGCTGTTTGTACGAGATAATTAAATGTGAAATCCACATGTTTTGGCGGCAAACATTCCCACAAATCTCTGCCACTTTCATCTTCAAACCTCACGAGACGTCCTGCAGCTCAAAATGAACTCCTGATGAGCTGAAAGGAAAACGAGTAAGTGGAGAGTATAACTGGTCGGACTGATTTTCATGCGGGTGCAGTTCGGGTGTTGGTTGGATCGGTTTTGTGGGAAAATGGGTCGGGTGCGGTGCTGAGGTACGACGAGGTATGACTGAAGTATGACGCGCAGGACTCGGGCCGATCGCACTTTCTTTGATTCAGTCTTTGACCGTGTCGTCGATCGCCGTGTCTCCGGTGCAGCGGAAAAAATACAAAAAAAAAATGGTTTCAAGTTGAAACTTTCTGTGGTAAAACGTGCAGAGGGAAACTCGGAAGAAGCAGCCGCGAGAAGTTTTACTGTTTAGTCCAAGAGAGTGAGAGATCGGCGAAAAAATAACTCTGAGCTTCAGCGTCGGTTTGAGGAGGACGGCGAAAGGGTGGTGCTGCAGGTGGAGGAGGCCTGGGCAGTGATACAGGATCATAAGGCTGCAAAAGTATCAGTTTCATTACCGTCATTAAAAAATCTGTTGCACATAAGGACCTGATATAATATTAGGAGCATTTTGGCTTCAGGGAAGAGGCTGCAAATGTCTCCGGCCCTGCGTCAGGCCAGATCCACCACAGTCGCTTCAGACACGGGAACAGCAGGACTTCCTCCCTCCGCTCTCTCTCCTCTTCAAACGTGGTTCCGCTCGGAGATTTCCCTCCACACGCAGCAGGAAGAAGAAAAAAACCCGACTGACGCTTCGTGTGCGACGCTGAGCCCAAAAGTTTGTGATGGAGACGTTTTACTGAAGCCGAGAGTCGAGAGGGGACGAGGCTGAAGAGGAGAAAGTTCCCGAGGGCGAAGTTAGACTTTCACAGAGGAGACGGGAACTTCTCCTCCTGCCGAGAGCGCAGCTCTGTCAGATACAACATTTGACTTTTTATTCTGAATCTGCCTCTTCTGAGACTTTCTTTTCTCGGCGAGTCCCAGATCATTAAATGGAGGAAGTTTGGTTTGATCAGAACTTGTGCCTCATCTTCAGATATAAAGCTGCTCTTCTGTTTCTGAGTAGTTTAGGTGCAGCTACAGAATAATTCTTAATTATTCAGGATAATGACTGAATTAGATAAATGCCCCGGCTCTTCTTTTGTATTTTACGGTTTCTAAACAGCAGTGAAAAGGATAAAAAACGCGCTGAAGAAATGACGAATGGCTGAAAACTGTAGAAATGTTTCCACGGTTCATCTCGTGTTGAACCTCAGACGCTCTCATCGTGATAAATCACTTTGAACTCGTGTAGAGCTGAAGTCGGACTCTCCCTCCATCGCCGCTGCGAAGTGGAATCACCGTCCGAGCGGCGTTCAGGGCATTACTTCTGTCGGAGTCGGAAAAATCCCGGTTGTTTTCCTGGAACGCACCATTAATCTTAACCCGGGTGAGTGTGAGGGGCCCGGCCTGTGCACAGGAAATAAAAATGTTTGATTAAATGGAAGGTGGGCGCGTTTAACACTGCAGAGCCTCTGAAAAGTGCTGAAACCATCTGACCTTCCCGCAATGGGTTTAGAACGATGTCGACTTATACGAGAATGGTGTAAAGTCGGGCTATTTTACTTCTATGGGGTATTAGCCATAGCACTTTGGAAAAACCGCCGTGGGCTTTGTTTGGCGCCTCGGCTCTTTCGCTTTCCTCTCCGCTCCGGTTTTCTCGTCTCTTTAAGATGGCACAAAAACACATTATTGGCCCGTGGACGGTGGCAGAGCCCCATTCGGACACTTTAATAGAATAATCTGCTGTTCTCTGCAAAGGAAAATGTCAGAATGACACTTGTATGTGTGTGTATCTGCTGGGGTAATGTATGTGTTAGTGCATTTTGGGGTGGCCAAAAGAAAAAGAAAAACAGGAAACACAGGGTTTTCTTATGAATTAATGTAAAATAATGGCTTTTTAGGGTTTATTCCACAGTGCAAAAACGGGAAAACTGTAACCAAAATGTGCACAGAAATATTTCCAGTGGTGCAGTGAAAGAAACAAGCACTTACAAGCAAAAAGCACAGAAACCAAAAAGGTCGACTTCTCCTCCAACTCACTCTCTTTTGCTCGGTCTCTCTCCGTCTCTCTTGCTCTCGCACCTTTAAACACCGTTCCCGTCTTCCACGTTACATAACATCCCTCTGAAACATTCACTGACTTCATTCCTATTCTGAATGCGCAATGTTTCCGAGGGCAACAGTTACATACACACAGTAGCTTCCATAACGCGTCAGGAAGTGACCTACAACAGTTCAGATAAACACAAACGGATAATCGTCCATGTCCGTGTGGCCGGGTTTGCCCGAACGCTCCGGCAGGGAGGAGCAGGAAGGAGCAGGAAGGAGCAGGAAGGAGCAGGAAGGAGCAGGAAGGAGCAGGAAGGAGCAGGAAGGAGCAGGAAGGAGCAGGAAGGAGCAGGCGGCTGTGGGGAGCAAACGGTTGATTTATGGCCTGATTTGGAGGACAGTCCTGGTGCTTCAGAGTGGGCGCCCTCAGCCGCAGCAGAGGTTATGGAAAATGGAGTTTCCTGCGGGTGAGCGGGTGTTTCCTGCGGGTGAGCGGGTGTTTCCTGCGGGTGAGCGGGTGTTTCCTGCGGGTGAGCGGGTGTTTCCTGCAGGTGAGGGGTGTTTACTGTGGGTGAGCGGGTGTTTCCTGCGGGTGAGCGGGTGTTTCCTGCGGGTGAGCGGGTGTTTCCTGCGGGTGAGCGGGTGTTTCCTGCGGGTGAGGGGTGTTTACTGTGGGTGAGCGGGTGTTTCCTGCGGGTGAGCGGGTGTTTCCTGCGGGTGAGCGGGTGTTTCCTGCGGGTGAGCGGGTGTTTCCTGCGGGTGTTTCCTGCGGGTGAGCGGGTGTTTCCTGCGGGTGAGCGGGTGTTTCCTGCGGGTGAGCGGGTGTTTCCTGCGGGTGAGCGGATGTTTCCTGCGGGTGTTTCCTGCGGGTGAGCGGGTGTTTCCTGCGGGTGAGCGGGTGTTTCCTGCGGGTGAGCGGGTGTTTCTTGCGGGTGAGCGGGTGTTTCTTGCGGGTGAGCGGGTGTTTCTTGCGGGTGAGCGGGTGTTTCCTGCGGGTGAGCGGGTGTTTCCTGCGGGTGAGCGGGTGTTTCCTGCGGGTGAGCGGGTGTTTCCTGCGGGTGAGCGGGTGTTTCTTGCGGGTGAGCGGGTGTTTCCTGCGGGTGAGCGGGTGTTTCCTGCGGGTGAGCGGGTGTTTCCTGCGGGTGAGCGGGTGTTTCCTGCGGGTGAGCGGGTGTTTCCTGCGGGTGTTTCCTGCGGGTGAGCGGGTGTTTCCTGCGGGTGAGCGGGTGTTTCCTGCGGGTGAGCGGGTGTTTCCTGCGGGTGAGCGGGTGTTTCTTGCGGGTGAGCGGGTGTTTCCTGCGGGTGAGCGGGTGTTTCCTGCGGGTGAGCGGGTGTTTCCTGCGGGTGAGCGGGTGTTTCCTGCGGGTGAGCGGGTGTTTCCTGCGGGTGAGCGGGTGTTTCCTGCGGGTGAGCGGGTGTTTCCTGCGGGTGAGCGGGTGTTTCCTGCGGGTGAGCGGGTGTTTCCTGCGGGTGAGCGGGTGTTTCCTGTGGGTGAGCGGGTGTTTCCTGCGGGTGAGCGGGTGTTTCCTGCGGGTGTTTACTGCGGGTGTTTCCTGCGGGTGAGCGGGTGTTTCCTGCGGGTGAGCGGGTGTTTCCTGCGGGTGAGCGGGTGTTTCTTGCGGGTGAGCGGGTGTTTCCTGCGGGTGTTTCCTGCGGGTGTTTCCTGCGGGTGAGCGGGTGTTTCCTGCGGGTGAGCGGGTGTTTCCTGCGGGTGAGCGGGTGTTTCCTGCGGGTGAGCGGGTGTTTCCTGCGGGTGAGCGGGTGTTTCCTGCGCTCTCCCCGGGGACTCGTGGGGACGGACCTGCTCCTTCACAAACATGTGCCAGGGGACAGGAAATATGTCAATGCAAATTTGACTTGACAGCCCCAGAATGTAAATAAAAGTGTCGTAGTCCTCGAGATCGGCCTCGAGACCAATTTTGCAGTTTTGGTCTCGTCTCAGACTCGGCCGCATTTGGACTCGGTCTGTCCGGTCCCTGAGGTGTGACACTCGATGAGTTAGAAAATGGAGATAGACATAAAAACGCTGATATATTTGTGCCAAAATAACTGTAAAATACAAATAAATGTAGGAAATGATGGTCTTGATTTGGTCTTGATAGGCTGTGCGCTCGGTCTTGTCTCGGTCTTGACCCTCAGAGGTCTCGGTCTTATCTCGGTCTCCACCTAAAGAGGTCTTGGTCTCATCTTGGTCTTGTCTTGGTCTCGACCCTCAGGTCTCAGTCTTGTCTTGGTCTCGACCCTCAGAGGTCTTAGTCTTGTCCTGGTCTTGGGACCCTGTGGTCTTGGACTGTCTTGGTTTGGACTACATCAGTAGTGAATCCACACAAGCACCGAGGAACTCTGTAGTTTTGTTTTGTTTTTTGAGTCTTATATGTTGTTATATTTTGTTGTCTTCTGTTTATTTTGTATTTATTTCCTCTAAATGACAAGAAGTATAAATAAAAGTATAAAACGTGGTGTTACTGCAGAACTAAAGCACTGTTATTGCCATTGTTTGTGCTTTTATTGTGATAACTGAAGTGTTTTTATGTGTTTGTCCTGAGGTCTGTCCCAGAGCAGCTGTAATGACGTCTGGTTCAGATGTCATTTCACAGAGTCTCATGTTCGACCCGGCGCTGAAAGGGAATCTGAAGGTCTTCTGTAAAGCGCCGTCACAAGAGCGAGATGAGACTAATGCTTCATTATCGGAGCCCCAAACAACACTGGATCACGGCACATTACAGAATTATCCACAGAGACGCAAGATTAAGCACAGTGTAATTGTGAAGACACCGAGACTGCAATTATTTAGGCCCTGAACTGTCCCCGTGTCTCTGTGGAGCCCGAGTCTGTGCAAAAGCTGCAAACCCTGAACCTCAGACCTCTGCAAACATGTTCAGAAGTGTCGCCGGGGTCCTCCCGCTGTGTCAGATGCCCTCCCCGTGTCTTCATGCACTACAAAAAAGGATTTTCTAGCATAGTTAAACTGTCTTGAATTAAGCAGATTCATCTTAAAAGAACAATTCTGAGATATTTTAACTTAATAAGACAAGATTTTTTTTCCTTGTTTCCAGATATCCATCCTGATTTATCTTATCTCGATATTACAACTTATTCTCAGCACTTTTTATATTAACTCAGTCCAGGTTAAGCCTCTTTAACTTCCTTCTCAAACCAATAAGGGGAAAAATCTGTCCATAAATACTTGAAACTCGTGTTTTCTGCTCAGAACAAGATTCAGATTTTGTCTTGTTTTAAGAAAATTTGGTAAGTGGAAATTTCTTACTAAATTTCACTTAAAATAGGGCATTTTTACCAGATTTTTTTCTTATTTTTGATAGGCCTTTTTTGCAGTGTGGGGTCTTACTAAAGTCTAAAAGCTGCAAACATGTTCTGAAGTACGTGGGATTCTTGGTGAATGTAAAATCCCTCCGCCGTCCCGGTAGAATCCACGGCAAAGGGGAAATTGGATTTGTCGGCTGGTTCTGTGCACCTGTCCGGGCGACAGGAGGAGAGGCACTTAGAGAACTCCCACACACCGCCTCACTCCTGGTTTTACTTTTATTAATACATCGTTTCGGTCCCTCACACCTTCCTCAGGTATTAATAAAAGAAAAACTGGGAGTGAGACGGTGTGCGGGAGTTCACAGTTCATTTGTCGACTGGATAAAGGTTTATTTTGCTCAGATACGTTTTGCAGCTTCAGCTCTGGTCAGACGCTGGAGGACACGGCTTTACACACACATTTCTCTGATCTGGCCAAGATTTTCAAACTATTATCAGGTTCTTCATCTTTGCAGATTTATTCTCCACTCACTCGTTCTGGGGCTGCTTCATTCTCGTCTAGAGGTCGTTTATTTTAAGACTTTAAGACTAAAACTTGTCCAGTAAAATAATATTTCACCACTTTTAAGTCATTTTCTGATGGAAGTGTTTAGATTTTACATTTTGGCCATTTTTTTTTTGCAGTGAACAGGGTTCCCACGGTCATGGAAATCCTGGAAAAGTCATAGAAATTGGAAATGTCATTTTCCAGGCCTGGAAAAGTCATGGAATTTTAGTATCTCCAGCGTTCTGTTTAGTAGAAAACCAATTTAATAACCAAGTTTTTAAATAAATGTTTTAAAGTAATCACAGTGCACTCGTACAGTATTTACACATCACATTATTTTTTCCATCTTAATAAGTGTCAAATCCAAATATTATCAAAGAATAAACAAAGGTAAATTATTACATTTACTCACATTACTGCTCTGTAAAGCGCTTTGGGGATCTTGAAAGGTGCTATATAAATCCAATAATTAAGTAATTACTGTAATTTAATCGTTTTTATGAGTAATTTGTAGTTTTTGGAATAGGTCATTTTACTCAAGTATATTTTAACACAAGCATTTTACTACATTACAGTGGAACCCGCCCTCGTTACTGAAGAAAATCACACTGGTAGAGGGAAAAGAATCAAATAAAAATCTGACGGAAATGAAAGGAAATTATGTGAGGAAGAACATGCGTCATTTTTACTATAGAACGTCTCCAACCTGTTGCTCAGGAGCTGCCGGCAGATCTCCACGACTTTCTGAGCGGCTCGGCAAACGATTCCTCAATGATATTTATTGTGCTGAATGAGGCAAATTTGACTGATTAACCCACAAAGACCTATGACATCGTGTACGACACAGAGGAACATGTTTCTATAACCGCAGAACTTTGTAAGTGTAAAAGACAGAAACGTCCTTTTCCCCTCTGAAAGTGCAGACATAGAGGTTTCCGTACATTTCTGCGGCTTTATCCTACGTCACACTCACGCTGTGTGATGACGGGAGCAAAACGAGTGTCCAACAGGAACTTTGTTTTCCCCAAACTCATGCGCTCCGTCCATTTTGATCGAGCCAAACTTTGCCAAAGAGTGAAGTGAGTCAAGATGGTCGACTCCTCTGACTGTGTGTGTTTATAACGAGGGAAAAAGTGGCTCTAAGTGGAGTTAATTCTCACACACATGGAAAATGACACATCTTGGTGTGTGTAATTGTGCATCTCTTTCTATTTTTATTTAAAGGTTTATTTCAGTCCAAATGAACAAATCCAAATGTAATTTCCACCCTGGAAATGCAGAAGTGCTGTGGCTCTGTCCGTGGTCCTGACAGGAGCTGTTTCCAGGACTGGACCAGGAAAGTCATGGAGCCACTGCACTTTTTTGTTTTTAGGGCAATAAGGAGATTTTTAATTTACTTACAGACTTGAGATTTTGCATTTTTGTAGCTCAGGCCCTAAATTAAGCATTTTTATGTCCAAAAAGTTGTTTCTACATGTTTGCTGTGAGTTTTGTATAAAAGAGTGAATTTTATTTTCAGTTTTTTTTTCATCTCTATTTCTGGTCCTGTAGCTTTTATCACAGCCTCATGACACAACTACAGCAGCAGATTGTGAAATAACAGGTTGGACTGAACAACAGGAGGTAGAACACTTCATTAGGGGTAAAAGGGGCAGTTTTAAAAGCAAAATTAAGAAAAAAATCCAGGCGAGGAGAAATGTACTAAAACTGCCCTTAGGTCTTCAGGGGATAAATGTCTATTGTGATACCCAGCCTTGTAAACTAATAAATGGATAATGGTTTATGTTTTATAGACTTCTCACTGTGCCCTATCTGAGGCTCAGAGTGGCTCTTATATTTACTTTCTTGTGAGCACGAAAACTCGCAGCTCTCTGGGTTTTTCCTTTTGTAAAAGTAGCTCAATGGAGGAAAAAACGTTCGGTTATTGTGCAGAAGCGCCTTTGTGTCTTGGATCAGTTTGGATGCTGCTGGTGCTGAGCCAGAGATCGAGGTCGTGGACGATATTCAAGAAGGTGAATAATTCTCGAGAGGAAAGCGAAGAAAACCCTCGGCCAAAACTCTGACAGTTATTTGTGTTCAAATGCAAAACGGCGAATAACATAATAATGCAGAATGTGGCTGTGCCGGAGCTGTCGGCGTTTAAAACCTCCGCACCAAATCTGCCAACGCCTGAATTACCTAAAAGTCGACAAACGACTCGTGCTGGATTAGATTTAGGACTTTTACATCAAATCATTGCAATTAACTGAATAACTTTCACTCAAATTGCATTTTACTTGAGTAGGAATTAAGCAAAGTAAAGATACTTTTACTTAATTACAGTTTTTCAGTACTTTTCCACCTCTGGTCATGATGAAAACTAAAATCGTAAAGGTAAAGGTAAAGAGAACGAGGAGAGAAGAAAGTCGAAGGCGTCGGAGTTTTTAATGATTCGCAGTCTTCCATAAACGAAACTCCATTTCTGTTCACATTTTTCTTCATTGCCGTGAGTTGCAAAATTCATCTTTTCCAATTTAAGAAATAACGACATCAGGAAACGGCGGAGTTATTAAAGGAAGAGCAGCGGGTTTCCAGAGCGGCAGAATATTGCGTGTAGCTCTGAGGCGATTGAACCGTCTCATCACAAACAGCGGCGCCAAACCGGAGCTGATGTTTTTCACTAAATAGTTTCTGTTCCAGGCGCCGGACCCCAAACTTCTGCTGGATTAGTTTTGTCCTCAGGCTCTGACGTGTTTCCTGTGTCTTTATATCCATATTCTGTCCGTTCACTTTGCAGGTTCCGTCTTTGTCTTTATATTTATGCACTGGACCCTGGTTTATCGCCAGGGTCACGGTCCAAAAAGAACCTGTGATCAGCCAAATCCCTGAAGTATCAGCTTTATTTTTTACAATTATTCTACAATCCAATACTGAACTATAGACTGAAACCAAAGATCCAAACCTGTTTTCAGGACCAAGCATTTGTTTAAGAAATAAAAATATAAACGTTTTCTTACAAATAACTCTGGTAGTTTTTAAAAATAGTGTAAATAATCATTTTAATAATGAACAGGAGGTTGGACATTGTGCCTCAGGCGTGTTTCTCAGTCACGTCTTTTTCTACTGAAGCTGTGGTGCAGCGTCTTTTCCCACAACGAACCCAAGATTCATTTATTCTGTAAAGGCGCCTGCAGCCGCAGAGCTTCTACCTTCAGCAGCTCCAGAAGTTTCTCTTTTCTGTGATAGTTTCTTCTTCCTCGGCCTTTTGCCTTTGTCCTGCAGAACGTTTCCTCCACATTGTGGCTTTTGTCCTGGAGAAAATTTGCAAAGGTAAATGTGTCGGGCTGAACAGAGACGAGGCACAGAAACTGTGGACATAAGTGAAAGACCAATGTGACTTTTTCACTTCTAGACGACCTCAGCCTCAGGATTCAGAACACAAGGCACTGGGAAAAAAACAGCATAAAAAAATCTGCGAAACAACAAAGCTGCGAAAGGTGAACCGCGTTATAGCGACGGTTCACTGTGTATTGTCTGTTTGTGTGGCAGGGGCCATCTTTGTCTTTATGTTTATCCTCTCTTTGCGTCTCAGGGGCCATCTTCATCTTTATATTTATCCTCTCTTTGCGTCTCAGGGGCCATCTTTGTCTTCACATTTATCCTCTCTTTGCGTCTCAGGGGCCATCTTCATCTTTATATTTATCCTCTCTTTGCGTCTCAGGGGCCATCTTCATCTTTATATTTATCCTCTCTTTGCGTCTCAGGGGCCATCTTCATCTTTATATTTATCCTCTCTTTGCGTCTCAGGGGCCATCTTCGAGGAGAACGCCGTGAGGGACGATGAGGTGTTCCAGTTGGCTGTGTCGGACCTGAGCCTGAGCGACGACATTCTCCACAGCGAGAAGATCACGCACTCCATCAAACTCATCGAGGCCAACAACCCCTTCCAGGCTGTGCAAGAAGGTAAGGAGCCGACAGGGGCCTCCGGGGGCCGACACGAGCCTCCAGGGGCCTCCAGGAGTCTCCAGGAGCCTCCAGGGGCCTCCAGGGGCTGACAGGAGCCTCCAGGGGCCGACAGGAGCCTCCAGGGGCCGACAGGAGCCTCCAGGGGCCGACAGGAGCCTCCAGGGGCCGTCAGGAGCAGAGGATTACAGCTACAGTGGCCTCAGAGGGACAAACAAGAGCCACACACTCAAGTAATACTCTGATAACTGTACAACTCCCCCTTATGTAACAGATAATACTCCCTACAACTCCAGAAAAAATAAGAGTTAAATAGATTTAAACAGATTTAAATGAGCCCAAACCCTGATTTTAGGAGAGAATTGTCTCTCTGGTTCTTGTCTCTCTGGTTCTTGACCTTCGGGGCCACCGTAGTTTCTTCCTTTTGCTTCTAATTAAGTCTTTTTGGACTCGTTCTGCTCGGATTCACTCGCTCGCGAAACATCGAGCGCTCAGACTGGGGTAATCAGCACGACAAATTCATTTTCCCAGATAATGGTTTGATTTAATTAATTTTGTACAATTAGTGAAGCGTAAAGAGTTTCTGTTTGGGTTTCTGTGTGGAGCTTCCTGTTTGTAGGAGCATAAAAACGCCGCCGTATTTCGTCCTGTTTTTGTCGGTTGAGTATTTTCTTTAGGTCTCAGGTTTATTTATCGTACACAGACCGAAAGGCTCAGTCTGGAGCTTGAGCTCGTTACGTTTTTACCGTTTATTCCTCTGTCAGAGCGTCGTCTTCTCACCTGTTCATTCACAAAAACAGCGACAGGAAACAAACAAATCATTAAGAGAACAGCAAAGTCCTGCAGCACCGACTGACCGCTGTAAGGGGAGATCATCTGTGTCGGGTCAGGGGGCCTCAGGGGGCCACAGCTTTAACACACAGACAGAACAGCGACGTAAACACCGCACACACATCCACCAGAGAACAGAAAGAAATAAGACACCAAATTTATTCATCTATTTTATTTATTTCATGGACAGTGCATATTAATCAGCATTTCTGTAAACACACCCGAATTAGCCAAAGGCTGTTTTTCCTCCGTGGTCCCTGACAGCAGATTCTGTCCACCTAAAAACAAGAGGAAAACTTACAATAAAAACATAGAAAACAGTGGAGAAATATACGCACCGTTCCATAAGACGGCGGCACCACAACAATCAGTCGGCTACAAACCGACACTCGTAAAGAAGCACATGACCCTCGCACGCAGACACAGGGAGGGGCCAGCAGGGGGCAGCGGCCAGCAGGGGGCAGCGGCCAGCAGGGGGCAGTACAGCGGATAAAGACAGTGTCCACACATCTGGTTTGTGTTGGAGATAAACTGACCGAGTGGTGGAGGTGACGGACTGGGAATGATTTTACAGACGAGGCAGAGATTAGAGTGTTTGACCGTAAGGTAAGGTCAACTTTATTGTCCCCGAAAGGAAATTTGTCTTGGGCCACAGCACCGCCAAACCTGCAGAACATGCAAATTCACATACAAAGACAGTCATAGAAACATGCAGCAGGTAAACAGATCACTGTGAATACAATATCTGCTTCCCGGCAGCATTGAATCCGAGCTCCATTAAATTCATCAAATCCAAAAGTCCACCATAATAAATATGAATAAACACGATTATCCAAAGTCCACGTTCATAATATCAAAAAAAGAAAAAAAATCATTAAAAATAATCTTTGTCCGCACAGAAAATCCAATCTGAGTAAGTGATGTTTTTGGACAGTGGTGAAAATGGTTTGTTTTTGTATCCAGAATTTGAACAGTACTTGTACAGAGATTGCACAGGTTTCAGAGTTGTGGTGTTTGCCGGGACCAGACGGGTGAACAGTGATGTGAGAATCACTGAGTCACTGAGTGCAGGAACGTTTTAGCTGCTTGGACGTTTGGTGCCGCATGTGTTTGACGCTGCGAATACTGAACTTTATATGATGACTTATGTTATTAATGTGAGATTCGAATGATAATTTTGAGTCTATTAGAATTCCGAGATATTTGTTTCGTGGGACAATCTGCCGCCGTTCTCCAGAGACGAGGACGTCTGGAACCTGCTGGTGCATCACTCGTATGAACATGAGTGATGCACCAGCCGGACCTTGAAGGGGACAGTTTGTGTTTTTTTTCACATGATTGTGTTCGTCTCCGTCAGCAGAGTCGCAGCAGCTCTGACTTTCCTCCCCGACAGCGTCTGAGCCGAGTTCTTCCCGGTTTTGAAAGTTTCCTGGAGGCTGGGGTCATGAAAATAAAGAGTTTTTCTTCTCAAAACAATCTGTGTTCAAAAGAGCGACACATCTGCATCAGGACGTGAACAGGTAAAAAGTCAGAGCTCATAATATCTTTATTTATTTATGTATTTATTTATTTATTTAATTTAATGAGGACAATGCACGGTAATGAACACTTTGTCCAAATTCATGACAAATTTGCCGGAAATGTAAATTTGCCGGATTTATCCTGAAGCTACTTTCCATCCTTCCTCCTCCTCGGACATTTACAGACAAAAGACAAACAGCAACACAAACCATTTACAATTTACAAAAAACTATCCACATACAATATGCTGCACACATTAAACTCGCCTATGTTGACAGGTTTGATTGATTTTGAGCTCTTCTTTGAACGCCGTCAGGGTGGAACTCTCTCGTGTAGATGTCGGGGACTGTTCCAGTTCCTGCAGCCCTGAACAGAAATGGTGTTTTGTGTCTGTTCGTCTAAATGAACCCCACAGTCGCCTCTGGAGGCAGATCTGCTCCTGAGATTCTCTACGTCTAACAAATTCCCCCGAGGCAGGAGGAGCTCGGCCACGGAGGGATTTATAGATGAGACAAGCACGTTTAAAAGTTTTTAAATTTTCAACTTAAAAGACGGTATTTCTCTAAAATTTCACAGCGCTGAGTTGAATGTGGCTTTTTGGCGAACACCTCGATGCTTTTTTATAAAGTTGTTCTGTAGGTGTTGGTGCTGTGGTGCCTGCGGATGAACATACTGTAAAATAATCTTCTATATGAGACAGAATCATGCAGTGAAGGTCGGATTTAGCAGCATCAGTTGAAATAAAAGGTCTGATTTGTTTAAAGTTTGAAGATTAAATTTGACAGTGTTGACAACCTTTTTCACACGTTGCTATTTTCTCTCTAGAGTTTTGTTCTTTTTGGAGAATCACAAGCTCCATTTTTATATCGATTCTTCTGGAGCTTCTAGAGGCTTATGTACTTCTGGCTGTAGAGTGTTAACACTGAACTACTGAAAAAAGTGTTGGGCTCATGTGCGGCACCAAAGTTTTTTACAAAAGTCTTAAATTTCATGAGTCTATTTTTTGTAAACTCACCAGGACCTTCTTTCTCTCTCTGTCTCATCTCTGTCTCTCTCTCTCTCTTTCGTTCTGTCTCCTTTCTCTCTCTGTCTCCCTGCCTCGCCCTGTCTCTCTCTCTTTCTCTCTCCTGCATTTTTATTTCCGTCATTCCTTCCTCTCTTTCTTTCCACTTTCTCTTCCTTTCTCTATCTGCTCTCTCTCGTCTCCTTCCATCTCCTCTCTCGTTCTGCCCTCCATTTCTTCCCTTCTCTCTTTCTCCTTTCTATCTTTTTTCTCCCTCTTTCTTTTCTCTCTCCTCCTCTTCAGTGTGGCCATGGGGTGATTTCCAGCCCTTTTCTCTCTCCCTCCATCCCTCTCTTTGCTCTCCTCCTCCCTCTTTCTGCTCTTTCTCTCCTCTCTCTCCTCCATTTCAGTCTGACTCTGGGGAGGTTTCCAGCCCTTTTCTCCCTCTCTCCCTCCTTCTTTCTCCTCCTCTTCGGTGTGACCGTGGGGAAGTGTGAGTGATGTGAGTTGGATTTTTGTTCTTTCGATAAACTCACCTCTGCGTCCGGACGCTCTGGACTTCACCGTTTTCTCCAACAACTTTTTTTATTTTCCCACCGTTTGTTTTATGGACTAAAAACAAACCTGATGTTTCCACTGGAGGTTCTTCTGAACTCCACTCTGTTCTGAGCTCCACTCTGTTCTGAGCTCCACTCTGTTCTGAGCTCCACTCTGTTCTGAACTCCACTCTGTTCTGAGCTCCACTCTGTTCTGAGCTCCACTCTGTCCTGAACTCCACTCTGTTCTGAACTCCACTCTGTTCTGAGCTCCACTCTGTTCTGAGCTCCACTCTGTTCTGAGCTCCACTCTGTTCTGAGCTCCACTCTGTTCTGAACTCCACTCTGTTCTGAGCTCCACTCTGTTCTGAGCTCCACTCTGTTCTGAGCTCCACTCTGTTCTGAGCTCCACTCTGTCCTGAACTCCACTCTGTTCTGAACTCTATTCTTCATTTTTTTCTTGATCATCGTTTTCGATTAATCATTAACATTTTTATATTAAAACTCGGGCTGTCAATGTTAACACATTAACACATGTGATTAATCACAAACAAAGTGCGGATGGTCCTGAAGGCGGCGCCGGTGATTAGGTCAGTGATCAGGTCCATACGGATGTGAAGACGACAGATGAGACGGTGACTGGAGCTCAGGGCAAATTTATCTGCCAAAAACTGCCCCACAGGACTTTAGATAAACTCAGGGAGTTTGCAGATATCGCAGCGATGAACTCTTTCCACAGAAGCACGAGTTTAAAACACGTCTTAAAGCAGAACACGGGTTTGATTCAGCGGCAGAAACGACGACACTGAACCAACAACACACCGAGAGCAGCCGCGGTGACAGAACTACAGCGAGAGAAAAGTGTCAGTAATAGAACTTTTTCATTATAAACTGCATTTTTGTCTAAATATTTTGGTCTTTTTTTGAATAATTGCGATTAATCGTGATTAAACAAAATTCTAAAGTGTGATTAATCAGATTTTTAAAAAAAAATCATTTGACAGCACTAATTAAAATAATCTTCAAAGTTTCTTTATTTGTTTCCCAAGGGGAGAAATTGGACAGTGTTTGCTGCACCACATAAAACAGGAGCACCACACATGAGCTGTGCAAGGACTGAAAGTGTTCACTCACAGTGGGACAAAAGAGTTTTTCTACAGTCCCTGACAACAGTCTTGTCTCTTATCCATTTTGTAGAAACAAAAGTTTATAACCAGACTTTAAATTAATCGATTGGTTTTAGAAATGTCTCATATGAAAGTTAAAACCTCCCAAATTATGCTCAATATACTGAAATAAATTTGCTTCACTGGAGAAACACTGATCATTTAATGAACACAGAAAGGTCAGATTTAGACAAGACAAAAGTTTTGTTGCCTACAGAAAATTTAACAAATAATTTACTTCAAATACAAAAATCTGTTGCATAACGTCAGTGAATGAAGTAGTGGTGCTGAGATCCATATTTAATATCTTGTCTGACTTCCATGAGCCTGAAGGACTTCTGCTGCTGCTGCTGCTGCTGCTGCTGCTGCTGCTGCTGCTGCTGTTGCTGCTGCTGCTGCTGTGAGCTCGGGTCAGTGGTTTAGAGGAGATGATTAAAGTGACTTGTGGTTTCACAGGAGAAATGAAGGTCAGTTATTGGTTCTTTTCTGTTTCTGACCTGTCTTCATCAGCACAGTTGCTGCTGTGTTAAAGTCACTGTTCAGAAAGAATCTGTTCAGGTTCATAAATGTACATTTACAGTACAAAATCCTTCTGTAGATGCAGTAAATATCTCATTTTTCAACATAGATATCAGGAGCTTATAGCTCGGTTGTGTCTTGTATAACTTTTTTCTTAATAAAAAAGTAATAAAATAGAGTGGATGCGGCTTTCGGTGCCTCTATAGTCCAGAAAATACGGTACTTGAAACTCGTGTTTTCTGCTTAGAACAAGATTCGTATTTCATCTGCACTGAGCAGAAAATTTCACTTAAAATAGGGAATTTTTACCTCAAAATTTGTATTTTTTTCTTATTTTTTGATGGGCCTTTTTGCAGTGTTGTTGCAAACACACTGAGCACAGGTTTCCCATTCACCTCCGTGAACAAACAGGAAATGGTTCATTTTTGTTGGAAAATCCTGCAGTCCGCTCCTCTTTTCTCATTTTTGACATTTGCTGATGAGGGCGTCACGGTCAGAACGATGGTCCTTTAAGAGCGTTTGGAAAGAGGAAAGTCTTCACTGGTGCTGCTCTGGTCAGAAACATTTAAATATTAGAGTAATAGAAATAATAGATCCTCAGCCGAGGGCCAGATTAAAGGTGTTGGGGGGCCGGGCCGCATGTCTGACACACCTGGTTTAGATCAGTATTGTGATTTAAAATGTCATAATCAGAACAGATTGATCCACGGAGGTCAGAACTACACTCACTCATAAAGCACAGTTTCTTCTTTAGGCGCTTCTGTTTGTGCAGTTTGTGTCTAATCCTCTTCACGGGCTGCAGCTTCTTTTGCATAAGCGATGTTTTGTGGGCCGTACAAAAGCGTATTTAGTGCTGAATTGTTCGTCTTCCTCCACCCCCCGTGTTTCCGCAAACAGAGCTCGGAGGGAGATGCACCAGCGGAATCAGTTTTCGTCTGTAAAGCGGCGCAGGAAGTCAAAACGCCGCCGTCTTTCCCCCGTCTGATCCGGTTTAATCCTCCAGAAGCGCCCCCCCTCTCGCTCGCTCTCTCGCCGGGGGTCCGGGGGGTACAATAGCGTCGCCGAGCGTGATAGCGTTTATTTGTTTTGGTTGTGGCTCCTCGTTAGCGGCAGCCACATAATGGGCCTAATTAAAGCGAGTGAATGAGAGACGCCTCTGATTACAAACTCGCACGCCGAGCCTTTATGAATACGCCCGTAATTAATAATGAAACTAAAAACCCCATTGTTTTTGCATGTTTACGCAGCCTATTAAATCACATATGCAGCGGCGTCGTTATTTCATAAGGGAAATGAGTGTTATTGTGCTTTACAATATGTCATTATGGAAGTATCCGTGACGCTAATGCGCTTCAGGCCCCGATAAAGCACATGGAGCTCACAGATGGTTCGGCTCAGTTCTGTTCGGGCCGAGCTCAGAAGAGTCGCACACTTCAGATCGTTAAGGGTTTATTCAGCTCGTCTCAAACTCGAGTTCAACGAGGAACCGACTCCGTGCGGATTCTGAAAAACCTCTTTCTTTAGACGAGAGACGGGGATTTTGGGCAATAAATGGACGTTTCTTTTCTGTTTCCATGTGTCCTGGTTTAGTCCTGATTCAGTCCTGGTTTAGTCCTGATTCAGTCCTGGTTTAGTCCTGATTCAGTCCTGGTTTAGTCCTGATTCAGTCCAGTTTTTAGTCCTGGTTTAGTCCTGGTTCAGTTCTGTTTTTAGTCCTGGTTTAGTCCTGGTTTAGTCCTGCTTTTGTCCTGATTCAGTCCAGTTTTAATCCTGGTTTAGTCCTGGTTCAGTTCTGTTTTTGTCCTGCTTTAGTCCTGTTTTAATCTTGGTTTAGTCCAGTTTTAGTCCTGACTCAGTCCAGTTTTAGTCCTGTTTTAATCTTGGTTTAGTCCAGTTTTAGTCCTGACTCAGTCCAGTTTTAGTCCTTTGTTTAGTCTTGACTCAGTCCAGTTTTAGTCCTGACTCAGTCCTGGTTTAGTCCTTGTTTAATCCTGGTTTAGTCCTGGTTTAGTCCTGGTTTAGTCCTGGTTTAGTCTTAGTATAACTGAAAACTAAAACTAAAAAAGACAAACCAAAAACTAAAGGAGTTTTGAGATGTGAAAACTAAGACGATTTAAATGAATTGAAAAAAAAATATAAAGTAGTGGTTCTGTTCTAGTCTGAAGAGGATTTTACTGAAACTGTCTGCGTCCAACTTCTGCGTCGATTAAGTGAACAGAAGCGACGACGTTAAAATAAAAAACATGAGTTGAATCCATTTCTTGTTTGTCTGTAGCTGCTTGAGTTTTCCCACTTGAGTTTTCCCACTTGAGTTTTCCCACTTGAGTTTTCCCACTTGAGTTTTCCCACTTGAGTTTTCCCACTTGAGTTTTCCCACTTGAGTTTTCCCACTCGAGTTTTCCGCATAAACTGCAGTGTCGGGTTTGTTCCGGGCGTTTCAGAATAATCCTGCAGACAGAGCTGAGCGGCGGTGCGGTGGTCTGTGCGGAAACAGCAGGGGGCGTGTTTGCTGGGGTTTGATAAGCGGTGGAGGGGCAGGTGTGTGAGCGCCGGTGCTAATGCTCCAATAACGCTCCGGCAGAGTGGTTAGTGCTCGAGTCTTGCGCCAGATGGGTCTTTGTGTGTGGAGTTTGCGTGTTCTGCCCGTGTCTCTGCAGGTTTCCCTGATCTTCCAAAAAATGTGTGAGGAGTTCTCATTGTGGAGCTGCTTAAACCACATCTGACCTGTCACAGCCCCCAGTGTTTTAAACTCGTAGACCGGATATACAAACGGACATGACGAACCCTTTAGCCGCCACGTTCCAAACAGGAAGTGCTCCGGGGCTCCTCCCTCTGGACCTGCCGCTGTGGCCTCGACATTTTGCTCCGAAACTGTTCGCCTGAAGCCACGACACAGGATCCTGAAGTTCTCATTTCTCCGTTTTGTTCCTAAATCAAGATCTGAACATAAATAACGGACCAATCAAACGCCTTCATTCCCCGAAGTCCCTCCCACTAGCGTTAGCAACAAGTTTGATTGACAGCTCGAGCGTTTTGTTGCCAAGTTAACCTCCTAACCTGTTTCCGGCGAGGAGGGCGGGACATTTAACCACCTCCATCATGATTGGCTCGTGTGTTGCTATGATACTCGCGGGCGGATTTCAAAATATGGACGTGGCTCCAGATTCGCTCCTGTAACCGTGGCAACAGGAGCCTCACCTGAACTGAATCACAGGTCGTATTCCAATCCAATCGAATCCGCTTTATTTATATAGCACATTTCATAAACTGAAAGCGTTTCCAAAGTGCTGCACAAAACCATCATTTAAAATAAACAAATAACCACCGAAACTGTTTAAAATAAACAAGTAATCAAATGCCCTACCGGAGGGCAGACAAATAAATATACCATAAAATAATAAAAACACTAAAAAAATAAAATTAATAAAAAATAAATACTCAATAAAATAATAAAAACCCCTAGAATACAATAAAAGACACAGAGGACCACACAACTCACGCGGTGTTAAAAGCCAGAGAATAAAAGTGGGTCTTAAGACGAGACTTAAAACACTCCACTGTGGAGCTGCTCGGACGTGGGGGGGACAGGGCGTTCCACAGTTTAGGACCAAACACAGAAAAAGCCCTGTCCCCTCTGGATTTAAGTCTCGTCTTAGGCACCACGAGCTGGAGCTGCCCTCAGACCTCAGAGCGCCGGAGTGGAGATTTGGATGAGGTCTGAGATGTAATCCGGGTCCAGTCCATTCAAGCTTTAAAAACAAACAATATTTTAAAATCAATTCTAAAATGAACAGGAAGCCAATGCAAAGACGCAAGAATTGGGGTGATGTGCTCACGTTTTTTGATTCCTGTTAAAAGTCATGCCGCAGAGTTCTGGACTAACTGTAAGCGTGAAAGAGAATTTTGTGATATGCCAGTATAAAGAGCATTACAGACGCGAAAAAATAAAGGCATGAACGACTTGTTCAAAGTGCTTAAAACTTAAAAACGGCTTGACTTTGGATAAAAGGCGAAGATGATAAAAGCCTGATTTAACGACTGTGTTGATCTGCTTGCTGAGTTTAAAATCCCTGTCCATGGTGACACCAAGGTTGGTGGCGAAGGGATGAACATGAAGAGCACAATTTCAGTTTTCCCTTCATTCAAACAGAGAAAATGTTGGGCCAACCAGGCCTTGATGTCACCAAGGCAGTTCAACAAGAGTATTTATGAGTCACAAAACTATAATAAAATCTGAAGGTGGATCTAAGATGGCGCCCTGTGGTTTTCAATGGCCTTTTTTTTTTTTTACTTCGTCAGAACTGCGTTTCTGACGTCACGCGTTGGGCTGCAGAAGTAAAAAAAAAAAAAAAGGCCATTGAAAACAACAACCTGCTGCAGCGCAGACTCAGGGTGAGGAGAATGAACTTCCGGACGCTCTGAAACAGTCTGGAGACATTCATCATTTTACTCCAAACCTAAAATAGCACATTCTAGACAATCAAACGTGCTGACATCAGTCAGGCTCATTATACTGGACATTTTTACTCACAAATTCACAACTACATTTAATCTCATTATTGCTGTGAGTTTAGGAAGTCATTGTGATGTCTTATTGTGTGTTTTTATTGCTCTATTGTGATGTAAATTGTAAATATTCAGTGTGTTCACCTGCAGAGGGAAAGTAGCAGCAGCTAAACCTGGTGCAGTTCATCTCTTCTTTTATGAAGGTTAATGCATTTTGTACATGATCCCTGACAAATAAAGACTAAACTAAACTAAGAACTCTAACAAAGCTGATTTTTAGGCGCTTCATCGTTTAAAAGGTTTAAAGGATTGTAAAAAATCCAGAAGAATCCTGTGCTTCGCTCTGAGCTTCTGTGGGACATTTGTCTCTGATTTGTCTTCGCTCCTGATCCAGCTCTGGTTACAGATCCATGGTGTGAGTGGAAGAAGCCGACGCTGCAGCCGTCGTGCACCAAACAGGAAGTGCTCCAGGCGGCTCTTCCGGCTCCTTCAGACTTCGGGCTCTCTCACACCGGGATCTCGTGATTCCCTCTCTGCTGTGGCCTCGTCATTTTGGTCTTAAACGTTTGTATGAACCCTGAACGCTGTGGTGACGTCACACTCAGAGCACTTTCACACAGTCTGTGGTCGGACCCGGTGAAGCTTTAGTAAAAGGCTCATATCGCACTGTTTTCTGATCTGTTCTAATGGCCACGTTCAGGCTGCAGGGCTTAAAGCTCTATTCAGATTTTTTTTTGTGAAATCTGATTTTTTTTTGCGAGGCCGTTCACATTTCCAGTTAAATGTGACTCGTCTGTGATCTCCAGTGTGAACTTTAAACGCCCCGAAAGTTTCCCACGTCACAGCAGCAGCTCAGGGTTCACAGAAGTCGCCTAAACATGGAGCTGCTCTGAGCTCCTGGAGAGTTTTACAGTCTCGGTCGTACCACAGGAGGAAACATGTCCGTGGCCTGTTTCAGGAGCAAACACGTCGGCGTCAGGCACAAGAGCTGAACTCTCGCTCGTTGACGACGTGCAGGTCGGACGAATGTGACTCGGCCGTTCAGACCGAAGTCGCACGTCAAAAGATCGGATCTGTTTCGGTTTTAGGAGCACAGATCCAAGAGGCCCGGGTCACATTTGAAAAAAATCTGATCTTTGTTGTTCAGATGTCGTTAAAAGATCAGATACGGGTTTCAGAGTCACAAATTTCCTTGTCACAAACAGACCTGGAGTTGTGTTTTGTTTCAGGAAGGTTCTTCTGCAGGGCTGAAGGATCTGGACAAACATCAACACAACATGAAAACAGAACAAAAATTCAATAATTACATTCAATATAATATCCTGATCTGTTTCTAAACATTCTATGAAAAAAATTGAGGTTATTTCAACAAGAATTGCCAAAATGACTGGCCTGGAAACGATCCCTGCATTTACTAGCGCACTGTGGAACATTCCAGGCAGAGTAATGTGATCTCCATGGAGACGACCGCTAACAGGAAGGTTCCATATTGGCTCTAAAGCCGCGGTAATGAAGGGCTGTTGAAGTGAGTGGTGCTTCACTTTGTGTTTAATGACACTTTTCTAACGCGCTGTGAAACCTCCGCTGTGGTCAGAGGACTCGCCCCGGCACAGGGAGAACACGCAACGAGGCCTGGAACAAGTACAGAAAACACTTGCTTATTTTTGTACTGCCTTCAGGAGTTCGTTTAACTTTGATAATGAGTTAAAACCGTGTTACAGCACCGACTCAGAGCTGCACAGGTCTCTGATCCGGCCAAGATTTTAAACCTTCTATCAGGTTCTTCATCTTGTTTTCAGATTTATTCTCTATTTATTCTCTGCGTATCTGCACTGGGTCTGACTCTGCTTCATGTGTTGTGGAAAACGTTCTTTAGATCTTGAAGAAGAAATAATGAATCCATTTGCAAAGCCCGATGAGTTGTTGGAGTAGAGACAAAGGTTTTTTATTATTAGAAGCAGAAATGGACAGAGCCGAGACAGGAGGTCCAGAGCTCCTGAGCTCTTTTTACATGTACAGAACCACAGTGACACACATCACAGCAGAGGGACTTCTGTTCACACACTCGTGTTAACCTAATCACTCATCTGATCAACTTAACTTCGATTTGAGGACAGCGAAGGCCCCGTCCACACTCGTACGTATGTGAGTCGTTGTCATTGCAGATCCAGTGTTCATCCTCACTAATCCGATGGAAAACGGCTCCAGAGACGGAACGATCTGCAGCTGCAGCTCCCACGGATTCGTCTCATTACGGAACTGATCCGGCACCGTGTGGACGCCTGAAAGTGTCGATACGCCGACACAGGAGCTCTGGACGTCCTTAATGAACGACGTCACTGTGACCTGCGCCTGTCATGTGACGCTATTGTGGAAAACAGTTTAAACAAACTCTAACCCAGTGGTTCTTACCCTGGTGGGATGGAACCCCAGGGGTTCAGTGAGTCAGTCTCAGGTTCAGTGAGTCAGTCTCAGGTTCAGTGAGTCAGTCTCAGGTTCAGTGAGTCAGTCTCAGGTTCAGTGAGTCAGTCTCAGGTTCAGTGAGTCAGTCTCAGGTTCAGTGAGTCAGTCTCAGGTTCAGTGAGTCAGTCTCAGGTTCAGTGAGTCAGTCTCAGGTTCAGTGAGTCAGTCTCAGGTTCAGAGTCAGTCTCAGGTTCAGTGAGTCAGTCTCAGGTTCAGTGAGTCAGTCTCAGGTTCAGTGAGTCAGTCTCAGGTTCAGTGAGTCAGTCTCAGGTTCAGAGTCAGTCTCAGGTTCAGTGAGTCAGTCTCAGGTTCAGTGAGTCAGTCTCAGGTTCAGTGAGTCAGTCTCAGGTTCAGTGTCAGTCTCAGGTTCAGTGAGTCAGTCTCAGGTTCAGTGAGTCAGTCTCAGGTTCAGAGTCAGTCTCAGGTTCAGTGAGTCAGTCTCAGGTTCAGTGAGTCAGTCTCAGGTTCAGAGTCAGTCTCAGGTTCAGTGAGTCAGTCTCAGGTTCAGTGAGTCAGTCTCAGGTTCAGTGAGTCAGTCTCAGGTTCAGAGTCAGTCTCAGGTTCAGTGAGTCAGTCTCAGGTTCAGTGAGTCAGTCTCAGGTTCAGAGTCAGTCTCAGGTTCAGTGAGTCAGTCTCAGGTTCAGTGAGTCAGTCTCAGGTTCAGTGAGTCAGTCTCAGGTTCAGTGAGTCAGTCTCAGGTTCAGTGAGTCAGTCTCAGGTTCAGTGAGTCAGTCTCAGGTTCAGTGAGTCAGTCTCAGGTTCAGTGAGTCAGTCTCAGGTTCAGTGACTGTGCTGATGGTGTTGTGTCATTTCTTAATATTTTCCCTTCATATGAACTCTGTCGAGCAAAAACAGAAAGTGGTCGGACGAATATGTAAATATGGATTCACATGTGCACCAATAAAATATATAAACCTGTGTTTGAATTTGAAACAAACATTTTTCCAATTCAGAAGAGTTCAGTGAATGTGCAGATGAAACTAGTGGAGATCAGAACCTCCACCAAGGTGAAGAACCACTGCTGTAGACAGACAGGAAACGGCGTCGGCCCACGAAAAGACTCTTTTCCTCGGCTCAAAATCGGCTGCTGGATCTTCAGACGTGCTGCTCCACTTTGTTTTTAAGGCCCACGTGACGTCGGGACGGCAGCCGAGTCATGTGACGAGTGTTTCAGGGGCTCTAGACACGACTGTCTGAACACAAATCATTTCTGATCCAATAATGTGGTGATTCGTTTCAGTGCAAACATAACCTAAGACGACAAAGGAACTCCTGAGCCTGGAGACGGCCTGAGCCTTTACATATGCTAATGATGCTAATGCTGCTCTGATCCGAGGTGAAGTCACATTCTTTTACACAAAGACTGACTGAGGGAAAACTTTCCACAAGATACATTTCCATCACAGTCGTTTATTTGAAGGGAACTTGTCCAGTGAAAGGATCTTGCTGTCGGGACAGATCATTTCTCTACTTTTAAGTCATTTTCTGATAGATTTACGGGTTCAGATCTGACATTTCGGCCGAGCTTTTCTGCAATGTGCTAAAAATAATCCATATCTGTGGCCTTAAATCAAACCTGAGACCCTCCCGTTGTGTGGCGACTGTACGACCCTGTCTGCTCTGAACCCAGACCCCCCTCTCGCTCGTCCTATACATAGATTTGTACATTAGTTCTGTTTTCCCGCCGCTCGGCGCAGACATTTTAATGTAGACCACACATTATATAAGGCTCATAATTACAGGACCTCTGACAGAGCGGCTCATTACAGCTGCAGCTGACCTCACCTCTCTCTCTCCTCTCTCTCTCTCCTCTCTCTCTCTCTTTGCTCACTCTCTCTCTCCTCTCTCTCTCCTCTCTCTCTCTCTTGCTCACTCTCTCCTCTCTCTCTCTCTTTGCTCACTCTCTCCTCACTCTCTCTCTCCTCGCTCACTCTCTTCTCTCTCTCTCTCCTTGCTCTCCCCTCTCTCTCTCCTCGCTCTCTCTCTCTCTCCTCGCTCTCTCTCTCCCCTCTCTCTCCCCTCTCTCTCTCTCCCCTCTCTCTCTCTCTCCTCGCTCACTCTCTCCTTGCTCTCTCTCTCCCCTCTCTCTCTCCCCTCTCTCTCTCTCTCCTCGCTCTCTCTCTCTCCTCTCTCTCTCTCCTCTCTCTCCTCTCTCTCCATCGTATTTACTCATGTCGCAGATGTAATGAGCTCAGAACACTCCAAACACTTTCAGAGCCTAATCGCTCCACATTATTCATTTCTGTCCAGTTACAGCTGAACTCGGATCAGGAGTCACACCCACAGCCTCCTGCTGACTGCGGGAGGGGACGGGCTAACCCAGGGGTGGGCAAACTACGGCCCGCGGGCCACATGCGGCCCGTTAACCTTTTTAATCCGGCCCACCAAACTTGGATAGACTGTAATCAAACTAAACCAGGACTAAAACCAGGACTAAAACCAGGTCTAAACCAGGTCTAAACCAGGTCTAAACCAGGTCTAAACCAGGACTAAAACCAGGTCTAAACCAGGTCTAAAACCAAACCAGAATTTGCAGGAGGTGGCTGCTACGTTCATGTAGTTTTAAAAAGCACAACAATATCAAGTAATCCAAAGTAATCAGATTACATTACTCACTTTAAGTAACTTAATGGATTACACTACAAACTACATTTTGAGATATGTAATCTGTAATCTGTAGGGGATTACACTGTAAAAGTGACCTTCCCAACACTGTCAACAGAATTATCAAATGTGTTACAATGGAAAATGTCAGTTTTTGAAGCGGAAAATCATTGGCCCTAAACATGCTGCACAAGATGAGTTGAGACGTTTGAATCTGCCACATGTGAATCGTTGGATCCTGACAGTTCTTTTCGGTTTATTTCCTGGGCTGATGTAGTCAGACCAGAACCTCTGTCCATCTGCTCCTGGTCCGGTCCGAACATCACATTTTAAAACCCTTTGTGGCCCTCGAACCAAAAAGTTTGCCCACCCCTGGGCTAACCACTCTGCCACAGGAGCACAGGGAGAACATGCACTGATCCGATACTGTATCCGATATCGGCTTCCAGATATCGGTTCAGCCGATACTTTGGTTGGATGTTGATGTAAAAAGACTTTCTGCTTATAATCGGCTCAGAACTGTTATTTAAGTCCTGGGTCCATTTGCTGTTTGATCTTTGGAATTTCAACGAAAAACAATAAAAGGGAAAAGAGTTTATTTCATTATTCGGTTTTAGTGTAAAAAAAACACAAAAACATTTCGACCTCTATTTACAATAACTAAATATCACTTTCAAATGACACCAATCAAAAAACTCTGTGCCTGTTTTAACACCATCCCTCCATGTTCCTCCTCTTATCTGGGTCGGGGGGGCCTCAGTCTGAGCAGGGACTCCCAGACTTCCCTCTCCCCAGACACTTCCTCCAGCTCCTCCTGGACCCTGAGGTTCCCAGGCCCAGAGACGTCGTCCCTCCAGTGGGTCCTGGCTCTTCCCCGGGGCCTCCTCCTCCCGCTGGGACATGAACACCTCCTGAGGGAACAGATGCTCCTCCCCTCAGCTGCTCCTCTCCATGTGAAGGAGCAGCGGCTCTACTCCGAGCTACTCACCCTCTCTCTAAGGGACAGAGGGTGAGAACTGCCGATTTTAATGTTGATCTTTTCCTCTGTCTGGTTTATCTGAAGTTCTGCTGCTGAAGGACTCACCTGAAAAATCGTTAGTTTTGTGGACAAACTTGTCGTCTTTTACAGCGACGCGTTTACTTTGGCGTCTCAGGAAGTAAATGTTGAACCTCCAGGAGGAGAAACAGGAAGCGGCGAAAAACTCTTTGTTCAGTCGACTCTGAATCCACAGGAACTTCAGATAAACCAGAGAGAAGAAAACATCAACATTAAAATAGACACAAGACTGTTTTTTGATTGGTGTCATTTGAAGTAAACTTTAATTAAATGTTGGAAATCGAGGTCGAAATCTGAAACACTGAAACAGAATAATGTTTTCCCATTTTATTGTTTTTCGTTCTTCATTGAAATTCAAAAGGACGAGCGGTGCACAGACTGGACTCCTGTGAGCTGATGTTCCCTCCTCACAGACCTGGAGCTGTGTCTTGTTTCATTCACATGTTCGAGTGACTCTTTATTATTTGTCTGTTTACATCTGCAAAGCTCCAAAAGCTCTGTTCCACCTCGTGATGTCATGAGGCGGCAGTTTTCAATTCGACTTTTACCTTTAGTTCAGTGGAGATCGGAAACTCCGGGACTGAAATGATCCAAATGATTCTAGACCTTCAGTCCATGATTTAGTCCCAGTTCAGACCTGGTTTTAGTCCTGGTTTTAGTCCTGGTTTTAGTCCTGGTTTTAGTCCTGGTTTTAGTCCTGGTTTAGTTCTTGTTTAATTCTGGTTCAGACCTGGTTTTAATCCTGGTTTTAGTCCTGGTTTTAGTCCTGGTTTTAGTCCTGGTTTTAGTCCTGGTTCAGTTCTCGTTTGATTCTGGTTCAGACCTGGTTTTAGTCCTGGTTTTAGTCCTGGTTTTAGTCCTGGTTTTAGTCCTGGTTTTAGTCCTGGTTTTAGTCCTGGTTTTAGTCCTGGTTTTAGTCCTGGTTTTAGTCCTGGTTTTAGTCCTGGTTTTAGTCCTGGTTTTAGTCCTGGAACGGCTCCTTTTCCCTTTAGTTCAGTGGAGATCGGCGACTCCAGAGCTCCAGAAATAATCCAAATGATTGTCGTGGTGGTGTGTGGGATTTGGAAACACACTGCAGCACTTCCCAAGAGAAGAGCTGAAGTCTAAACGTGCGGCTTTGTGCGTTTAAACGTGTGTAAATGAAACGAAACAGGACTCCGGGTGTTTGCGACGAGGAAACGACATCAGAACGGAGCGAATTGCGGCAAAAATAACACGAATCTCTTCAGTTTTGCAAAGAAAAACCGTACGCGCGACGAATACCGAGCTCCAAAATCCCCAGCTCCAGGTCCTCTCGCGCCGAACGATAAGTGGATCTGGTGATTGCGGCGCGGGGGGGGTACGGGCTAACCACTCTGCCGCCGTTATGAGCCGCTGTTCTCCCAGCTCAGCGCTCATCTGTTACACTTAAAGATTATTGGAAATCTTTGGGACGCGGCTCTGCTCTGAACCCGCCGCCATTACCCACAGTCCTCTGGGGCGGCGGCGTTGGCTTCAGCACGAGGGAGGACGGCGTCGGGCGGGATGATGTGTGCGGCCGCCTGCGATCGATGGAGCTCAGGGCCAAATGAACCCCTGTCCCTCACTCTCTGTGCTGTTTCCCTCCTCCGTCTGTGTTCATACCCACGTAATCCGTCATTTAAACTCCTGCCCGACGCGCTCCACCCGGATTTCCACACGCTCCACCCGGATTTCCACACGCTCCACCCGGATTTCCACACGCTCCACCCGGATTTCCACACGCTCCACCCGGATTTCCACACGCTCCACCCGGATTTCCACACGCTCCACCCGGATTTCCACGCAGAAGGAAGAAACTCGACGCTCAGAACAGATTCCACCGTGAGAATTAAAAAAACAAAGCAAAAAAACCCTCTTTCTTTGGACAATATGCTGCAGTTTTCTTTTCTATTCCCATGTGTCCTCCTGTGTAAACCCTCAGTGGTCCAGGTCTAAACCAGGACTAAACCAGGCCTAAACCAGGCCTAAACCAGGCCTAAACCAGGCCTAAACCAGGTCTAAACCAGGACTAAACCAGGCCTAATCCAGGCCTAAACCAGGACTAAACCAGGCCTAATCCAGGCCTAAACCAGGTCTAAACCAGGACTAAACCAGGTCTAAACCAGGTCTAAATCAGGTCTAAACCAGGTCTAAACCAGGACTAAACCTCTAAAGTCTATGTCAGGGTGACCAGTTGTCCCTATGTCCCCGGGACAGTCCCAGTTTTGAGCCCTGTGTCCTTTATCCCAGCAGATTTAGTCCTGGTTTTAGTCCTGGTTTAGTCCTACGTTAGACCTGGTTTTAGTCCTGATTTTAGCCCTGGTTTAGACTTGGTTTTAGTCTTGATTTTAGTCCTGGTATAGTTCTGGTTTTAGTCCTGGTTTAGGCCTGGTTTGGACCTGGATAAGAACTGGTTTAGACCTGGTTTTAGTTCTCATTTTAGACCTGGTTGTAGTCCTGATTTAGAACAGATTTAGACCTGGTTTTAGTCCTGGTTTTAGTCCTAGTTTAGTCCTAATTTAGTCTGGTCTTCGACCTGGTTTAGACTTGGTTTTAGTCCTGGTTTAGACCTGGTTAAGAACTGGTTTAATCCTGGTTTAGACCTGGTTTTAATCCTGATTTTAGCCCTGGTTTAGTCCTGGTTTAGACCTGGTTTAGACCTGGTTTAGACCTGGTTTTAGTCTTGATTTTAGTCCTAGTTTAGTCCTGGTTTAGCGGCGTGCGGTTCTCAAACACAAGTCAGAAACTGTGAGTAGGCTGTCAGGACGGCGACACAAAAGACGGCGGGATGTCGGGTTGTGGGAATGTGGGAATGTCGGGGTGGGAATGTGTCGGAGTGGACGTCTGTCGGGGTGTCGCTCTGTCAGAAAAACCCTGTTGGATCAGGATCTGAGCTCAGAGTCAAACTGACACCACGAACACGAGGAGCTTCAGACTCGAGCACGAAGACAAACAGTCGGGTCCTGAACTCGAGGAGGAGAAAATCACAGCCAGAATCAGAATCACTCCAGTTTTGTTCTGTCAGCTGAAGCTCGGCTTTTGGGACGACACATTCTCCAAAAATGTAACTGTACTGTGCTGTTCTGGTCAGGTCTGCCATAACATGTCTTCTGTCTACTTTTACTTCCACACGAACGTCCCTGACAAAACGAGGAGCAAACCTGTTATAAAATGCAGTGATATTTCCTCACTTAATCTCTGGTGTTTTGTGCTGGTCACAAGCGCCAAACAAACCAAAACCTTTAGAATCTCTTTAGAAGCAAGAACTTCAGATTCTAGATCATCACATCCAATGACAATACAATGAAATGAGCCAATCTAAGGTTATTATTCAAAATAATTAATAATGTGGCATCAGAACAGGCAGGTCCTCAGTCAGTGGAAATGTGTAAAACAGAAACACCATCAGGACCATCTGCATTTTCATTTAAAACTCTCAGAATGGAACAAACTTCCAACTGAGTGAAAATTATGCAAAGACTGAAATAATTTAGGCTGGAAATTAAACCACAGTTTGACGCGTGAGCTTCACGACACTGTAAATATTATAAATGGCCTCGTTTTCTGCCTTATGTTCAGTCCTTCTTCATTCGTCTTGTTTCAAACACTGTCTGTAATGTTTGTGTCAGAGCTGCAGATGGAAATGAGCTCCGAGAGTTAAAGTCTGCGACAAGCAGCTTTTCATTTTCTGCTCCCGCACATCGTCCCTGTCAAATAAATCAAATCAGCTAAAGTAAACTACTATTTTTATCAATGCAAATGTTAAAAAAACCTGAGGAAAACATCTCACGGGATGATTTTTACCATGTGCTCACAATACTGTGGCATGAGATCTTCAGAAAAGGTTCATTTCTGTCGTGTCAATGGGACTTTTTGTGTTGATATCTGCAAAAAAAAATGAGGATCTAGTTTTTGTTTTGATCAGAATCAGATTTTTGATGCTGTTGACAGACCGCGGGGCCACTGACAGTCGAACCTTTTAGCCTCAAACCGTCGTCTCTCCCTCCTCTCGGTCGTCTCTCCCTCCTCTCGGTCGTCTCTTCCTCCTCTCGGTCGTCTCTTCCTCCTCTCGGTCGTCTCTTCCTCCTCTCGGTCGTCTCTTCCTCCTCTCGGTCGTCTCTTCCTCCTCTCGGTCGTCTCTTCCTCCTCTCGGTCGTCTCTTCCTCCTCTCGGTCGTCTCTTCCTCCTCTCGGTCGTCTCTTCCTCCTCTCGCTCTGCGTCTCGTGTCGTGTGGATTCGTCCTCAGTCCATTTGGCTGTTCTCATTATAAACCTGTGTTTACCAGCAGGAGCTCATAAACAGCCCTGACACAGACTCTGCTCCTCCTCGCTCCTCTCGCATCGATATGTCACACAGGAAACACACCTCTGCGCCTCGCTCCATTATCCCCGGCCTCCTCAAACCCTCCGTCCTCCTCCGCCCCGTCTGCAGCTCCGTCCACAGACGCAGAGCTGTGCACAACTTACACTAATTGGTTTTGCTCCTCTGCTTCTTTCTCTGAGCTGGACAAGATTTTCAAACTTCTGTCAGGTTCTTGGTCTTGATTTCAGGTGTGTTCTCGACTTACTCCTTCAGAGACGCTTCGTTCTCGTCTACAGGAAGTTTATTTTAAGAAAACTTTGTCCAGCAACAAGATCATTTCACTACTTTTAAGTCATTTTCTGACAGATTTCAAGGGGCAGGTGTGAGTTTAGTTCACAGTTCCTCATGTCCAGAGTGTTGGAGACGTGTGGAGACACTCGTTTAAATCTTCCTCCAGTCCTTGTATTTGCAGAGGTGCTGGTGCTGGGCTGGTGCAGGTTTTTATTGCCATAATTTTGATTTACTTTTAAAGAATTCTTAATATATATAATATGTGCAGAAAGCATAGAGAGAATGTTTTTCTTTTATTCTGGTGGTCAGCAGGTAGGAACTGTTGTTTTGTTCGTTTCTGCTGGACCCTGGTTAAGAGTCGCACGCCTGGTGGAAAGTAAAAAAATGTGGCGCGTCGGCAAACGAGCAAATTAAAGTTCAAACAAAGTTCCTAAACATGTTCAGACGGTCGTTCTGCCTCCAAAATATGCGTCAGCGACATTCGCTTTATAATATCACGTGTTTATTTCCTGTCTTTTCTATTCTACTGTTTTAACTGTAATTGATGTGAATTCTTTGAGTTTGACGGTGGCGTTGGTGGCGTCTGTTAAGGCTCAAGACTGTTCAAGCCGCAGTAAAGATCAATGAAGCCCTCGGTAAAAAGGATTTTTTATAGACGACACAAGGAGGTGGAACGAGCACAGTCTGAGCCACTCCACAGACCTGAGCTCCAGACTGTCCCTGTGAGCGTCTGTGTCACAGGAGCAGGGCTGAAATAAAACTGACCTCGTGTCGCCTGAATCGTCGCATGTTGAGGGACGATTTTCTCACAAATCCTACAAATGCAACGGTCGGTTTCACTTCTAAAAGAACTGTCCCTTTGAGTGTTTGTATCTTAGATTTTAGCCGGGATTTTTGCGGTGTGTAAGTTCTCCTCCTCCGTCTCCTTCTCCCTCTGGTTTAACCGTAACTCTCCTGATCCCGGCGTTTCTTCATACAGCCTCTGTCCACACTGTCCACACTGTCCACACCGTCCACACTGTCCACACCGTCCACACTGTCCACACTGTCCACACTGTCCACACCGTCCACACCGTCCACACCGTCCACACTGTCCACTCTGTCCACACTGTCCACTCTGTCCACTCTGTCCACTCTCTCCGCACTGTCCGCACTGTCCACACTGTCCACACCGTCCACACTGTCCACACTGTCCACACTGTCCACACTGTCCACACCGTCCACACCGTCCACACCGTCCACACCGTCCACACCGTCCACACTGTCCACACTGTCCACACTGTCCACACCGTCCACTCTGTCCACTCTGTCCACACCGTCCACACCGTCCACACCGTCCACTCTGTCCACACCGTCCACACCGTCCGCTCTGTCCACACTGTCCACACTGTCCACACTGTCCACTCCACTCCTGCGCTCACGGTTTGAGGCAGATTAATTTTTCATGTGGAGCTAAAGGCCAAACACAGACACACACACACACACAGACACAGACACAGACACACACACACAAACACACACACACACACAGACACAGACACACACAAACACACACACACACACACACAAACACACACCTGTCCTGTTTCAGTCCTGGTTCACTCCTGTTTTAGTCCTGGTTCAGTCCTGGTTCAGTCCTGGTTCAGTCCTGTTTCAGTCCTGGTTCACTCCTGTTTTAGTCCTGGTTCAGTCCTGGTTCAGTCCTGTTTTAGTCCTGGTTCACTCCTGTTTTAGTCCTGGTTCAGTCCTGGTTCAGTCCTGGTTCAGTCCTGGTTCAGTCCTGGTTCAGTCCTGGTTTGGTCCTGGTTCAGTCCTGGTTCAGTCCTGGTTCGGTCCTGGTTTGGTCCTGGTTCAGTCCTGGTTCAGTCCTGGTTCAGTCCTGCTTTGGTCCTGGTTCAGTCCTGGTTCAGTCCTGGTTCAGTCCTGCTTTGGTCCTGGTTCAGTCCTGGTCCAGTCCTGTTTTAGTCCTTGTTTAGTCCTGTTTTAGTCCTGGTTCAGTTCTGACGCTCTCATCACACTTTCCTCTGGTGATACTCACATTTCACACTTGATTTTGATTCTCAGGAACAGACTCGATCCTCCGATACCGATTCTGATCCCACAAGGAAAATAAAAACCCTCTTTCTTCTTTCCGGGGAATTAAATATGAAGCTTAAGATTTAATGTCGAGCTCCAGCAGAAAAACAAAAACAACAGTCTGACAGAGATAAAGACAGATCGATGGAAAGATAGAAAGAGACGGACAGAGACGAGGATAAATGTTTATGGAGAAAGATAAAGACACAGAGAGAGAAGTTTACTCATCTCGAGGGAAATGCACTAAAAATAAAACATATGTAAAAAATAAAATAGACTTAAAGCTGCAGTCCGTCATTAAACTGCTGCAGTCTCACATTTCACCACCAGGGTGTGTCTGTGTTACTGCTGTGTGACAGTCTGCAGGAGGAGAAGAAGAGAGCAAAAAGTCTGGAGTCAGGGGAGGGAAGGAGTCAGGGGAGGGGAGGAGTCAGGTGAGGAGGAGGAGTCAGGTGAGGAGGAGGGGTCAGGTGAGGAGGAGGAGTCAGGTGAGGAGGAGGGGTCAGGTGAGGAGGAGGGGTCAGGTGAGGAGGAGGAGTCAGGTGAGGAGGAGGAGTCAGGTGAGGAGGAGGAGTCAGGTGAGGAGGAGGAGTCAGGTGAGGAGGAGGAGTCAGGTGAGGAGGAGGAGTCAGGTGAGGAGGAGGAGTCAGGTGAGGAGGAGGAGTCAGGTGAGGAGGAGGAGTCAGGTTTCTGATTTTCTTTACCCCTTTTAAATCCTCACATAAACGTACAGATGAAGCTTGAACATAAGAACATGAATAAAACAGGTTTTTCTCTTTGGGCTTAAAGGAGACGAAGGTTTTTCATGCAGGATTCAGAGATTCAGAGATTCAGAGCTGTAAAAATGCAGATCTGCTCAGTGTCAGTGTGAACACGAGGCTCCTGCTGCCACCGAACCACCAGACTGTGTGTGTTTTATGTTCTGAGCCTAAAACAAAACCTTTAACTGAACGTGTTTAGAACCATCTGGAACAATAAGAGCACAGAGACTAGAGTCCACCCATGGACCTGGTTTAGACCTGGTTTGGACCTGATTTAGACCTGGTTTAGACCTGGTTTGGACCTGGTTTGGACCTGGTTTAGACCTGGTTTAGACCTGGTTTGGACCTGGTTTGGACCTGGTTTGGACCTGGTTTGGACCTGGTTTAGACCTGGTTTAGACCTGGTTTAGACCTGGTTTAGACCTGGTTTGGACCTGGTTTGGACCTGGTTTAGACCTGGTTTGGACCTGGTTTGGACCTGGTTTGGACCTGGTTTAGACCTGGTTTAGACCTGGACCAGGACTCTACCGAGACCACTTTGAAAACAAAGTTCTACCATTTAATGTGGAAAATCACAGGAGGACGTGTAAATCAGAGTTTTTTACTTGTAAATCAGAGTTTTTTACGTGTAAATCAGAGTTTTTTACGTGTAAATCAGAGTTTTTTACGTGTAAATCAGAGTTTTTTACTTGTAAATCAGAGTTTTTTACTTGTAAATCAGAGTTTTTTACGTGTAAATCAGAGTTTTTTACGTGTAAATCAGAGTTTTTTACGTGTAAATCAGAGTTTTTTACGTGTAAATCAGAGTTTTTTACTTGTAAATCAGAGTTTTTTACTTGTAAATCAGAGTTTTTTACGTGTAAATCAGAGTTTTTTACGTGTAAATCAGAGTTTTTTACGTGTAAATCAGAGTTTTTTACGTGTAAATCAGAGTTTTTTACTTGTAAATCAGAGTTTTTTACGTGTAAATCAGAGTTTTTTACGTGTAAATAAGTTTTTTATGTGTAAATAAGAGTTTTTTACGTGTAAATCAGAGTTTTTTACGTGTAAATCAGAGTTTTTTTACGTGTAAATCAGAGTTTTTTACGTGTAAATCAGAGTGTTTTACGTGTAAATAAGTTTTTTATGTGTAAATAAGAGTTTTTTTACGTGTAAATCAGAGTTTTTTACATGTAAATAAGAGTTTTTTACGTGTAAATCAGAGTTTTTTCTTCTCATCGTGGGATCAGAAATCAGAACTGTATCTCAGCTCTGATCCAAACACGGCGTTTTCCTCCTCTGGTCCAAACAGTGAGATCTGGACAGACTTTGTGACTCTGCTGCCCGTTCATCATCGGGTTTTCACTTGAGTCCGTTAGCCTCGTTAGCCTCGTTAGCCTCGTTAGCCTCGTTAGCCTCGTTAGCCTCGTTAGCCTCTGCGCCGCCGTCCAGACCCGCTCCATCAGACGGTGATTAGCAGAGAAATCATTTACACATTTAGGTCCGGCTCATTCGTCGCTCTTTCTTTTGGGTCTTCAGCACTTTTTCGTTTGAGTTCAAATACTGTGTGTCTGAAGCATGTGAGAAACAGACTGAGCAGACGTCCAAACCACTTATGACCAATCTGATCTAAAATAGGACTAAACTAGGACTAAACCAGGACTAAAACAGGACTAAATCAGGACCATCACATTGTTTGACTCGTCTGATCCTCGACAACAGTAAACAGAAGCATAAACTGTCATTTTTTATACAAAATACAGAAAAACCTTTTTGAAAATGAGCATAAATAAAAATAATACTTTTCATTTATTAGGCGCCTTTCTGGACCCCCCAAGGTCACCTGACGGCAAATCAGGACTAAAACCGGGTCTGAACTGGGACTAAAACCAGCACTGAACCAGAATTAAATGAGGACTAAACCAGGACTGAACCAGGACCAAAACCAGGACTAAACCAGGTCTGAAATGGGACTAAAACCGGGACTGAAGGTCTAGAATCATTCTGATCATTTCAGTCCTGGAGTTGGACACTCGAGGTCCCCTGACAACAACATTACAACAACATGAACACATTAAGTACGATTAAAACAGTTAAAAGCCACAGTTTAATTGGTCGACTGTGTTTAGTGCTGTATTTGATGAGTATTTAGTATTTCGTCAGGTATTAGACAGTGTCTGAAGCACAAACCGCAGCGTCAGGAGTCTGTGGTGTTTGAGTGATTATGGAGCAGTTTGCACACAGTATTTCCTCTTCTGGGATTGTGGCATTTGGATTCTCCCAAAACATGACAGCAGAAGTGTTAAAGGTCCATGAAACTCCTCCTGAAGCTTTGGTCCGAGAATCCAACGCGCCGCAGACCGGTTCTCCAGACCCGGCGGCTCCAGGTCGGGCGGCTCCAGGTCGGGCCGTAGACTCCAGTGTTTCTGCGCTCGTCAGTCCGACCCGGAAACTCTAATGTTCTGCTGTGGTTGGTCCTAAAGACGCGACTTTGACCCAAACGTCCCATTTTTAACAAATCTGCACGAAAATACCAACACTAACGCCCGGCAGAGGGATGTGCTTCTGTTTTCAGACACATTTACACAGAGAATCAGAAGAAATAAAAAGGGGATTTTGGTGTTTTGTGGCTCTTTAACCCTCGAAGACTCTACGACATCGTCCACGACACAGAGG
This sequence comes from Odontamblyopus rebecca, assembly GCA_030686955.1. Lineage (NCBI taxonomy): Eukaryota > Metazoa > Chordata > Actinopteri > Gobiiformes > Gobiidae > Odontamblyopus > Odontamblyopus rebecca. The sequence continues at coordinate 2,095,999 of CM060671.1, forward strand.
AACATGTTTCTATAACCGCAGAACTTTCTCTCTGTAACAGACAGAAACGTCCTTTTCCCCTCTGAAAGTGCAGACATAGAGGTTTCCGTACATTTCTGCGGCTTTATCCTACGTCACACTCACGCTGTGTGATGACGGGAGCAAAACGAGTGTCCAACAGGAACTTTGTTTTCCCCAAACTCATGCGCTCCGTCCATTTTGATGGAGCCAAACTTTGCCAAAGAGTGAAGTGAGTCAAGATGGTCGACTCCTCTGACTGTGTGTGTTTATAACGAGGGAAAAAGTGGCTCTAAGTGGAGTTAATTCTCACACACATGGAAAATGACACATCTTGGTGTGTGTAATTGTGCATCTCTTTCTATTTTTATTTAAAGGTTTATTTCAGTCCAAATGAACAAATCCAAATGTAATTTCCACCCTGGAAATGCAGAAGTGCTGTGGCTCTGGCCGTGGTCCTGACAGGAGCTGTTTCCAGGACTGGACCAGGAAAGTCATGGAGCCACTGCACTTTTTTTGTTTTTAGGGCAATAAGGAGATTTTTAATTTACTTACAGACTTGAGATTTTGCATTTTTGTAGCTGAGGCCCTAAATTAAGCATTTTTATGTCCAAAAAGTTGTTTGTACATGTTTGCTGTGGGTTTTGTATAAAAGAGTGAATTTTCTTTTCTTTTTTTTTTTCATCTCTATTTCTGGTCCTGTAGCTTTTCTCACAGCCTCATGACACAACTACAGCAGCAGATTGTGAAATAACAGGTTGGACTGAACAAAAGGAGGTAGAACACTTCATTAGGGGTAAAAGGGGCAGTTTGAAAAGAAACATTAAGAAAAAAATCCAGGCGAGGAGAAATGTACTAAAACTGCCCTCAGGTCTTCAGGGGTTAAACTGCCACGACGCGTTTTCACATTTTCATTTTTTCTTCCTTCTGCTGTGACTTTTCCTTTTCTTTTCGTCTCTTCGTGAGTCGTCCCATCATCTGTTTCCTCTTCGTGCTGATTGCAAATGTTCCGTCGTTAAAGTTGTGTCGCGTCTCCGGGCGCTGACGGGCAGATGGCGTCGCCCTGATTTAAACCTCCTCTGGAAGATCTTCACCTGTCGCCTGTCACACACGGAATAAAGAGGAAATACAGCCGGGAGCAGACAGGTGCAGAGAGAGAGAAGAGAGGGAGGAGAGAGAAGAGGGAGGAGAGAGAAGAGAGACAGAGGAGATAGAAGATAAAGACGAGAGACAGAAGAGAGGGAGAGGAGAGAGATGATAGAGAGAAGAGAGGGAGAAGATGGGAGAGAGAGGAGAGACAGAAGCGAGAGAGAGGAGAGAGAAGATAAAGATGAGAGACTGAGAAGATAGAGAGAAGATAAAGAGAAAATAGAGAGAAGATAGAGAGAAGAGAGGGGAAAGATAGAAGATGCAGAGAAAAGAGGGAGAAGATGGAGAGGAGAGAGGGGGAAGATGGAGAGAAGGTAAAGAGAGAAGATAGAGGAGATGGAAAGAAGAGACAGAAGAAAAAGAGAGAAGAGAGGGAGAAGAGAGAGATGGAGAGAAGAGAAAGAGCTGTGAAGTGTCGGGCAGGATCAGCTCTGCCGCAGCAGCACAGGCAGAACATGCAAACTGCACCAGGGGCTCGTGATGGACACGGAAAGTCTCCAGGAGGATAAATATAAAACACTTCACCACATCAGACAGAAACTTCACACAAAAAACTCCTGAAGGAAACGGCGCGAGGAGCAGACGCCAAAGTGACGCCGCTCCACAGACACGACTCGTTATCGCTGCAAAACATCGACTCTGACGACAAAGAACAATGAGAAAAGATTCCGCAGTGCGAGGAGCAGACGGGCTAACCACTCTGCCACTGCCCATGTGACTCCGTCCTTTGTTCCACCTTGTGATGTCACGTGGTGATACTGAACCAGAATTAAACCAGGACTGAATCAGGACTTAAAACAAGGTCTGAACTGGGACTAAATCTAGGACTAAAACCAAAACTAAAACCAGCTCAAACCAGAATTAAATCAGGACTAAACCAGGACTAAACCAAGACTTAAAAACAAGACTGTACCAGAATTAAACTAGGACCAAAACCAGGACCTGAACCAAAATTAAATCATGACCGAATCAGGACTGAACCAGGACTAAAACCAGAATTAAACCAGGACTAGAACCAGGACTAGAACCAGCTCTGAATCAGGATTAAACCAGGTTAGTCCTGGTTTAATCAGGACCAAAACTAGGACTAAAACCAGGACTAAACCAGGACTGAACCAAGACTGGAACCAGGACTAAAACCAGGACTAAACCAGGTCTGAATCGGGACTAAAACTAGCACTAAAACCAGAATTAAACCAGGACTGAACCAGGACTATAACCAGGACTAAAACCAGGACTAAACCCGGTCTGAATCAGGACTAAAACCAGGACTAAAACCAGGACTAAAACCAGGACTAAAACCGTGTCTGAACCAGAATTAAACCAGGACTAAAACCAGGACTAAAACCAGGTCTGAAGGTCATTTTGATGATCTCAGTCCTGGAGTTTCTGATCTCGACTGAACTAAAGGTAAAAGTTAAATCGAAAACTACCACTTGATGACATCACAGGGTGGAACAGAGCATTTGGAGCTAACAGACGAATAATTAAGAGTTTCCTCAAACCCGACTGAAGCAGAGCAGAACTCCGGCTCCGTTTATGAGGAGGAAACGACATCAGGACGAGTCTTAAAGCTCAGTTCTGCGTAATACGAGATCTTTCACACTGAACTTTATCAGCGCGATCGAGGCAAAGCAGCGTTTTACAAAAATATTGGTGGATTTAAATGAAAAGCTGCTCCAGTTAAAGTCCATTAAACTGTGCTGCAGAGGGTTTATGAGCGTTTCTCCTCTGTTCACACGACGGACTCCTGATTAAAACACTCCGAGTGGGACAAATCGCTCCGAGGACGATTAGCCTCCGCAGCGCCGTTAGCCCACATGCTAATGCTAACATCACCGAACGCCACATCCGTCACGGCGCCAAAGACGAGACGCCGGAAACTCCAAAACACCAAAGAACAAAGTCACACGGGAAAGATTTTAATGTAAAACTACACAGATGTCTACATCAAACCAGGACTAAACCAGGACTAAACCAGGACTAAACCAGGACTAAACCAGGACTAAACCAGGACTAAACCAGGACTAAACCAGGACTAAACCAGGACTAAACCAGGACTACACCAGGACTACACCAGGACTAAACCGGGACTAAACCGGGACTAAACCGGGACTAAACCAGGACTACACCAGGACTAAACCAGGACTAAACCAGGACTAAACCAGGACTAAACCAGGACTAAACCAGGACTAAACCAGGACTAAACCAGGACTAAACCAGGACTACACCAGGACTAAACCAGGACTAAACCGGGACTAAACCGGGACTAAACCAGGACTAAACCAGGACTAAACCAGGACTAAACCAGGACTAAACCGGGACTAAACCGGGACTAAACCAGGACTAAACCAGGACTAAACCAGGACTAAAACAAGTCTAAACCAGGACTAAACCAGGACTAAACCAGGACTAAACCAGGACTAAACCAGGACTGAACCAGGACTAAACCAGGACTAAACCAGGACTAAACCAGGACTAAAACAAGTCTAAACCAGGACTAAACCAGGACTAAAAACAAGTCTAAACCAGGACTAAACCAGGACTAAACTAGGACTAAACCAGGACTAAAAAGTCTAAACCAGGACTAAAAACAAGTCTAAACCAGGACTAAACCAGGACTAAAACAAGTCTAAACCAGGACTAAACCAGGACTAAACCAGGACTAAACCAGGACTAAACCAGGACTAAAACAAGTCTAAACCAGGACTAAACCAGGACTAAACCAGGACTAAACCAGGACTAAAACAAGTCTAAACCAGGACTAAACCAGGACTAAACCAGGACTAAACCAGGACTAAACCAGGACTAAACCAGGACTAAACCAGGATTAAAACAAGTCTAAACCAGGACTAAACCAGGACTAAACCAGGACTAAACCAGGACTAAACCAGGACTAAACCAGGATTAAAACAAGTCTAAACCAGGACTAAACCAGGACTAAACCAGGACTAAACCAGGACTAAACCAGGACTAAACCAGGACTAAACCAGGATTAAAACAAGTCTAAACCAGGACTAAACCAGGACTAAACCGGGACTAAACCGGGACTAAACCAGGACTAAACCAGGACTAAACCAGGACTAAACCAGGACTAAACCAGGACTAAAACAAGTCTAAACCAGGACTAAACCAGGACTAAACCAGGACTAAACCAGGACTACACCAGGACTACACCAGGACTAAACCAGGACTAAACCAGGACTAAACCAGGACTAAACCAAGTCTAAACCAGGACTAAACCAGGACTAAAACAAGTCTAAACCAGGACTAAACGAAGACTAAACCAGGACTAAACCAGGACTAAACCAGGACTAAACCAGGACTACACCAGGACTAAACCAGGACTAAACCAGGACTAAACCAGGACTAAACCAAGATTAAAACAACTCTACACCAGGTCTAAACCAGGACTAAAATGGGACTAAAACGGGACTAAACCAGGACTAAACCAGGACTAAACCAGGACTAAACCAGGACTAAAACAGGACTAAAACAGGACTAAAACAGGACTAAACCAGAGCTAAACCAGGACTAAACCGAGACTGGACCAGGACTAAACTTGGAATAAAACAGGACTAAACTAGAACTAAACCAGGACAAAATATTTCTTTAAAGGATTTTGCACATTTTGCAGACCGGACTAAACTCCTTGAGGTTTAGTCTGAAGGTTTAGATCAGCACCAGTGAAATAAACCAACACAAATAAAAATCCATGTACGTTCTGGACTGGAAACACCGTCCTGACGTCTGTAAAGTCGTTCTGCTCACAGGCTCCTGCACACGGCTCTTTAAATCCATTCAGTGTGTTTTTTCCTGGAGTTTTCAGTCCAAACTCTCGGTGTGTCTGTGATGGGGAGCGCTGTGTCTCCATGGGAACTGTCCAGGGTCCTGAGTGGTTTTGGACAGTCGCGGCTCCACAGATCGATGCCGCCGCTGCGTCCGTCACGTCAGACCCGAGCGGCGGAGCAGGCGTTCGGGTAAAGGTCCGTGTCTCTGCAGGATCCGTGCGAGACGCGGCGCCGAGGCCATTTTCACCTTTTATCGACTCCGTCTGGACAGGAGGACGAGAGCTGTCACCGAGTGTGACCCGAGAACTTAACCCAGACCTGACGCGGCTTCCACTGCAGAAACTCACTGTATCCAGGCCTGCGCTGTGTGTCTGTCAGATATTTGAACACTCTTTTTATTTATTCAGTTTGCACGTATATAACACAACACTAACAAACACACTACCGTATTTTTGGGACTATAAAGCGCTATATCAACGACCAGATCTGTTTCCATGCATGAAGCTCACTGGATTATAAGGCGCATTAAGTGAGACCTGAGCCCGGGCCTCCTCGACCCATCGGCAGATGGTGGCGTAACTCGCCCGGCGTCTCCTCCGTCTCGGTGAAAGTGAGTTTCTGTCGTTCGACGCTCCCACAGCAGCTGCAGTCGAACTCTGAACGACCTGATGAAGCTCCGGTCATTATAAACACGTTCTCTTTGTGTGTTTGTAGTAATGAACTCTAACACCAACCTGCCCGGGGACGACAGGTGGAGACGAGCTCTGGCGCTACAGCCTGGTACGAGCTCTTCTCCTGCTGAGGTGAATGGAGATTGTGCACTGTCCCTGTCCAATTAAATAAATAAAATAAATGAAACACCAGAAAAAGACACCGATATCTCGGTGTTGGAGTTCTTTGGTTCATCATATCCCGTATATCTGAGTGTTCGTCTCCTCAGAGTGAAATGAGGCTCCTGTTGCCACGGTTACAGGCTCCATATTTGGAAATCCTCCCGCGAGTATCATAGCAACACAAGAGCCAATCAGGAGCGAGGAGGTTAAGTGTGGCGCCTCCTCAGAGCGGAGACACTCTGGAGTTACCTGAAGAAGGAAACTTTGAGCTTTTAGCATCAAACTTTAAACAGTTTAAGTCACTGGTTTATGCTCTATGTTCTGTTCTGTACCAACAACAACGAGCTGTCAGTCAAACCTGTTGCTAATGCTAGGGGGAGGGGCCTCGGGGAATGAAGGCGTCTGATTGGTCCGTTATTTCTGTTCAGATCTCGATTCGGGAACAAAACAGAGAAATGAAAAGTTCAGGATCCTGTGTGGCGGCTTCAGACGAACAGTTTAAGTCCAGAATGACGAGGCTCAGAGCAGCAGGTCCAGAGACGAGCCAGAAGATCCCAGAGTGAAGCAGTGGGGAAAGGGAGGGAACGACCTGATATCTCGGGGTTGGTCACAATCCATCCAGCGGCTTCGGAGTTTAACGAAGTCGTACCAAAACATTCTGACAGATTTCTGAGCGCTGTGGAACACATGAATCGGTTCAAGGTGACTGAGCACAACCAGAATTAATGAAGACGCACTGTTGATTTTTGAGTGCGTCTTATAGTCCGAAAAATACGGCAGATAAAAAAAGTCGGTGCGGGAAGAGGCAAAAAACCCAGACGGGCGTATTTATATGAAAGCCTCCGCCTCACGAAGACACGAACATCGAACATTATAGATGTGCATTAATAAAACGGTCCATTTACACACCTCAGAGTAAAAACATTTGATTCACACATGGATCAAAACACAATGAAACAGCCACAACTGAAAGACGATCAAATATTTCCTCAAACTCTTTTTAAAGCGTCGCAAACCAGATGTGGAAACTGCTCCTCTTTGTGCGCTCCTCTGTGTCTTTTATTTATTTATGTCTTTACCTCTGATTTATTTTCTGCTCTTCTCGCTCTTATTTGATTTGACCACTTTTATTGTCTTCATTGACGAGTGGAGTTACACAGAGCTTTATTTTATTTCCTCTGACACTTGGGAAACGGTTTTGTTCATGAAATGTGCCGTGGGAATAAAGTGGACCGGATTATAAATGTATAATTTAGATTTCTACCTCGTGCACTGATAAACGGTTGAAGGTTTGTGCTTCACAGGCGTTTAACTGTTCCCCGTTAAAGCCTCACTCAGGCTCTTTTACTTCCTCCATTTCTTGGGGCGGTGAACATTAGCAGCTCTCGGCCGTTTTATTTTTGTAAAGTTTGTGCAGCAGAGGAAAAGACTTTAAAACGATCTGGAGACGAGTGTACGTCCAGAGACCTGATTTAGACCTGGTTTAGACCTGGTTAGACCTGGTTTAGACCTGGTTTAGACCTGGTTAGACCTGGTTTAGACCTGGTTAGACCTGGTTTAGACCTGGTTAGACCTGGTTTAGACCTGGTTTAGACCTGGTTAGACCTGGTTAGACCTGGTTAGACCTGGTTTAGACCTGGGTTAGACCTGGGTTAGACCTGGTTTAGACCTGGGTTAGACCTGGTTTAGACCTGGGTTAGACCTGGTGAGACCTGGTGAGACCTGATTTAGACCTGTTTAGACCTGGTTTAGACCTGGTTAGACCTGATTTAGACCTTATTAGACCTGGTTTAGACCTGGTTAAGACCTGGTTAGACCTGGTTTAGACCTGGTTTAGACCTGGGTTAGACCTGGTTTAGACCTGGGTTAGACCTGGTTTAGACCTGGGTTAGACCTGGTTTAGACCTGGGTTAGACCTGGTGAGACCTGGTGAGACCTGATTTAGACCTGTTTAGACCTGGTTTAGACCTGGTTAGACCTGATTTAGACCTTATTAGACCTGGTTTAGACCTGGTTAAGACCTGGTTAGACCTGGTTTAGACCTGGTTAGACCTGGTTTAGACCTAGTTTAGACCTGGTTAGACCTGGTTTAGACCTGGTTAAACCTTATTAGACCTGGTTTAGACCTGGTTAGACCTGGTTCAGACCTAGACCAGGGGGGATTACACAGATATAAGGACACGTGGGAATAGAAGAGGAAGTTCTGTGGTTTATTATTGTCGTATCAGACTCAGTATCAAATATCGGGTCTGTTCTTAGTGTTGAAATGTGGAATATTTCATCTGACAGTCGTGTTCCTCAGTGTTTGTTCTGCAGCTGCAGATTCCAGCGTCTCAGACGGGAGCGATGGGGAGATTAGGTTTGATATGAGCGGATTAAAAACGCCGTTCACAAGAGCAGCGCTAATGCTGCTAATGCTGCTAATGCTGCTGCAGTGAGAGCCAACGCCAAGAACAAACACCTCCGATAATGACAAGTTCACTTGGGGAAAACCTCCACCTCCACAACGTGCAGTGGAACCGCCAATCAAATCGGTTCTGAAACACAAACTCGGGCGAGTTCGGTGCGGATTGAGTCATTTGGACCTCAAACTTTTCCCCGACCTGCGGGAAGTCGCCTCATCAAACTCAAACCGACAAAAACTGTGTCAGTCGTTTGTGCTGCAGAAAGTTCAGTTTGTGATTCTGGTTCTTCAGATATTCACAGTTTTATTTTGGTCGATGACGTCGTCCAGAACCTCAGAATGTGAAACAGCCTCAAAACAGGAAGAAAATGATGTCAAACGTTTGTATTTGGTTTGTGCTGTTTTGTGCTGTGACAGTTTCATTTGTGACGTCCTGTAATTACCACAGAAATATTCATTATTATTTCTGTGGTAATTACAGGACGACACAAATGAAACTGTCACAGCACAAAACAGAAACTAAAATTCACACTCTTTTATGTAAAACACAGTAAACATGTAGAAACAACTTTTGGGGAAAAAAATGCTTAATTTAGGGCCTCAGCTACAAAAATGCAAAATCTCAAGTCTGTAAGTAAATTAAAAATCTTTTTATTGCCCTAAAAACAAAAAAGTGCAGTGGCTCCATGACTTTCCTGGTCCAGTCCTGGAAACAGCTCCTGTCAGGACCACGGCCAGAGCCACAGCACTTCTGCATTTCCAGGGTGGAAATTACATTTGGATTTGTTCATTTGGACTGAAATAAACCTTTAAATAAAAATAGAAAGAGATGCACAATTACACACACCAAGATGTGTCATTTTCCATGTGTGTGAGAATTAACTCCACTTAGAGCCACTTTTTCCCTCGTTATAAACACACACAGTCAGAGGAGTCGACCATCTTGACTCACTTCACTCTTTGGCAAAGTTTGGCTCCATCAAAATGGACGGAGCGCATGAGTTTGGGGAAAACAAAGTTCCTGTTGGACACTCGTTTTGCTCCCGTCATCACACAGCGTGAGTGTGACGTAGGATAAAGCCGCAGAAATGTACGGAAACCTCTATGTCTGCACTTTCAGAGGGGAAAAGGACCTTTCTGTCTTATAGGTTATAGAAACATGTTCCTCTGTATCGTACACGATGTCATAGGTCTTTGAGTGTTGAAGGAAGGGGGAGAAATTGAACTTGGCCTGTGGGGTCTTGTGAGTGTAGATCCAACAGGACTTTATCTGTGGTAGTTTTTTCAGTCTCTTTCCTCGTCTTATCGTTTCTTTAATATGTTAAATTCCACAGATCTTTAGGCTACAGCAGGTTACAGGTCGTTATGGCCCGTTTGTGTTCAACTATCATCAAGTTTTCACCAAAATAATAACTAAAGAAATGATCTGGGGTTTAATTTAAAACCATGATCTGTGTGGCTGTGGGAACATTCGATCACATTTGAGTTTGTCCAAAAACCGAAACCCTCTGGTTCTTTATTATATATCTATGGCCCATGTCTGTTTTTTGAGCAGCTGGAGGGTTTGAGGTGTTTTATTTCAAATTCTGGTTTAAGAAAATGTCAAGGCTGAAGACTGAATAATGCACGAAAGTGGCTGTTTAATTATTGATCCGTCCTGCTCAGGTAAACAGTGAAACGTTCCAGGTAAAACTTCAGATTCCACAGTTAGTTTGGACTTTTTATCGAGCTGAAACTTCTCCAGGAGTGAAGAGGAGGAGGAGGGTGGTGTGTGTGTGGAGCTGCTGTGATAAAACATGGCTGCAGTTTATCTCGCTCCATCAGGACTCGGGATTAACACTGGATTAAGACTCTGCCCTCTGACGGGATCAACTGTTTACAGAGACGAGCTCAGGAGGAAAGTGGAAAAGTGCTTTGGACTGTTAATGTTTTTGCTCTGATAATTATATAATCCACTAATGACGTCTTTCAGGCCTCGTGTTCTTCTGACGCTCGGGCGAAGACGCCATTTTGTGCTCGTGTCTGTTCTGCGCTGATGATCTCTGACTCCTGTGGATCATTATGACTTTACGAAGCGTTTAACCCTCGAAGACCAACGACATCGTCCACGACACAGAGGAACATGTTTCTATAACTGCACAGAACTTTCTCTGTGTAAAAGACAGAAACGTCCTTTTCCCCTCTGAAAGTGCAGACATAGAGGTTTCCGTACATTTCTGCGGCTTTATCCTACGTCACACTCACGCTGTGTGATGAATGTTCCCCGAGTGTCCAACAGGAACTTTGTTTTCCCCAAACTCATGCGCTCCGTTATTATTTTGATGCCAAACTTTCACAAGAGTGAAGTGAGTCAAGATGGTCGACTCCTCTGATCTGTGTGTGTTTATAACGAGGGAAAAAGTCGCTCTAAGTGGAGTTAATTCTCACACACATGGAAAATGACACATCTTGGTGTGTGTAATTGTGCATCTCTTTCTATTTTTATTTAAAGGTTTATTTCAGTCCAAATGAACAAATCCAAATGTAATTTCCACCCTGGAAATGCAGAAGTGCTGTGGCTCTGGCCGTGGTCCTGACAGGAGCTATTTCCAGGACTGGACCAGGAAAGTCATGGAGCCACTGCACTTTTTTGGTTTTTACGGCAATAAGGAGATTTTTAATTTACTTACAGACTTGAGATTTTGCATTTTTGTAGCTGAGGCCCTAAATTAAGCATTTTTATGTCCAAAAAGTTGTTTCTACATGTTTGCTGTGAGTTTTGTATAAAAGAGTGTGAATTTTATTTTCTGTTTTTTTTTTCATCTCTATTTCTGGTCCTGCAGCTTTTCTCACAGCCTCATGACACAACTACAGCAGCAGATTGTGAAATAACAGGTTGGACTGAACAAAAGGAGGTAGAACACTTCATTAGGGGTAAAAGGGGCAGTTTGAAAAGCAAAACAAAGACAAAAATCCAGGCGAGGAGAAAAGTACTAAAGTTGCCCTCAGGTCTTCAGGGGTTAAACCTGTTTTATTAGTGTTGTTCTGATACAATTTTTTAGGGATCTGATCCGATACCGATGCTTAAAGTTGGTGTACTTGCCGATACCGATACCGATGCCAGACTCACAGTGTGAAGAACCAGACTGAGGGCACTTTCTCTTTCACTTCACTCGTTCGATTATTTCTTCCTCACCAGGCAGTAAAATGGTTCTTCTGCAGCACAGAGACTCCAGTGTGTTTCTTTCACTTCTGCAAACACCAAAACTGCTCCCACTGAACTTTATTTATCCTCCTGCGCTCAGCTCTGCACGACGCCCGGGAACGCCCAGGTTTTCCGCACACCAGACCTCTCCGTGTGGGCCGCTCCCTGTCCTCCCTAAGAGCCTCCCTGGCCTGGGTTTGACTTTCAAGGTTTAAGTTTATTGATGTTTAAAGTGCAGAATCTCACCCGAGTGCCTCAGTGCACAAATATTTACAAGAAGATTACAAGAAAACACAACTGACAGCAACATACAGGATTAAAAACGACAGAAAACGTGTAAAATTCAAACTGACCTGCTGATGGAGGAGCTCGAGTTGCTGATGGAGGAGCTCGAGTTGCTGATGGAGGAGCTGTAGTTGCGTTGAGTGCGGCATGGGTTTAGTCCTGGTTTAGACCTTGTTTAGTTCTACTTTAGACCTGGTTTTAGTCCCGATTTAGACCTGGTTTAGACTCAGGCCTTGTCCACACGTATCCGGGGATCTGATAAACTGAAGATGTTTTGCTGTGTTTTGACCTCATCCACATGAACACGCATCAGAAACGAGTATTCAGGGAAAACTCCGGCCAAAGTGAAGACTTTTGAAAACTCTGAAACTGTTTGTGTGGACAGAGATAACTGGGGTTTTGTGTTTTAAAACGTCACTGTCTGCGCCAAAAAATATGAATCTGCCCTGACGTCAAACGTGCGACATTTGTTTAGGCGACTGCAAAAGCCAAAGCCAGAGCAGAATATGGACCGGAGTCGTTTCTTCAGAGCTGTGGAGCAGTAATTTAGTTTAGGAGCAATTCTGACTCCGAGTCTGTCCAGACAGAGGAGCTCGGCGCCATGTTTTCTGTTTAAGTTTAGGCGGAAGTGACGGTGAAGTGATGGAAATAACGCCATCTACAGGTCTGGAATGTGTATGAATGTGGTTGAAAACGCAGATGTTCGGTTCTGTCTGGAAGGTGTTTTTTCGAAGACGAGGTGGTGTGGATAAAACTATTTTTATAAACGGAGGGGGGGAAATGTTCGGTTTTAAAAATACCCGGCTACGTGTGTCCATGGCCACAGTTTAGTCCTGATTAAGACCTGGTTTCGACCTGGTATAGACCTGGTTTTAGTCCTGGTTTTAGTCCTGGTTTTAGTCCTGGTTTTAGTCCTGGTTTTAGTCCTGGTTTTAGTCCTGGTTTTAGTCCTGGTATAGATCTGCTTTTAAACCAGGACTAAACCAGGTCTAAAACTAAACCAAGACTAAAACCAGGACTCAAACCAGGTCTAAATCAGATCTAAACCAGGACCAAAACCAGGTCTAAACCAGGACTAAACCAGGACTAAACCAGGACTAAAACCAGGTCTAAATCAGATCTAAACCAGGACCAAAACCAGGTCTAAACCAGGACTACAGCAGGATTTAACCAGGATTAATCCAGGATTAAACCTGGATTAAACCGGGCCGCGCCTCCAGTCCATGAAAATCTGGTCCTGAAAAGAGCTCAGTCTGAATAATTCCATGTCGGAATGACGGGATGTTGGGGGAAAAAAAGCGAATGTGCCGCTGCTCCGACCACAGGGGGGAAACGTGGGAGTGCAGGACACACGACGCTCCCACAGTCAGACGCCGGTGTCGGGACGGCGGCCTGAACCCTGGACACAAACCGTTTCCAATGCGGTGATTTGCTTCAGTGTGAACGTAACCTCAGGCTCCTCTTTTTTTACAGCACAAGTTCTAAATAATCCACTAAACGGCTGAAATCTCTAAAGAAAATCTGAAAGAATAAATGAGGTTTTGAGAACTCAGTGTTCAGAGTCACATATAGAACGATCCTGATCTTGAGTCGTGCTGATTTAAGCACTTTACCACTTCACTTTTCTAATTTGTTGCTTTCTGCCGCAGCCTGTGGATAAACCCGACGCTGCGGCTCATCCGAAAACTGGGACACTCCCGGTTTGAGGAGGTCGGGAATAATAAAAACGAGGGTGAAGGTAAAGAAAGGAAAGTCGTTCTGCAGTCAGGCCGTTTCCCATTCATGACGAACATGTGTCAGTGCAGTTTTCTGTGTGTTTCGGTCATTTTGAGCAGTTTTTCTGTCTCCTCTTCACTGTTGCAGGATCAGATTGGTCCAAAATAGGGACTCTGGGGCATTTCTTGTGTAAAACTGGGACACATCACTGGTGTTGGATACAGAAATCCACAGATACACAGAAGTCACAGTTCGTATGTACCTCGGTTTTGAGGTCACGGTTTGGTTCATTTCGGTCCAGTTTGGGAACAAAATACAAAAATGTCACATGTTTGAGGATAAAATGCAGCAAAAGGCCCAAACCCCGAGTCTGATACAACACAATACAATACTGCACAATACAATACAATACTGCACAATACAATACAATACTGCACAATACAATACAATACTGCACAATACAATACAATACTGCACAATACAATACAATACTGCACAATACAATACAATACTGCACAATACAATACAATACTGCACAATACAATACAATACTGCACAATACAATACTGCACAATACAATACAATACTGCACAATACAATACAATACTGCACAATACAATACAATACTGCACAATACAATACAGTACTGAACAATACACTACTTCACAATACAATACAATACTGCACAATACAATACAATACTGCACAATACAATACAATACTGCACAATACAATACAATACTGCACAATACAATACTGCACAATACAATACAATACTGCACAATACTGAACGCTCAGAGAAACAGAAAACAAACCGCGAAAATAATCATAATTATAACAATTCTAATTATAACTGTTTAGACCTGGTTCAGTTCTGGGTTAGACCTGGTTTAGTCCTGGTTCAGTCCTGGTTCAGGTCTGGTTTAGACCTGGTTCAGGTCCATCGAGGGAGTCCCCCCCACTGAGCGTCCTTTCCTCACTCACTTGGACAGAATCGCTCTGATGAACGTCTCGCTCTCAAACTAGCCTCACTCGCACTAATCCAGCTCTCGGGTGGAGGTTTTATCTGCCGGCAAAATTTATTTTTTAACATTTCATCTTGAAAGGCGAGTTACAGAAGCTAAAGTAATAAAAACACATCTGTGTCTCATTCCTTCATCCACTTTTCAATATAAAACCAAAACTAAGAAAAAAAACTGATCTTTATTATTTGTCCAAAATGAAAAAGCTGATTTGTTTTTTTCATTTTTGATTCATATATAGATTCATATATTTGGTCTGTGGTCAGTGTGGATGTATAAGGCGCAGGAGAAAAAAATGTGCAGTTTATAGTCTGAAAAACGTGGCACTGTTACAGCAGAGAGACCGAACGTGTGCTGTTCACGTCCCGTCCTGGGCCTTTGGGGTTTTTTATAAACTGAGGGAAATGTCCTGGTTTTCACTGCTTTTACTGGCTCCAGAGCTGTGCACATGTGGAGGGGCCCGTCACATGATCCCTGAGCTCCTCAGTGTGGATCCCGACCCATCAGGTAAAGTAAAGGGTTCACATTTCAGATTTAACCCTAAAAGTGAGAAATTCTACACACGTTGCTGCTGTGAAGTCATGGAAAACTCACTTTAGGTCATAAAAAAGTCAAAGTTTGGATATTTTGTCTGGGGAAAAAGAGCTGCTTTTCGCTGGTTTTCATCCACAGGAGCTCCTCTTGACGCTGCAGTTTTCTTGTGTCTGTATTAAGCGCAGTGAAACAGAGCCGTAGCTCCACAGGTGTCACAGATGAAGTGTCGGGCGGCTGTGGAACATAAATCGTACATTGACCATCTGCTGCGGTGCGTTTAATGACTCCTCTTCACATATTCTCTGGGTTTTGCGCAGCTGTAGTATTAGTCAGCGCTCGCTCCACTCACACTTTTCCTCCGACTCCGTTTACGTAACTCCCCCGGGACATTCCAGTCACTTTCTCCTTTAAATTCTCTCCTCCGCAAATAAAAACAGTGAATATTCTTAGGCCCAAACACGTCACACCCTGAACGTCTCAGATCCGCCTCTGCAGAATCTCCCGGAGCGTTCAGAATCTCCCGGAGCGTTCAGAACCTCCCGGAGCGTTCAGAACCTCCCGGAGCGTTCAGAACCTCCCGGAGCGTTCAGCACCTCCCGGAGCGTTCAGAACCTCCCGGAGCGTTCAGCACCTCCCGGAGCGTTCAGAACCTCCCGGAGCGTTCAGCACCTCCCGGAGCGTTCAGAACCTCCCGGAGCGTCAGAACCTCCCGGAGCGTTCAGCACCTCCCGGAGCGTCAGAACCTCCCGGAGCGTTCAGCACCTCCCGGAGCGTTCAGAACCTCCCGGAGCGTTCAGAACCTCCCGGAGCGTTCAGAACCTCCCGGAGCGTTCAGAACCTCCCGGAGCGTTCAGAACCTCCCGGAGCGTTCAGCACCTCCCGGAGCGTTCAGAACCTCCCGGAGCGTTCAGAACCTCCCGGAGCGTTCAGCACCTCCCGGAGCGTTCAGCACCTCCCGGAGCGTTCAGAACCTCCCGGAGCGTTCAGAACCTCCCGGAGCGTTCAGAATCGTGCCAGACTTTAGGAAACGGAGAGAAACTGACTTAACACTCAGCGGGAGGGATTTTTCCATCTCTCTTTCCTTCTCTCTCCTCCCTCTCTTGTTCCTTCTTCCGTCTTTGTCTCTCTTATTTTCTCTCTCCTCCCTCTTTCCTTTTCTTATTTTCTCTTAATCTGTCGTTCTGATTTTTGCGATTCACATTTTCTGTTTAAATAAAATGTTTCTGTTCAGATTTTAAACTCGTTCAGAAGAATCAACAAAAATCTGAAGAGAGTCCTGGTTTAGTCCTGGTTTAGTCCTGGTTTAGTCCTGGTTTAGTCCTGGTTTAGTCCTGGTTTAGTCTTGGTTTAGTCCTGGTTTAGTCCTAGTTCAGTCCTGGTTTAGTCCCAGTTTAGTCCTGGTTTAGTCTTGGTTTAGTCCTGGTTTAGTCCTAGTTCAGTCCTGGTTTAGTCCTAGTTTAGTCCTGGTTTAGTCCCGGTTTAGTCCTGGTTTAGTCCCGTTTTAGTCCCGTTTTAGTCCTGGTTTAGTCCTGGTTTAGTCCTGGTTTAGTCCCGGTTTAGTCCTGGTTTAGTCCTGGTTTAGTCCCGGTTTAGTCCCGGTTTAGTCCCGGTTTAGTCCCGGTTTAGTCCCGGTTTAGTCCGTGTTAAAGTCTAAGTGTCTTTTCTTGTCGTCTCGTACTTCAGACCTGTGATCGACAGGTGGTCAGTGAACGCACCACCGTCCGTCTCCGTGGAAACTGTCTCTATAACAACCACAGTCTGCAGCATCCGACTCCAGCGACGACTGATGCACAAGAGTACAGCAGGTCTAAACCAGGTCTAAACCAGGTCTAAACCAGGTCTAAACCAGGTCTAAACCAGGTCTAAACCAGGACTAAACCAGGTCTAAACCAGGACTAAACCAGGACTAAACCAGGTCTAAACCAGGTCTAAACCAGGTCTAAACCAGGTCTAAACCAGGACTAAACCAGGTCTAAACCAGATCTAAACCAGGACTAAACCAGGTCTAAACCAGGTCTAAACCAGGACTAAACCAGGACTAAAGAAGGACTAAACCAGGACTGAACCAGGTCTAAACCGGGACTAAAGAAGGACTAAACCGGGACTAAAGAAGGACTAAAGAAGGACTAAACCGGGACTAAAGAAGGACTAAACCAGGACTAAAGAAGGACTAAACCGGGACTAAAGAAGGACTAAACCGGGACTAAAGAAGGACTAAAGAAGGACTAAACCGGGACTAAAGAAGGACTAAACCAGGACTAAAGAAGGACTAAACCGGGACTAAAGAAGGACTAAACTAGGACTAAACCGAGTCTAAACAGAACTAAACCAGGACTAAACCAGGACGAAAGAAGGACTAAACCAGGACTAAACCAGGACTAAAGAAGGACTAAACCGGGACTAAACTGGGTCTAAACCAGGACTAAACCTGGTCTAAACTGGGACTGAACCAGGACTAAACCAGGACTGAACCGGGACAGAATCGGGACTAAACCGGGACTAAACCGGGACTAAACCGGGACTAAACCAGGACTAAACCAGGATTAAGACATATCTGTGCTCCTGCTCCTCTCGGTCTGGACTTGTCTGTGTTCAGTTTTTTTCCAAACATCACGTCCACATCATGAAAGTTTAAACAGGCCTCGGCTCCTGTTCAGCACCACGGAGAGCGCATCTGACACACGGGGAGGGCATCTGACACACGGGGAGGGCATCTGACTCTTCTCTCTCTCTTCTCCTTCTCTCTCTCTGTCTCTTCTTTCTCTCTCCATCTCTTTTTCTCTCCTGCAGAAGTGTTTTTCTCTGAAGTTTCAGTTCTGTTCGTCTCGTGTTGGATTTTTTCAGTTCCACTTCAGTCGTTCCTGAGGCGTCTTTGGCGTCGCAGATGAAGGGACAAAAATACTTGTGTCATAAATGTTCAGGAGATAAACTCGTGATCGGAGGCGACCGGAGCCGTCTTTATATTTATCCTCCTATAATGAGACGCACAGAGTTTCTCCTCCTGCTGTTTGAGGTTCTCGGTTTTTCTCTCTCTCCTCCTGCTGTTTGTGGTTCTCGGTTTTTCTCTTTCTCCTCCTGCTGTTTGTGGTTCTCGGTTTTTCTCTTTCTCCTCCTGCTGTTTGGGGTTCTCGGTTTTTCTCTTTCTCCTCCTGCTGTTTGAGGTTCTCGGTTTTTCTCTTTCTCCTCCTGCTGTTTGAGGTTCTCAGTTTTTCTCTCTCCTGCTGTTTGTGGTTCTCGGTTTTTCTCTTTCTCCTCCTGCTGTTTGTGGTTCTCGGTTTTTCTCTCTCTCCTCCTGCTGTTTGAGGTTCTCGGTTTTTCTCTCTCTCCTCCTGCTGTTTGAGGTTCTCGGTTTTTCTCTTTCTCCTCCTGCTGTTTGAGGTTCTCGGTTTTCTCTTTCTCCTCCTGCTGTTTGAGGTTCTCGGTTTTCTCTCTCTCCTGCTGTTTGTGGTTCTCGGTTTTTCTCTTTCTCCTCCTGCTGTTTGAGGTTCTCGGTTTTTCTCTCTCTCCTCCTGCTGTTTGTGGTTCTCGGTTTTTCTCTTTCTCCTCCTGCTGTTTGTGGTTCTCGGTTTTTCTCTTTCTCCTCCTGCTGTTTGTGGTTCTCGGTTTTTCTCTCTCTCCTCCTGCTGTTTGAGGTTCTCGGTTTTTCTCTCTCTCCTCCTGCTGTTTGAGGTTCTCGGTTTTTCTCTTTCTCCTCCTGCTGTTTGAGGTTCTCGGTTTTTCTCTCTCTCCTGCTGTTTGTGGTTCTCGGTTTTTCTCTCTCTCCTCCAGCTGTTTGTGGTTCTCGGTTTTTCTCTCTCTCCTCCTGCTGTTTGTGGTTCTCGGTTTTTCTCTCTCTCCTCCTGCTGTTTGAGGTTCTCGGTTTTTCTCTTTCTCCTCCTGCTGTTTGAGGTTCTCGGTTTTTCTCTTTCTCCTCCTGCTGTTTGAGGTTCTCGGTTTTTCTCTTTCTCCTCCTGCTGTTTGAGGGTCCCAGTTTGGCTCTTTCTCCTCCTGCTGTGGGTGGTTCTCGGTTCTTCTCTTTCTCCTCCTGCTGTTTGAGGTTCTCAGTTTTTCTCTTTCTCCTCCTGCTGTTTGAGGTTCTCAGTTTTTCTCTTTCTCCTCCTGCTGTTTGAGGTTCTCGGTTTTCTCTTTCTCCTCCTGCTGTTTGAGGTTCTCGGTTTTTCTCTTTCTCCTCCTGCTGTTTGAGGTTCTCGGTTTTTCTCTCTCTCCTCCTGCTGTTTGTGGTTCTCGGTTTTTCTCTTTCTCCTCCTGCTGTTTGTGGTTCTCGGTTTTTCTCTTTCTCCTCCTGCTGTTTGGGGTTCTCGGTTTTTCTCTTTCTCCTCCTGCTGTTTGAGGTTCTCGGTTTTTCTCTTTCTCCTCCTGCTGTTTGAGGTTCTCAGTTTTTCTCTTTCTCCTCCTGCTGTTTGAGGTTCTCGGTTTTTCTCTTTCTCCTCCTGCTGTTTGTGGTTCTCGGTTTTTCTCTTTCTCCTCCTGCTGTTTGAGGTTCTCGGTTTTTCTCTTTCTCCTCCTGCTGTTTGTGGTTCTCGGTTTTTCTCTTTCTCCTCCTGCTGTTTGTGGTTCTCGGTTTTTCTCTCTCTCCTCCTGCTGTTTGAGGTTCTCGGTTTTTCTCTCTCTCCTCCTGCTGTTTGAGGTTCTCGGTTTTTCTCTTTCTCCTCCTGCTGTTTGAGGTTCTCGGTTTTTCTCTTTCTTCTTCTTCTGGGTAAGAACGTCTCTGTGTCGCTGGATCCTCGTCCCTGATGGGTTTGACGTCAGATTCTGGCCTGTGGAAAACGTTCCGCAGAAACGCCGGATGCCGCAGACCAGGTCCAGTCCAAATGTTTTTCATCGAGGGCCGATCGAGGCTCAAAACAGTGAATAATTCAAATGTGTGGGTTTATAACAGTGTGAACGAACCTCCAGACTTTAGCTCAGGCTAGTCCTGCTTTAGTCCTGCTTTAGTCCTGCTTTAGTCCTGTTTTATTCCTGTTTTAGTCCTGTTTTAGTCCTGGTTTAGTCCTGCTTTAGTCCTCCTTTAGTCCTGGTTTAGTCCTCCTTTAGTCCTGCTCTAGTCCTGCTCTAGTCCTCCTTTAGTCCTCCTTTAGTCCTGCTTTAGTCCTCCTTTAGTCCTGCTTTAGTCCTGGTTTAGTCCTCCTTTAGTCCTGCTTTAGTCCTCCTTTAGTCCTCCTTTAGTCCTGGTTTAGTCCTCCTTTAGTCCTCCTTTAGTCCTCCTTTAGTCCTGCTCTAGTCCTCCTTTAGTCCTGGTTTAGTCCTCCTTTAGTCCTCCTTTAGTCCTCCTTTAGTCCTGCTCTAGTCCTCCTTTAGTCCTGGTTTAGTCCTCCTTTAGTCCTCCTTTAGTCCTCCTTTAGTCCTCCTTTAGTCCTGGTTTAGTCCTCCTTTAGTCCTGCTTTAGTCCTGCTTTAGTCCTGCTCTAGTCCTCCTTTAGTCCTGCTTTAGTCCTGCTTTAGTCCTGCTCTAGTCCTGCTTTAGTCCTGCTTTAGTCCTGCTTTAGTCCTGCTTTAGTCCTCCTTTAGTCCTCCTTTAGTCCTGCTCTAGTCCTCCTTTAGTCCTGGTTTAGTCCTCCTTTAGTCCTGCTTTAGTCCTGCTCTAGTCCTGCTTTAGTCCTGCTCTAGTCCTGCTTTAGTCCTGCTTTAGTCCTGCTTTAGTCCTGCTTTAGTCCTGCTTTAGTCCTCCTTTAGTCCTGCTCTAGTCCTCCTTTAGTCCTCCTTTAGTCCTGCTCTAGTCCTCCTTTAGTCCTGGTTTAGTCCTCCTTTAGTCCTTCTTTAGTCCTGCTCTAGTCCTGCTCTAGTCCTCCTCTAGTCCTCCTTTAGTCCTCCTTTAGTCCTGGTCTAATCCTCCTTTAGTCCTCCTTTAGTCCTGCTCTAGTCCTCCTTTAGTCCTCCTTTAGTCCTCCTTTAGTCCTTCTTTAGTCCTGCTTTAATCCTGGTTTAGTCCTCCTTTAGTCCTGCTCTAGTCCTCCTTTAGTCCTGGTTTAGTCCTCCTTTAGTCCTCCTTTAGTCCTGCTTTAGTCCTCCTTTAGTCCTGGTTTAGTCCTCCTTTAGTCCTCTTTTAGTCCTCCTTTAGTCCTGCTTTAGTCCTCCTTTAGTCCTGCTTTAGTCCTCCTTTAGTCCTCCTTTAGTCCTCCTTTAGTCCTGGTTTAGTCCTCCTTTAGTCCTCCTTTAGTCCTCCTTTAGTCCTGCTCTAGTCCTCCTTTAGTCCTGCTTTAGTCCTCCTTTAGTCCTCCTTTAGTCCTGCTCTAGTCCTCCTTTAGTCCTCCTTTAGTCCTCCTTTAGTCCTGCTTTAGTCCTCCTTTAGTCCTGCTTTAGTCCTGCTCTAGTCCTGCTTTAGTCCTGCTCTAGTCCTCCTTTAGTCCTCCTTTAGTCCTCCTTTAGTCCTCCTTTAGTCCTGCTTTAGTCCTGCTTTAGTCCTGCTCTAGTCCTGCTTTAGTCCTGCTTTAGTCCTGCTTTAGTCCTGCTTTAGTCCTGCTCTAGTCCTCCTTTAGTCCTCCTTTAGTCCTGCTTTAGTCCTCCTTTAGTCCTGCTTTAGTCCTGCTTTAGTCCTCCTTTAGTCCTCCTTTAGTCCTGCTCTAGTCCTCCTTTAGTCCTCCTTTAGTCCTGCTTTAGTCCTCCTTTAGTCCTCCTTTAGTCCTGCTTTAGTCCTCCTTTAGTCCTGGTTTAGTCCTCCTTTAGTCCTCCTTTAGTCCTCCTTTAGTCCTGCTCTAGTCCTCCTTTAGTCCTGGTTTAGTCCTCCTTTAGTCCTGCTCTAGTCCTGCTCTAGTCCTCCTTTAGTCCTCCTTTAGTCCTGCTTTAGTCCTCCTTTAGTCCTGCTTTAGTCCTGGTTTAGTCCTCCTTTAGTCCTGCTTTAGTCCTGCTTTAGTCCTCCTTTAGTCCTGCTTTAGTCCTCCTTTAGTCCTGCTTTAGTCCTCCTTTAGTCCTGCTTTAGTCCTGCTTTAGTCCTGCTCTAGTCCTGCTTTAGTCCTGCTTTAGTCCTCCTTTAGTCCTGCTTTAGTCCTGCTCTAGTCCTCCTTTAGTCCTGCTTTAGTCCTGGTTTAGTCCTCCTTTAGTCCTGCTTTAGTCCTGCTTTAGTCCTCCTTTAGTCCTCCTTTAGTCCTGCTCTAGTCCTCCTTTAGTCCTCCTTTAGTCCTCCTTTAGTCCTGCTTTAGTCCTGCTTTAGTCCTCCTTTAGTCCTGGTTTAGTCCTCCTTTAGTCCTCCTTTAGTCCTCCTTTAGTCCTCCTTTAGTCCTGGTTTAGTCCTCCTTTAGTCCTCCTTTAGTCCTGCTCTAGTCCTCCTTTAGTCCTGGTTTAGTCCTCCTTTAGTCCTCCTTTAGTCCTCCTTTAGTCCTGCTCTAGTCCTCCTTTAGTCCTCCTTTAGTCCTCCTTTAGTCCTCCTTTAGTCCTGCTTTAGTCCTCCTTTAGTCCTCCTTTAGTCCTCCTTTAGTCCTCCTTTAGTCCTGGTTTAGTCCTCCTTTAGTCCTCCTTTAGTCCTCCTTTAGTCCTGCTTTAGTCCTCCTTTAGTCCTCCTTTAGTCCTCCTTTAGTCCTGCTTTAGTCCTGCTTTAGTCCTGCTTTAGTCCTGCTCTAGTCCTGCTTTAGTCCTGCTCTAGTCCTGCTTTAGTCCTGCTTTAGTCCTCCTTTAGTCCTCCTTTAGTCCTGCTCTAGTCCTCCTTTAGTCCTCCTTTAGTCCTGCTCTAGTCCTCCTTTAGTCCTGGTTTAGTCCTCCTTTAGTCCTCCTTTAGTCCTCCTTTAGTCCTGCTCGAGTCGTCCTTTAGTCCTCCTTAGTCCTCCTTTAGTCCTCCTTTAGTCCTCCTTTAGTCCTCTTTTAGTCCTCTTTTAGTCCTGCTCTAATCCTCCTTTAGTCCTGCTTTAGTCCTGGTTTAGTCCTCCTTTAGTCCTGCTTTAGTCCTGCTTTAGTCCTCCTTTAGTCCTCCTTTAGTCCTGCTCTAGTCCTCCTTTAGTCCTCCTTTAGTCCTGCTCTAGTCCTCCTTTAGTCCTGCTTTAGTCCTCCTTTAGTCCTCCTTTAGTCCTGCTTTAGTCCTCCTTTAGTCCTGCTTTAGTCCTCCTTTAGTCCTGCTTTAGTCCTCCTTTAGTCCTGCTTTAGTCCTCCTTTAGTCCTCCTTTAGTCCTCCTTTAGTCCTGCTTTAGTCCTCCTTTAGTCCTGCTCTAGTCCTCCTTTAGTCCTCCTTTAGTCCTGCTTTAGTCCTCCTTTAGTCCTGCTTTAGTCCTCCTTTAGTCCTGCTTTAGTCCTGCTTTAGTCCTGCTTTAGTCCTCCTTTAGTCCTGCTTTAGTCCTGCTTTAGTCCTCCTTTAGTCCTGCTTTAGTCCTCCTTTAGTCCTCCTTTAGTCCTGCTCTAGTCCTCCTTTAGTCCTCCTTTAGTCCTGCTTTAGTCCTGCTTTAGTCCTGCTTTAGTCCTGCTTTAGTCCTGCTCTAGTCCTCCTTTAGTCCTGCTTTAGTCCTGCTTTAGTCCTCCTTTAGTCCTGCTTTAGTCCTGCTCTAGTCCTCCTTTAGTCCTGCTTTAGTCCTCCTTTAGTCCTGCTTTAGTCCTCCTTTAGTCCTGCTTTAGTCCTCCTTTAGTCCTCCTTTAGTCCTCCTTTAGTCCTGCTTTAGTCCTCCTTTAGTCCTCCTTTAGTCCTCCTTTAGTCCTCCTTTAGTCCTGCTTTAGTCCTCCTTTAGTCCTGCTTTAGTCCTCCTTTAGTCCGGTCTCGGTCTTTTTCTCTTGCCTCTTCTGTAAACACATTTTTCTCTCAGATCTGAAGTGGTTTTGATCCTTCAGACTCTGGACTTAGATGAGACACAGTTTAATCTTTTCTCTCGTGTTTTTCATTCGTTTTTCTCTCGTCTTCTACAAACACGCCTATAAATAAAATACTTCTATAACGCGCCGTTTGTTCACGCGAACGCCAATTAGATTCAGAACCACGGACAGCCTCTAAACTCGGCTCCTTCTGCTTCTCTGAACGTTTCACACAGACGGAAACACCGACACATCGATATTTCACTTCGATTAATCTGATGATACAGTCGAGGTGTAACGATATTTAACTCTCACGATATTTAAATCTCACGATATTTAAGTCTCACGATATTTAAGTCTCACGATATTTAAGTCTCACGATATTTAAGTCTCACGATATTTAAATCTCACGATATTTAAGTCTCACGATATTTAAGTCTCACGATATTTAAGTCTCACGATATTTAAATCTCACGATATTTAAGTCTCACGATATTTAAGTCTCACGATATTTAAGTCTCACGATATTTAAGTCTCACGATATTTAAGTGTCGCGATATTTAAGTCTCACGATATTTAAGTCTCACGATATTTAAGTCTCACGATATTTAAGTCTCACGATATTTAAGTCTCACGATATTTAAATCTCACGATATTTAAGTGTCGCGATATTTAAGTCTCGCGATATTTAAGTCTCACGATATTTAAGTCTCACGATATTTAAATCTCACGATATTTAAGTGTCACGATATTTAAGTGTCACGATATTTAAGTCTCACGATATTTAAGTCTCACGATATTTAAGTCTCACGATATTTAAGTGTCACGATATTTAAGTGTCGCGATATTTAAGTCTCACGATATTTAAGTCTCACGATATTTAAGTGTCACGATATTTAAGTGTCGCGATATTTAAGTGTCGCGATATTTAAGTCTCGCGATATTTAAGTCTCACGATATTTAAGTCTCACGATATTTAAATCTCACGATATTTAAGTGTCACGATATTTAAGTGTCACGATATTTAAGTCTCACGATATTTAAGTTGCAGCCCCTGCAGCGCCCCCTGCAGCTCCCCCTGCTGCGCCCCCTGCGGCGCCCCCTGCGGCGCCCCCTGCAGCGCCCCCTGCAGCGCCCCCTGCGGCGCCCCCTGCAGAACTACACTGAGCTGATGGTGGGTGCTCCCCTGAGACGCTCCTGTCCTTCAGCAGCTGCACAAAACCTGCTGAGCCACGGCCAACTTCCCCTGAGATATACTGCGGGAGAGAAGAGACAAACTACAGACTACAGGAGAGAAGAGACAAACTACAAACTACAAACAGACTACAAACACAAACTAAAAACAGAAACAAATCGAAACTACAAACTAAAATGAATCAAAACTAAATACAGAAATGAAATGAAACCAAAATAAATCGAAACTAAAAACACAAACGACCACTGGATTTACCTGATTCTGCACAAGAAGAAGAAACTTTGAGCTTTAAATAGTTTAAGTCACTGATTTATGTTGTTTGTTCTGTTCCGTACGAACAACAACAGAGTCACAATTTAACCAAATTCTCTTTACTTTCTGCTCGTTAAATTCTGCTCGTTCAGATTCTAGTCACATTAGATATTGTGACTGTTTGAGATATTTGGTCATTTTATTTCAGAAATCGTCACTCGGGGGAAAGCGGGAAGGGAACTTACTTAGCAACGAAACGAGCTGTCAATCAAACCTGTTGCTAACGCTAGGGGGAGGGGCCTCGGGGAATGAAGGCGTCTGATTGGTCCGTTATTTCTGTTCAGATCTTGATTTAGGAACAAAACAGAGAAATGAAAAGTTCAGGATCCTGTGTGGCGGCTTCAGACGAACAGTTTAAGTCCAGAATGACGAGGCTCAGAGCAGCAGGTACAGACAGAGGGACGAGAAGATCCTAATGTGAAGGAGCCCCAAGAGCCTCCTGGAGCACTTCCTGTTTGGCACGCGGAGGCTAACGGGTTGGCGGCTAACGAGTTGGCGGCTAACGGGTTGGCAGCTAACGGGTTAGCAGCTAACGGGTTACCTTAGTCCACTCATATATACGGACTGTGGTCTGGACGTGGGTTTGTTGGACCCTGGTTCAGACCCTGGTTCAGACCCTGGTTCGGACCCTGGTTCGGACCCTGGTTCGGACCCTGGTTCAGACTCTGGTTCGGACCCTGGTTCGGACCCTGGTCCGGACCCTGGTTCGGACCCTGGTTCGGACCCTGGTTTGGACCCTGGTTTGGACCCTGGTTTGGACCCTGGTTCGGACCCTGGTTCGGACTCTGGTTCGGACTCTGGGAGCAGGACTGAGCGTTCTCCAAATCCACATGTCCTTGTTTAGCTTGAGATGCCCCAGAGGATTGTGGGTTATTTTGGGGCAGTGTTTGTGCTGCTGCAGTTTGGACGAACAAACACCAGAGACTCACCTGTGGGACTAAAGCAGGACTAAACCAGGACTGAACCAGGACTGAACCGGGACTAAAGCAGGACTAAAGCGGGACTGAACCAGGACTGAACCAGGACTAAAGCAGGACTAAAGCGGGACTGAACCAGGACTGAACCAGGACTAAAGCAGGACTGAACCAGGACTGAACCGGGACTGAACCGGGACTAAACCGGGACTAAACCGGCACTAAAGCGGGACTAAAGCGGGACTAAAGCGGCACTAAAGCGGGACTAAAGCGGGACTAAAGCGGGACTAAACCGGCACTAAAGCGGGACTAAAGCGGGACTAAAGCGGGACTAAAGCGGGACTAAAGCGGGACTAAAGCGGGACTAAACCAGGACTGAACCAGGACTGAACCGGGACTGAACCGGGACTAAAGCGGGACTAAACCGGGACTAAACCGGCACTAAACCGGGACTAAACCGGGACTAAAGCGGGACTAAAGCGGGACTAAAGCGGGACTAAAGCGGGACTAAACCGGGACTAAACCAGGACTAAACCAGGACTAAACCAGGACTAAACCAGGACTAAACCGGGACTGAACCAGGACTAAAGGAGGACAGAGCATCGAACAATATTCAAATATTATAAATATTATTGACAAATATTTCAAGCTCATGTTTGACTTTCTCTTTTTCGTCTCTTGAGAAAGACAGAAAATGTCTTTCTCTCTTTCTTTTCTGTCTCTTTTTTCTGGCTCTGTCTATTTTCTCTTTTTGTTGTCTCTTTCTGTTTGTCTCTTTTCCGTCTCTCTCTTCTCTCTCTTTTGTGTCTCTTTCTCTTTTCTGTCTCTCTTCTGTCTCTTTCTCTTTCTCAGGTCTGTTCTTTCCTCTGAGGCGGTGAATCCTTCTCTCTCTCTCTTCTTTCTGTCGTTTCATAAACACATTTGGGTGTTTCTCTCTCTCCTCCTCCTCTCTTCATCCCTCTCTCTCTCTGTGTTACATTTGAGTCACTCTCCTCCTCCTCTTCTCTTTCTCAGTTCTTTCTTCAGACATTTTTGGCTTGAGCAGTGACTCCCTCCTCCTCCTCCTCTTCATCCTCTCCTCCTCCTCCTCTCCTCCTCCCCCTCTCCTCTCCTCCTCCTCTCCTCTTTCTCTCTCTCTCTTGTCGTGTCTTATTGAGTCAAGTCTTTTTGGAGGATTTGGCAGCGACTGAAGACGAACTGAGACTCTGCCCACGTCAGGACTAAACCAGGTCTAAACCAGGACTAAACCAGGTCTAAACCAGGTCTAAACCAGGTCTAAACCAGGTCTAAACCGGGTCTAAACCGGGACTAAACCGGGATTAAACCGGGACTAAACCGGGACTAAACCAGGACTAAACCAGGTCTAAACCAGGTCTAAACCAGGTCTAAACCGGGACTAATCCGGGACTAAAGCGGGACTAAAGCGGGACTAAAGCGGGACTAAAGCGGGACTAAACCGGGATTAAACCGGGACTAAACCGGGACTAAACCGGGACTAAACCGGGACTAAACCGGGACTAAACCGGGACTAAACCGGGACTAAACCGGGACTAAACCGGGACTAAACCGGGACTAAACCGGGATTAAACCGGGACTAAACCGGGACTAAACCAGAACTAAACCTGGGCTAAACCCGGACTAAACCAGGACTAAACTGGGAGTAAACCTGGACTGAGCCTGGACTAAACCTGGACTAAACCTGGACTAAACCTGGACTAAACTGGGACTAAACGGGACTAAACTGGGACTTAACCAGGACTAAAACAGGACTGAACCAGGACTAAAGGAGGTCTGAACCCGGTCTGAACCCGGTCTGAACCCGGTCTGAACCCGGTCTGAACCCGGTCTGAACCCGGTCTGCTCAGGTCTGCATTGCAGTGGAGCATATGGCTGTCCTGGTGCAGTGAGCGGGTACGGTGGCCCTGCAGGGACACTCTGGTGTTTTTGCTTTTCTCTGAGGGGCCGTGTGAAGGTGACTGGACCCGAACAGAACCAAGAGTAACAGAAAAGGACCAAACCGGACCTGAGGAGACGAGTTCTACAACGATATTCACCCCCGTACTAACCGAGACCTGATTTAGACCTGATTTAGACCTGGTTTAGACCTGGTTTAGACCTGATTTAGACCTGGTTTAGACCTGATTTAGACCTGGTTTAGACCTGATTTAGACCTGATTTAGACCTGGTTTAGTGCTGGTTTAGTGCTGGTTTAGACCTGGTTTAGTCCTGGTTTAGACCTGGTTTAGTCCTGGTTTAGTCCTGGTTTAGTGCTGGTTTAGACCTGGTTTAGTGCTGGTTTAGTCCTGGTTTAGTCCTGGTTTAGTGTTGGTTCCGTTCTGTTTTAATCTTGTTTTAGTCCTGGTTTTAATCTTGGTTCTGTACCGGTTTAGTCACATTTTAGTCCAGATTTAGACCTGGTTTAGTCCTGGTTTAGGCCTGTTTTAGGCCTGGTTTAGACTTGGTTTAGGCCTGTTTTAGT
Organism: Odontamblyopus rebecca; assembly: GCA_030686955.1. Taxonomy (NCBI): domain Eukaryota; kingdom Metazoa; phylum Chordata; class Actinopteri; order Gobiiformes; family Gobiidae; genus Odontamblyopus; species Odontamblyopus rebecca. The sequence continues at coordinate 2,124,516 of CM060671.1, forward strand.
CCTGGTTTAGACCTGGTTTAGACCTGGTTTAGGCCTGTTTTAGTCCTGGTGTAGGCCTGGTTTAGTCCCAGTTTAATGTTGGTTTAGACCTGGTCTAGTTCTGGTCTAGTTCTGGTCTAGTTCTGGTTTAGTGCTGGTTTAGACCTGGTTTAGCCCTGGTTTAGTCCTGGTTTAGTTATGGTTTAGTCCTGATTTAGGCCTGTTTTAGTCCTGGTTTAGACCTGGTTTAGTCCTGGTTTAGACCTGGTTTAGTTCTGGTTTAGTCCTGGTTTAGTGCTGGTTTAGTCCTGGTTTAGACCTGGTTTAGACCTGGTTTAGACCCGGTTTAGTCCTGGTTTAGACCTGGTTTAGACCTGATTTAGGCCTGATTTAGACCTGGTTTAGACCTGGTTTAGTCCTGGTTTAGTCCTGGTTTAGTTCTGTTTTACTCCTGGTTCCGTTCTGTTTTAGTCTTGTTTTAGTCCTGGTTTAGTTCTATTTTAATCTTGGTTCTGTACCGGTTTAGTCACATTTTAGTCCTGGTTTAGACCTGGTTTAGACCTGGTTTAGTGCTGGTTTAGACCTGGTTTAGTGCTGGTTTAGTCCTGGTTTAGTCCTGGTTTAGACCTGGTTTAGACCTGGTTTAGTCCTGGTTTAGTCCTGGTTTAGTGCTGGTTTAGACCTGGTTCAGTCCTGGTTTAGTCCTGGTTTAGTCCTGGTTCAGTCCTGGTTCAGTCCTGCGTTAAACACATTTCGGATCATAGTCCTACAAAATAAAATCTTACCTATGAATTGTTTTGCTCTTCTGTTTCGTCTTCGTACTCGGCGTAAAAATCGGGCTCTTCGCTCTGGTGCTGTGGAAAACGTTGGGCCCTGGAGCTCCGTCTGGGTCCGGATCCAGTTTGTGTTTTCAGTCCGTGACCTTGATTTAAAATTCAAATGTTTCTGCGTAACTGGAGCCAAATCTCTGATGAACTCTAATGTGGACGTGATCTGGTCCTGGTCCTGGTCCTGGTCCTGGTCCTGGTCCTGGAGCTGATCTGAGCCTCCACAGCACACGGCTTTAATCAGGTCTCACTGAATAAACCGGTTATAGTCCTGGCCCTGGTCCGGACTCGAGGTCTTCAGTTAGACCCGGTTTAATCCGAGGTGACTCCTGCTGGACTCGGCCTGAGTCGTGACGAGTTCTGCATAAACAGAACAGACACTTATGGAAATGGGTCTACTGAGGAAGACCAGGACTGGACTAGGACTGGACCAGGACTGGACTAGGACTGGACCAGGACTGGACCCGGGAGTGGACCAGGACTGGACCCGGACTGGTCCAGGACTGGATCCACGGGTCCGGGCTGCAGAACCCAGTTTGGTTCATTATAATCAGTTCGGAGGTTCGTCCTCTGCACTCGGTTCTTCGGGAAAAGCACTGAACACGACGGACAAAAGGAGAAGTTTAATCGCCATTAAAAAAAAAAAAAAATGTTATGATTCATTAATATGATCATAATTAACACTTTAATGTTGACAGCCTGAATTTTTAAATAAAAGGTCTGAAAACACTTGAATTTGATCTGAACCCTGCAGGAGCTGTGTTAATGACGTGTCTGAGCTGCTTTTCTGAACAGGTTTAACTCGGTTTGGCCTTTTTGGTGATTTATAAAACCCTCATGTGGCAGTTTGGAGTTTGGTCATATTTAATGGTCTCGTGTCCGTTTGGAGCGTTTGCCGGTTTCTGTGTCCGTTTGGAGCGTTTGCAGGTTTGTGTGGCCGTTTGGAGCGTTTGCAGGTTTGTGTGGGGGGCCCCGGGTGCTTCGGGGCCCCGGGCGCTTCGGGGCCGCAGCAGCTTCTACACACACAGGGACATTCCCACTGTCAGAGCAGCGTCTTCTGTCCTTCTGTGAATGTTTGGACCCTGCTGCAGTTTGAGTCCGATCTGTTTGGAGGACGAGATCCTCGAGACAGAAGGAGGAGAACAGAGGCGATGCAAATCCAGATCAGTGTAGAAAAAACTAAATCAACACAGTCAACACGCGACTGTCGGACACGAAATAAAACCACATGGACAAAAAACTGAGGCACAGTTCAAATACTGTCACAAAATTCAACAAACAGATCACACGGTTCAGGGTTCACACGGGTTTGGGTTCAATTTGAGTCCTAATGTAGATTTGGTTTAGTTCTAGTTTTGTCCTGGTCTAGTTCTGGTTTAGTTCTGTTCTAGTCCTTGTTTAGTCCAGTTTTAGTCCAGGTTTAGTCCTGGTTTAGTTCTGGTGTAGTCCAGGTTTGCCTCTCGTTCTTTTCTGTTGTGTTTTTACATGAGGTCAGTAGTTGGATTCCTGTTCTGTGGTGAGAAGTGTTTCTGGGCCTCTGGGCCTCTGGGCCTCACACTCGGCCTGTGTTTGGTGGTGTCTCTGGGCCTCACACTCGGCCTGTGTTCGGTGGTGTTTCTGGGCCTCACACTCGGCCTGTGTTTGGTGGTGTTTCTGGGCCTCACACTCGGCCTGTGTTTGGTGGTGTTTCTGGGCCTCACACTCGGCCTGTGTTTGGTGGTGTTTCTGGGCCTCACACTCGGCCTGTGTTTGGTGGTGTTTCTGGGCCTCACACTCGGCCTGTGTTTGGTGGTGTTTCTGTGCCTCTGGGCCTCACACTCGGTCTGTGTTTGGTGGTGTTTCTGGGCCTCACACTCGGTCTGTGTTTGGTGGTGTTTCTGGGCCTCACACTCGGCCTGTGTTCGGTGGTGTTTCTGGGCCTCACACTCGGCCTGTGTTTGGTGGTGTTTCTGGGCCTCACACTCGGCCTGTGTTCGGTGGTGTTTCTGGGCCTCACACTCGGCCTGTGTTTGGTGGTGTTTCTGGGCCTCACACTCGGTCTGTGTTCGGTGGTGTTTCTGGGCCTCACACTCGGCCTGTGTTTGGTGGTGTTTCTGGGCCTCACACTCGGCCTGTGTTTGGTGGTGTTTCTGGGCCTCACACTCGGTCTGTGTTCGGTGGTGTTTCTGGGCCTCACACTCGGCCTTTTCCCCTCGTCCTCGTGGTTGGGGTTCATAACGCTGCATAAACAGGACGTGGTGGTGTAATGTGCGGCGATAAAATCAGATGGTGTAATGTCCGTCTCTGTCCAAACGCTCTCCTCGTTTATTCACGGCCTCGTTATCGACGCTCGTTAAAGACGATCGGCCACAGTATTTTTCACAGCTTTGGGGTCATTCGAGCCGGATTCTGGACTCAGACACTAATGCAGCTCCAAAACACTCACGGGGAATTCTGACCATTAAAAACTGACGAGGAGGAGCCAGGAGAGAGAGAGAGAGGACTGGACCGGGACCAGGACTGGGACCAAGACTGGGACTGGAACAGGACTGGAACTGGAACAGGACTGGGACAGGAGTGGAACAGGACTGGAACAGGACTGGATCAGGACTGGGCCAGGACTGGGACTGGAACAGGACTGGACTGGGACTGGGACTGGAACAGGACTGGGACTGGAACAGGACTGGGACAGGAACAGGACTGGAACAGGACTGGGACTGCAACAGGACTGGATCAGGACTGGAATAGGACTGGAACAGGACTGGAACAGGACTGGACCAGGACTGGACCAGGACTAGATCAGGACTAGGACTGGTCCGGGACTGGAACGGGACCTGAACTAAGGGATTTTTGTAAACTCTTCCAGACTCCTGCTACTGTTCCCCATCAGTTTTGGTTTGACGTTGGCGGGAAAATCTGAGGGCGTCTGTGATTCTGACACTGAGGTCATAAACTGAGGTCGTTCACACTGGGGACGGGTTTTCAGTTACATTTTCTTCATCGATCGTTGGGAAAATTAATGATCTATTTTCGATTGATCGTTAACATTTTTGTATTAATAAAATGATCATAATTATTACTATTACTAATCTGCATAAATAAACTCCACTTTACAGCATCTAAAGCTCCTGACTCCAGAGCCTCATCAGTGTGAGGTCAGAATGAGTTTAATGCAGATTTAAACATTTGTGTTTTCCACAAACTAAACTTAAAACCTCATGACTCATTTGCATAAACTGTAAGAGCTGAAAAAAGCAGCTCTTTCCTTGTGCTGCTGCTTCAGCTTCTGTGGGACTAAAGGACTCGACTCGACGGGTTGTGATGATGCTGCTGGTGCTGCGTCTGTTCTGTGTGTTGGAGATGCTGATAATCCAGGGGGCGCTGATGCTCCGGCGCAGGCGCAGGTTCAGCAGGAGCAGGAGTGTGAAAGATTAAAAATGACAACGAGTCAATGAAAACACAAGTGATTAAATATGTCTCATCATTATCATACAGGCCGATATTATTATGAACATGATGACTCTGGAGTCTCAGACCGGGACTGACTCTGGAGTCTCAGACCGGGACTGACTGGAGTCTCAGACCGGGACTGACTGGAGTCTCAGACCGGGACTGACTGGAGTCTCAGACCGGGACTGACTGGAGTCTCAGACCGGGACTGACTGGAGTCTCAGACCGGGACTGACTGGAGTCTCAGACCGGGACTGACTGGAGTCTCAGACCGGGACTGACTGGAGTCTCAGACCGGGACTGACTGGAGTCTCAGACCGGGACTGACTGGAGTCTCAGACCGGGACTGACTGGAGTCTCAGACCGGGACTGACTGGAGTCTCAGACCGGGACTGACTGGAGTCTCAGACCGGGACTGACTGGAGTCTCAGACCGGGACTGACTGGAGTCTCAGACCGGGACTGACTGGAGTCTCAGACCGGGACTGACTGGAGTCTCAGACCGGGACTGACTGGAGTCTCAGACCGGGACTGACTGGAGTCTCAGACCGGGACTGACTGGAGTCTCAGACCGGGACTGACTGGAGTCTCAGACCGGGACTAACTGGAGTCTCAGACCGGGACTGACTGGAGTCTCAGACCGGGACTGACTGGAGTCTCAGACCGGGACTGACTGGAGTCTCAGACCGGGACTGACTGGAGTCTCAGACCGGGACTGACTGGAGTCTCAGACCGGGACTGACTGGAGTCTCAGACCGGGACTGACTGGAGTCTCAGACCGGGACTGACTGGAGTCTCAGACCAGGACTCGTGAGTCTGGGCCCGGAGCAGGACTGATCTATGGCCCGTGTCTAACAGCCGCTCTCATTACTGCGCCTGAATCGTCTGCTCTAACATCACTTTTGCTCCTTTTAAAACGCTGTTTCACTGCGGAGCCAAAGTCCACTTGTTTTATTTCTCCCACTCACAGCTTTATAACTCTCCCCGCCCTAAATCCTCTGACTCGACAAAGAAAGCACAATATTGTGATAGAACTGTGCAAACTTTGTTCATCTGTTGTGTGGATCTGTCCTCCGCAGCATCACACTCTAACCGGCCTGTCTTATTACGCCGTTATTTATGGCGGCGCTCAGAGCTGTGGTGCATTAGCCTGTGCACATCATGAGGACGGGCCATAAATCAGAACCAACTCGGACCAGAGACAAGAGACGGAGACCGGAGAGAGCGATGAGGCGGAGGAGCCTGCGTGAAGTCGCCCTTCAAACGCAAACCTACACAAAAACTATCGCACCATCGTTTGTGCTGCTTTAGTTTGGGAGAAATGAACGATTCTTTTACAGGTCAAACTGGGGTCAGACCCACAGGAAGAAGAAAAATGCTTGAAAACGCCCAAAATGGACTCAATCGTTTGTGCTTCATTTGTGCTGCAGAAAGTTCTGCACTGAGTTTTCGTGCAGGTTTGCGTTCGATGGGGCGACTTCCCGGATGTTTCACAGGAGGCACGAGTCTCATTCTCCAAAAGACGGAAAAAAAAGAAACGTCCAAAAGTCGATTTCACTCATGTTTTTCCCTCATCGTTTCGTATTTCTCCAACATCCGATTCACTGAAGACGTCTGACCTGCCCCCACCTCAGTCCGACACTACAGGAGTGACGGGAGGGCATCTGGAGCAGGGGCAGGAGTGACGGGAGGGCATCTGGAGCAGGAGGTGCGTTGGCTCGGAGCTGCTGTCAGTGATGCAGAAGCTTCACAGACGACAGAACAGACGAGGCCACAGCCGTAAACTCACTGTGGATCAGAGTGAGATTAATGCCTCACTCTGGGACATGATGGACAAACCCAAAACGCCTCACACCCGCAGAGCCACGTGCCGTGTTTTTAATCGCCGTAGCGACACATTCGTCTCTTTAACAACACTTTCGAACATCCTAATTTATCACGAAGATGAGTTTAGAATTTTTAAAGTGGAGTAAGATCCGTGTGTCGTTTGTTTTTCCAAATAAAACGAAAAATAAGAAAACGAAAAACTCGACGTCATGATGTGGCTCCAAAACCAAAATGAAAAAAACAGATAACGCTTCATTTTTTTCAGTTTTCCATTTTGTGTTTAAATGAAAAATGGAAAAAAACGGATAAAACGGTTGTTTCCCATTTCCCCGATTTCCCCGATTTCCCACTGCACATGTTTAGTTTTGGTCTAATCCTGGTTTAGTCCTGGTTTAGACCTGGTTTAGTTTTGGTTTAGCCCTGGTACAGTCCCCGGTTCAGTCCTGGTTCAGTCCTGGTTCAGTCCTGGTTCAGTCCTGTTTTAGTCCCTGTTTAGTCCTGGTTCAGTCCTGGTTCAGTCCTGGTTCAGTCCTGGTTCAGACCTGGTTTAGTCCTGGTTCAGTCCTGGTTCAGTCCTGGTTCAGTCCTGGTTCAGTCCTGTTTTAGTCCTGGTTCAGTCCTGGTTTAGACCTGGTTCAGTCCTGGTTCAGTCCTGGTTCAGTCCTGGTTCATGTTGGCCTCTTAAATCAGACGAACACTGTGTGATTTTGTTCATTTTTGAGCCGATTTTTCACTTGTTTTTGTGCTCGGGTTTTGGCTTCATCGTGTGTCGTGTGGTAAACACGGGATAACGAGAACTGATGAATCCTGAGCCGCTCCCGACATCTGTGGATTTCCCACTGCACAAAAGCCCAAAAGACTCGATCGCTGACTCCAGAAGCAACAAGTGAAGATCAACGACTGACGGAGAAGAAGAAAAGAAACTGAAAGTGTTGAAAGAAAATGGTTTGTGAATGTATTTTTAAAAATATAATTCCCTGGTAAATAAACAGGATCAGAAACGACATCGGTGATCGAGTCTTTTGGGCTTTTGTGCAGTGGGAAATCAACAGAGGGAAGTGTGAGGTGATGATGAAGATGTTTTCTAACGTTTCCAGACACTAATGAGTGAACCAGAGCGTTTGGTTTGTGAGACTCGTGGCTGTTGTCAGATGGGTTAAAGTGGTGTTAAGCTTCTTCAGTCTGAAGCAAATTGGTGTTTTACGTGGAAGTTCAGAACTTGCCCCCATCACTACACTAGTTCAGAACTTGCCCCCATCACTGCACTAGTTCAGAACTTGCCCCCATCACTGCACTAGTTCAGAACTTGCCCCCATCACTGCACTAGTTCAGAACTTGCCCCCATCACTGCACTAGTTCAGAACTTGCCCCCATCACTACACTAGTTCAGAACTTGCCCCCATCACTGCACTAGTTCAGAACTTGCCCCCATCACTGCACTAGTTCAGAACTTGCCCCCATCACTGCACTAGTTCAGAACTTGCCCCCCTCACTGCACTAGTTCAGAACTTGCCCCATCACTGCACTAGTTCAGAACTTGCCCCCATCACTGCACTAGTTCAGAACTTGCCCCCCTCACTGCACTAGTTCAGAACTTGCCCCCATCACTACACTAGTTCAGAACTTGCCCCCATCACTGCACTAGTTCAGAACTTGCCCCATCACTGCACTAGTTCAGAACTTGCCCCCATCACTGCACTAGTTCAGAACTTGCCCCCATCACTACACTAGTTTGTTGCCTTGACAGACTCACACACAGTCAGATCTCCACCGAGGAAACACTGATCTGTGCCGTTTTTTGGCTCCTGACAGAATTCCTCCTCCTCTAGACACAGACTTTAGCTTCAGACGGGACAGAGTTCAGCTTTAACGCTCTTTGTGTATGAAAACAGACCTTCTTATTGCTGTAACGCTTCATAATCCGGCGCGTTATGGCCCGAAAAATACAGTAAGTCATTTTAACTTCCATCGGTATTGTCTTTTTCCAGTGCATTAGGGAACGTGGCGTGGAGCAGATCGCCCACAGTTTGTCCGCTCACACTTTATAATGAAAACACAACTGTGGGTTTGACTTTTCAACTGAACTAAACCCTCAAAAGGATCAGGATTTGGCTCCAGCCCTCTGAGTCCTCCTGAAGCCCGAGGTTTAGGTCTCTCACTCTAATCCCCGACTGCATCTGCGCCTCAGTCTGTGGGAGTGTGTGTGTGTGTGTGTGTGAGTGTGTGTGTGTGTGTGTGTGTGTGTGTGTGTGTGTGTGTGTGTGTGTGTGTGTGTGTGTGTGTGTGTGTGTGTGTGTGTGTGTGTGTGTGTGTGTGTGTGTGTGTGTGTGTGTGTGTGTGTGTGTGTGTGTGTGTGTGTGTGTGTGTGTGTGTAAGTGTGTGTGTGTGTGTGTGTGTGTGTGTGTGTGTGTGTGTGTGTGTGTGTGTGTGTGTGTGTGTGTGTGTGTGTGTGTGTGTAAGTGTGTGTGTGTGTGTGTGTGTGTGTGTGTGTGTGTGTGTGTGTGTGTGTGTGTGTGTGTGTGTGTGTGTGTGTGTGTGTGTGTGTGTGTGTGTGTGTGTGTGTGTGTGTGTGTGTGTGTGTGTGTGTGTGTGTGTGTGTGTGTGTGTGTGTGTGTGTGTGTGTGTGTGTGTGTGTGTGTGTGTGTGTGTGTGTGTGTGTGTGTGTGTGTGTGTGTGTGTGTGTGTGTGTGTGTGTGTGTGTGTGTGTGTGTGTGTGTGTGTGTGTGTGTGTGTGTGTGTGTGTGTGTGTGTGTGTGTGTGTGTGTGTGTGTGTGTGTGTGTGTGTGTGTGTGTGTGTGTAAGTGTGTGTGTGTGTGTGTGTAAGTGTGTGTGTGTGTGTGTGAGTGAGTGTGTGTAAGTGTGTGTGTGGTTTCTCCGTGAGCTGAATGTGAATGAATCGTGTCCCCGAGTGTCCAGCTCTGAGCCTCTCATCGCTCTAATGCAGCTCCAGCTCTCTCCTCTCCTCCTCTCCTCTCCTCTCCTCTCCTCCTCCTCCTCTCTTTCTCTGAGGCTGTGTTCACTAATGTGTGGACTGTATCGCTACGGTAACCGCTGAACGTTCCATCATAGACATACATGCAGAACCCCTCCCCTATCAGCAGCTCCACAAATTAAAGCGATAAAGCCTCAGTGTGTATGAACCCTCTGCTCCTGGACTAAACTGAGCACATTTACAAAATAAAAACCCGGGACATCCCCGTTTGTTTGTGAATCGAGTGGGTGATTAAAGGGAAACTGCTCTGCGGAGGTCATTCATGCCGGACATGAGTCAGTACAGTCACATTTTCTTTGTGTTTTGGTTGTTTTTTAAGCAGGTTTTCTGTATTTCACCAAAACAAGTGACAGTTTCTGCCTCTTCACTGTCGGCAGGATCAGATGGTCACAAATGAGGACACCTGGGACATTTCTTGGATGAAACTGGGACAAATCACTGGTTTTGGATAAATCTGCTGGAACACAAAAGGGACTCAGAACTGGGTAAACAGGGACATCTGAGTCCTGCACCCGGTCGGGCACTTCGCTGGATTTGTGATCCGAGAAATCAGAACGCAGCAGAAACCTGGACTGAGGACGACACTGTCCCTGTGCAGAGACCTCGGGGAGATCAAATTAAGGCTTTTATTTTGGGTTAAACTGACATCGGTTCTTTTTTTCATTGTTTGTTTCATTGTCATTGTTAAAGAGCAAAATGTTTCGCCACAAGTTTCACCTCCCAGTGATTAAGCGACGAGGAAACGACGAAAAGAAAAGAACGGAGCGTATCGTGTGTGACTAGTTTAAGGTTTAGCGGCGGCCGACTCCTGCTGTCTGTCTGTTGTTGTTCGTTGACAGGCGCAATTACGGGCGGGTGTGGACAGGTGTGGGCAGGTGTGGGCAGGTGCGGGGCAGGTGCGGGCAGGTGCGGGCGGGTGTGGGCGGGTGTGGGCGGGTGTGGGCGGGTGCGGGCAGGTGTGGGCGGGTGTGGGCGGGTGTGGGCGGGTGTGGGCGGGTGCGGGCAGGTGCGGGCGGGTGTGGGCGGGTGTGGGCGGGTGTGGGCGGGTGTGGGCGGGTGCGGGCGGGTGTGGGCGGGTGTGGGCAGGTGTGGGGCAGGTGCGGGCAGGTGTGGGCAGGTCTGGTCACCGTATCCAGGACCGTTGATATAACTCGGGGCATTGTTGACTTCAGCACCGGGTCAGTTTTACCTGTGGACCTTTGGTGATCTGTAATAATTCGTCTGAGTCTTAATCCCGTCCGAATGCTCCACGTCTGTAATTTCTAAAGTAAAAACTCTGCCGCAAATTCCCTTCGATATTTCACCAAACGCAGACGTCCGGTGATAAAACTCGTCCCGTGTGAATCTGCAGCTCAGTGTTTGTTGTTGTAATTGTGCCTTTTTTCTGTCTATTCCTTTTATTTCCACGGTCTTTTCTCTACATATTGTGCACATTTTCTGTCTCTTTCCCGCTTGAGTCACGGAGGCTGCGGGAGAAATTTTGCTCAGCAGTTTTGAGCTTTTTAGGGCGAATTCTAACACAGCCTCACGGCCTCTACACGGAAACTGATCCACAAAAAGGGAAAAAGATCCAAGAGGAGAGACGACTCTCACAGGACGTTGACCTGGATGACGTGCAGCAGCAGCAGCACTAAGGAACATTTATTATTATTAGTTTATATACTTTATTAGTTTACTTACTCAGCAGCACGAAAGAGATAGAAACAGATGTGATGTTAGGACACATCCGGTCATAATTTCAGTAAAATAGAGTCATTTACGGACTTCTCTGATCCCGAATGTGCTGCGGGAATTTTGCAAATCACCAGACGTCCCCGGGCTGTTCTTATCCTGTGTGAATAAGGCTTTTGTTTGGCTTTGTTTGACTCTGATCGGCCCGTTTGAGCTCGTTTGAATTACAAAATAAACATATTTTAACTGGACCTCACGCCTGGATTAAAGCTGCGTCGCTTTTATTTTGAAGGTGTTTTTTAATAACATTTCTTGTTCGGCAGCTTAAGGATTTTGGCCCTGCCCTTCCGTTATTTTCATAATTGCCCTTCCCTGGTATAAAGGCGCACTCTGCCCGCGGACGTGCCCAGGAAAAGGCCTCTCTCCTGGGCTAACCGGACCCCACACCCGCCCCTCTGTGGAGCTCTGCTGACCCCACACCCGCCCCTCTGTGGAGCTCTGCTGACTCCACACCCGCCCCTCTGTGGAGCTCTGCTGACCCCACACCCGCCCCTCTGTGGAGCTCTGCTGACCCCACACCCGCCCCTCTGTGGAGCTCTGCTGACCCCACACCCGCCCCTCTGTGGAGCTCTGCTGACCCCACACCCGCCCCTCTGTGGAGCTCTGCTGACTCCACACCGCGGCCTCGTCTTAAGTGCACGGACTCCCATCGCGATAAGTGAAATAACAAGGACGCCGGAGCGCAGAGAGGAGGCTCCATTAAACAAAAGTGCACCGTTAAAGCTCCCGGATCACACTAAACCGACTCCAGGAGCTTTGAGTTATGTCCTCATGTCGTTCCCTCCTCGGAAAAAACACACCTGGAGTTGTTTCATTCACACGTTTGAGTAAATCTCTATTATTCTGTCACTTTACGTCTCCAGAGCTCAGGACGGATCTGTTGCAGCTCCTTCTCTCAGCAGAGATCAGTGCTTCCGGAGCTGAAATGATCCAAGTGATTCTAGTGAAGACGTGTGGAGTTTAAAAACACAGTGGAGCACTTCCTGTACTTTCCTTGGGAGAAGAACTCGGGTTTAAATGAAACAAAACACAGCTCCAGGTCTGTCTGTGACGGGAAAACAACGTTAAAACAGAGATCAGAAAAGAGTAAAACGGGAACTTTAAGAATCAGGATTTTATTCACCAATAACAAAATGAAGTGTTTTGCTCAGTGACATAAAAACAGTGACAGAATTGGCCTGGGAAACAACTGTTGTAATACTCGAGACCGGCTTGTCTCCAACTTGAGTGGGTTTGGACTCGGTCTTGTCCTGGACTCGAGGTCTGACTCTTGTGGACTGTGATCATATTTCGTGAGCTCGGAGCTTAGACCTGGTTTTAGTCCTGTTTTAGTCCTGGGTTAGTCCTGGTTTAGTTGTGTTTTAGTCCTGGTTTAGTCGGGTTTTAGACCTGGTTTAGTCCTGGTTTAGACCTGGTTTTAGTCCTGGTTTAGTCCTGGTTTAGTCCTGTTTTAGTCCTGGTTTAGTCATGTTTTAGTCCTGGTTTAGTCCTGTTTTAGTCCTGGTTTAGTCGTGTTTTATTCCTGGTTTAATCCTGGTTTAGTTGTGTTTTAGTCCTGGTTTAGTCGTGTTTTAGACCTGGTTTAGTCGTGTTTTAGACCTGGTTTAGTCCTGGTTTAGACCTGGCTTTAGTCCTAGTTTAGACCTGGTTTTAGTCCTGGTTTAGACCTGGTTTTAGTCCTGGTTTAGACCTGGTTTTAGTTCTGGTTTAGACCTGGTTTTAGTCCTGGTTTAGACCTGGTTTTAGTTCTGGTTTAGACCTGGTTTTAGTCCTGGTTTAGACCTGGTTTTAGTTCTGGTTTAGACCTGGTTTTAGGCCTGGTTTAGACCTGGTTTTAGGCCTGGTTTAGACCTGGTTTTAGTCCTGGTTTAGACCTGGTTTTAGTCCTGGTTTAGACCTGGTTTTAGTTCTGGTTTAGACCTGGTTTTAGTCCTGGTTTAGACCTGGTTTTAGTCCTGGTTTAGACCTGGTTTTAGTCCTGGCTTAGACCTGGTTTTAGTTCTGGTTTAGTCCAAACTATGAACACGTTGCCAGAATGAAACGTGTCAGAGTGTCGGTCCCACACACGCCTCCAGCTCGGCCTCAGTCTCGGTCTCGGCCTCGGCCTCGGCCTCGGTCTCGGTCTCAGGACCCTGTGGTCTCGGTCTGGTCCTGGTCTCGATCGGTCCGGTCTGGACCACGACACTATGGGAAATGTTAAATCCGTGGTCCCGCCTTTAACCCACTGGGCCATAAATATTTGAACTCCTCCTGGATCATTAAGTCCCGGTGTCTCCATCAGGTCTGGTTCTGTGTAAAAGCTCCGGACTCTGGAGTTTAGTCTTGTACAAACATGTTGTGAAATGCCCCGTGAGTCAGATGCCCTCCCCGTGTCTCTGTGGGGCTCTGGTAAAAGCCGCTCGCTCTGGAGTCTCGACTCGTACAAACATTATGATTTATTTGTTTTCACTTGGAGTTTGTTCCAGGAGGGAAACAGTGATCGTGTGTTACAGGTCGACTGTAAACGACAGAAAAGCATTTACCGAAAAGCAGCGGGAAGAAAAACACCCGTATATTAACCCCGACCTGTTCACGCCACACGGGCCCCGACAAAAAGAGCAGCTCATAACCCGACTGTGAATGAATCGTGTGGTTTTGAAAAATGGCTCATCCGAAAGCTGAAGCCTCCCAAATGATGTTTAATACAGTGAAATAAAAGTGCTTCACTGGAGACAGATCCATCATCTAATGAACACAGGAAGGTCCGAGTTTGGCAAGACTGAAGTTTTGTCGCCTACAGAGAGAAATGTGAAAACTGAACAAATAACTGACCTCAGATACAGAAATGTGCTGCAGAACATCAGTGAATGAAGTGGTGATGTGAGGTCCATGTGTCAGATGTGACTCCATGAGCCTGAAGGATCCAGGCACTTCCACAGTGAGGTCTCTGGTCTCTGGTCTGGTCTCAGGTCTCTGGTCTGGTCTCTGGTCTCTGGTCTCTGGTCTCTGGTCTCTGGTCTCTGGTCTCTGGTCTCTGGTCTCTGGTCTCTGGTCTCTGGTCTCTGGTCTCTGGTCTCTGGTCTCTGGTCTGGTCTCTGGTCTCTGGTCTCTGGTCTCTGGTCTCTGGTCTCTGGTCTCCGGTCTCCGGTCTCCGGTCTCCGGTCTCCGGTCTCTAATTTCTTTTGAAGCTGTGAATTTTTACCCCGGTTCCTTTTTCTGTTTTAATTTTCCCCTTCCAGAGTTTTCAAAAATAATGTCGATTTTCCCTTTTCATTCCCGTCACGTTCTGAAATGCGTCGGATTCTTGGCAGAGTTTAAAGTCCAGATTTGCGTCTCTGCGGTGTGAACGCTCCGGGATGAAACCGTGACGAGCATTTTAATCCAAAAAATAATTAGGAGATCTCGTTAGGACACTAGTGACGAGAGCTCTTCCCGGTTTAACGCCGAACTCGCCCGGAAGCCGTTAAACACCTGTCGGACCCGGGATAACAGCGGCGTTCCGAGGCTCAAACCCGTCGGGCGAGTCCGGATCGGAGTTTTGTCGCTTTTCCGCTTGTTTATCCGTTGTTTTGTGGATCGTGTGGAGCAGATGTTCAGATGTTCCGACGCGAGTCCTGATCTGACCCCGGCCGGGAAAACAAAGGGATTCACGGGAATGTGGGAATGTGGGAATGTGGGAATGTGGGAATGTGGGAATGTGGGAGTGGGTTTGGAATAAAGACACTGGGAAAGAGAGTTTTACACAGACGAGGAGCAAAAAACTTTTATAATATTTACGGGAGACGATCGTTTTACTGACGACTTTTACAGATTGGGAAGAATTATAGATTATTTTGGTACTGACTAAAGACTGAACCAGGACTAAACCAGGACTGAACCAGGACTGAACCAGGACTGAACCAGGACTGAACCAGGACTAAACCAGGACTAAACCAGGACTGAACCAGGACTGAACCAGGACTGAACCAAGTCTAAACAAGGACTAAACCAGGACTAAACCAGGACTCACCCAAGTCTAAACCAGGACTAAACCAGGACTCACCCAAGTCTAAACCAGGACTAAACCAAAACTAAACTAGGACTAAACCGGGACTGAACCAGGACTAAACCAGGACCAAACCAAGACCAAACCAGGACTAAACAAAGATTAAACCAGGACTAAAACAGGACCAAAGCAGGTCTAAACCAGGTCTAAACCAAGACCAAACCAGGACTAAACAAAGACTAAACTGGGACAACACCAGGACTGAAAAAGACTAAATCAGGATCAAACTAGATCTCAACCAGGACCAAAGTAGGTATCTAAATCAGGTCTAAACCAGATCTAAACCAGGACTAAACCAGGACTATATTGGGTCTAAATTGTGTTTAAACAAGTACTCTATTAGGACTAAACCAGGACTGAACTAAGTCTAAACCAGGACTCAAGCAGGTCTAAACCTGGAGCAAATTAAGATTAAACCAGGACTGAACCAGGACTGAACCAGGACTGTACCAGGACTAAAGACTAAACCAGGACTGTACCAGGACTGTACCAGGACTGTACCAGGACTAAAGACTAAACCAGGACTGAACCAGGACTTAAGACTAAACCAGACTAAACCAGACTAAACAGACCTTCACCGGCTCTTCTTTGGTATTTTAAATCTCGTCACGTTTGCATTTCTGAATCGTCTCTCGCCCGTGTGTCCCGGAGGAGCTCAGGCCGTTACGACATCGTTACGCCGCCCGGGGAAGGGGAACGCACCAACGCACCAACGCACCAACGCTGTAAACGACCCCATTCTTTCTCTTTTTTTTACTCATAATTATTTCATTACAACCTGAGTCCAGTCCATCCAGAGCGTCTGCAGAAAGATTCAAATACACACAAAGACACCTGAGCGAACGGCCTCCTGTTCGCTGTGAAATCCGTCAGACCTGGTTCATAATATTCCGAGTGTTTTATCTGGATAATTGGAGTTTAAACGGACTAAACGGCACCAGGGCCACGAGAGACGAAACCAAATTAAAATCCGTGTGCGATGCTCTGGGCAGATCACAGACGCCGCTTCTCTAACGCCGCCAGAATTTGTCACTTCAGATCTGAGCCTCTCGTCCAAACTTCTGGACGTGTTTAAAATGTGACGTGTGAACAGAACTCGATCACAGATGTGATCACAGTCCCAGCAAAATCCCTCAGTCCAAACCTGCAGGATCCTGGTCCACGTTCGACTCCGCTGATCCCGATTATTCATTCTGAACCAGAACTAAACCAGGACTAAACGAGATCTAAACCAGCACCAAAGCAGGACTAAACCAGGACTAAACCAACCACTGAGGTTTTTGTGGAGGTCCAAACCAGGACTAAATCAGGACTAGACAAGGTTTAAACGAGGTCTAAACCAGCACCAAACCAGGTCTAAACCAGATCTAAACCAGGTCTAAACCAGGACTAAACCAGGTCTAAACCAGCACCAAACCAGGTCTAAACCAGATATAAACCAGGTCTAAACCAGGACTAAACCAGGTCTAAACCAGCACCAAACCAGGTCTAAACCAGATATAAACTAGTCCTAGACCAGGTCTGAACCAGGACCAAACCAAGACCAAAGCAGGTCTAAACCAGAACTAAACCAGGACTAAACCAGGACGAAACCCATTCTAAACTGGGACTAGACCAGGTTTAAACCAGAACAAAACCGGATCTAAACCAGTTCTAAACCAGGATTAAACCAGATCTAAACCAGTTCTAAACCGGGTCTAAACCAGGACCGTAGAAGACCGTGTCAAAACCTGTTTAAATCAGCTGAACGGACACGTCACAGAAACATCAGGAGACTCTGAGGTCGACCGCAGGGACGAGTCCAAACGGTCCAAACAAACTCTGGGTCTGAAAAAAGAAACTTAAAAACGTAAATTATCGTTCGACCAAACGAACCTCATTGGACGACTGACTCTAAAACCTCCTCAGGCCTGTTTTTGATGAGGGAACAACGTTAGAAAACAACAAACAAAAAAAACCCTCTCCAGTTCATGTAACGCCGCACTGTTTATCCCCGAGTTAAAGTTTTAAAGTTTTTAGTCTAATTATTTCATTCCTCCGACTCAGACCTCTCCTGAACCTCTGATCACGTCTCCTGAACCTCTGATCACGTCTCCTGAACCTCTGATCACGTCTCCTGAACCTCTGATCACGTCTCCTGAACCTCTGATCACGTCTCTGCCTCCTCCCGTCTCATCCCGTCCCAGAACAAACCCTCGTCTCACTCCTCAGCCCCACCTGGTCCTCATGAATATTAACGAGCGCCTCATGAATATTCAGAGGGCCGTTCTGATCACCGTCTTGCCCCCGTAATCCCCCCGGTGTCATTACCTCCTGTTTACGAACTCTCGTCTTCATCAGCGCCGCCCGACACCTCGTGAAGAACTCCCTCCTGCTGCTGCTGCGTCTCTGGCGTTTGGAGGACGGCGGCGATTTGGAGCTTCCGAAAACACGGCCGCGGGGCGAATGTTTTAGGTGAAAGTGAAACCAAACTTCGCCGTTCGTAATCGGGGAGTCGGGGTTTGCGCGTTCTGCCCGTGTTCGGCTTTCACCGGTCGACGCAGGATTTACTGAAACGCTGTCACTGAGTCAGACCCGGAGTCAGACCCGGAGTCAGACCCGGAGTCAGACCCGGAGTCAGACCCGGAGTCATGTTTTGTTTCATTCCCAGAGCTCAGAAAGGCTCTGTTCCACCCTGTGATGTCATGAGGTGGTAGTTAACAGCTGCTTTTGCTGTTTGCTCAGTGGAGACGAGCAGTTCCTGAGTGTTTCTGTCTGAGAGGAAAACTCAGCCTAAATATGCAGGACATGTGGCCCCCGCCTGGGGCCCCACACCGACTTCTCTCACTAATGGCCGAGGCCTCAGAGCAATTAGAAACCAGGTCTAAACCAGGACTAAACCAGGTCTAAACCAGGTCTAAACCAGGACTAAACCAGGACTAAACTAGGACTAAACTAGGATTAAACTGGGACTAAATAAAGACTGAACCAGGACCAAACCAGGACTAACCCAGGACTAAACCAGGACTAAACCAGGACTAAACCAGGACTAAACCAGGACTAAACTTTACCTTTTCATTTCTCCTGACAGAAAAGCTACTTTAAGACGAGGTGAAGAACATTCGCAGGAACAGACGAGTGGTTCTTTTTGAGCCCGAGGTGCGAATTAGACCCAGACAAGAGGATTGTGATGATTATACACGTGTGTGAAAGTGAGGGGTAATTAATATAGTGCCTTTTACCACTGGACAAATTCAATTAGAAACGCAAAGAAGTAACAGAAATGTTCAACATCCAATTTTTGGGGGGAAATACGTTGGAGTTTTTTTAAACAGAAATAAACAGTTTCTCTGCACAAGGGTTCATCAGTTTGTAATCCACAGTTCAAGAGCCACAGTCGGTGTAATCTACAGTTCAAGAGTCGCAGTCGGTGTAATCTACAGTTTGAGAGTCGCAGTCGGTGTAATCTACAGTTTGAGAATCGCAGTCGGTGTAATCTACAGTTTGAGAGTCGCAGTCGGTGTAATCTACAGTTTGAGAATCGCAGTCGGTGTAATCTACAGTTTGAGAATCGCAGTCGGTGTAATCTACAGTTTGAGAATCGCAGTCGGTGTAATCTACAGTTTGAGAGTCGCAGTCGGTGTAATCTACAGTTGGAGAGTCGCAGTCGGTGTAATCTACAGTTTGAGAGTCGCAGTCGGTGTAATCTACAGTTTGAGAGTCGCAGTCGGTGTAATCTACAGTTTGAGAGTCGCAGTCGGTGTAATCTACAGTTTGAGAGTCGCAGTCGGTGTAATCTACAGTTTGAGAATCGCAGTCGGTGTAATCTACAGTTTGAGAATCGCAGTCGGTGTAATCTACAGTTTGAGAGTCGCAGTCGGTGTAATCTACAGTTTGAGAATCGCAGTCGGTGTAATCTACAGTTTGAGAGTCGCAGTCGGTGTAATCTACAGTTTGAGAATCGCAGTCGGTGTAATCTACAGTTCAAGAGCCACAGTCGGTGTAATCTACAGTTTGAGAATCGCAGTCGGTGTAATCTACAGTTTGAGAGTCGCAGTCGGTGTAATCTACAGTTTGAGAGTCGCAGTCGGTGTAATCTACAGTTTGAGAGTCGCAGTCGGTGTAATCTACAGTTCAAGAGCCACAGTCGGTGTAATCCACAGTTCAAGAGCCACAGTCGGTGTAATCTACAGTTCAAGAGTCGCAGTCGGTGTAATCTACAGTTTGAGAGTCGCAGTCGGTGTAATCTACAGTTTGAGAGTCGCAGTCGGTGTAATCTACAGTTTGAGAGTCGCAGTCGGTGTAATCTACAGTTTGAGAGTCGCAGTCGGTGTAATCTACAGTTTGAGAGTCGCAGTCGGTGTAATCTACAGTTCAAGAGTCGCAGTCGGTGTAATCTACAGTTTGAGAGTCGCAGTCGGTGTAATCTACAGTTTGAGAGTCGCAGTCGGTGTAATCTACAGTTCAAGAGTCGCAGTCGGTGTAATCTACAGTTTGAGAGTCGCAGTCGGTGTAATCTACAGTTTGAGAGTCGCAGTCGGTGTAATCTACAGTTTGAGAGTCGCAGTCGGTGTAATCTACAGTTTGAGAGTCGCAGTCGGTGTAATCTACAGTTTGAGAGTCGCAGTCGGTGTAATCTACAGTTTGAGAGTCGCAGTCGGTGTAATCTACAGTTTGAGAGTCGCAGTCGGTGTAATCTACAGTTTGAGAGTCGCAGTCGGTGTAATCTACAGTTTGAGAGTTGCACTTTATGATTGATGGTTCGTGAAGCGGTGGAGAGAAAAGGAAACACAGTCGTTTAACGCGCCTCTGGTGGTTTGTTGGGTTCAGATTTGTCTCAGTTCGTTGAAAGTTGATCCCAACCATAAAAAAAAACAAAACAAAAAAACCTGACATTGATTTTCCAGGGGCTAAAACTTCACTCTGAGCACGACCCGACCGGGGAACGTGTACGGGGGTGTTTGAAACGCCGGGTGAGGTGAAGACGTTTAGAGAGTTCAGGTAGTTTGAAGTTTGCCCACAGATCACAGCCACAGCACAGACGCAGCACAGACGCAGCACAGACGCAGCACAGACGCAGGGGGAGGAAACTGAAATGTTTCACCGCGGCTGAAAGTTCCACCTCCATAAAAAAGACGTCAGCTTCATAAATTTGTCCCATTAGCGTAGAAAGATAATCTGTGAACATGTGTAACATCTGAACAGCACAGATCTCTGTCTCTGCACTAATATCCACATCAGGAAATGGAGTTTTAATTGTATTTGTAGAATCTGAACAAGTTCCTTCTGTTTTCTGTTTTGTCAGTGTTGCTCAGTCGTTTCACTGATGCTCGTCGTCGTTTTCGTCTTTCTTCCCTCGATCGTTGTGGATAAATTCTTCCTGAAGAATGTTTCTCCTTTGTGGACCTTGTTGGTTGAAGATTTGGTGACATTTACACACTTTTACCACAGAAAAACATTCACCGGAAGTTCCACAAACCTTCAGACTCTGTGAAAAAGGTTTACTGCGTGAATTTAAAGGAACTGGAAGTGTACCCGCCAAAATAAAAGTCTCTGCGTTAAATGGGGGTTACGTGAAGCTAAAACAATCACGGTCGCAGCTCCGCAGGGTTTTCCAGCCTCGTTTTCCAACAGTGAAACGGGGTCGAGCGTAAACGAGCTCCTCACGCCGACTCCGCTCGGCTAAATGAAGCGGTCGCTCTGAAAACACAGCACGTCTCGGCTCGCCGCAGACTCGCACCGGGAACAGGAGCCTCTGCAGGGGCCGGCGGGGGTCAGAAACATCAGCGGAGCGGCGAGGGAGGGGCCGCCATTTTGTGCTCCGTGCGCAGATCGTTTCTGTAAAGTGGTTTCATAAAAGGGACGAGCTTCGAGACCAGGGGCGAAATGGGTTTCAGTTTCTTTTTACCACAAGGAAAAAAAACAAACAGTTTGGACGTCGTCTGCACCACTGTCGGCCTAATAATCCTGCGGTTTCAAAAAGAAGCAGTGGTGTCAGTTCCGTTACCGTCATTATAAAAATGTTTTATTTTTTATTTGGGGCCATTAAGAAGTTTGCATTCGTTTACAATGGAACATAGAACATTAGAGAAATCAGCATAGAAATAACAACAAAACAACAACAGTGTTTTGCCCAAAAAGGAAGTGGGAAGAACTTGTTTAATCCCGTCCTCCTCTTCTAATCTAATTTAATCTAATCTAATCCGCAACGAGCTTCTTTTTCATTTTTAACTATAGGAACTATTTCCAAGTGCGGACAGTGAAAAACTGTTCAAGCTTGAACATAATTATCATCATATTGCAGTAATAATACACGAGGAAACAGCAATGGTAAGAAAGTAACAGTGGTGAGAAAACAGCATAAACCTGCTCCACAAAAGGGAACTGCTCTGATATTAGGCCTGACTATAAACTGTGACCAGATGTTTATGGAACAACTTGAATTATGGATATTTTGGCCTCGTGTGAGTTTTACACCACATACAGACACACGGAAACTTTTACGAGTAGTTCGAACACTGGGCAGTTTGAAATGTCCACATCCTCTTAAATTCTGAGTTTTCTCTCATTTTGAACAAGCTTTGTGGATTAGTTGGTGTTAAACTGTTGAATGCTCAAAATAAAATTACAAGCCTATAATATTTTACAAGGTCAGGAACCTTGGATTGAATAAAAAGATTATGGGTGTGTTGTAGAAAAGCTCGTTTCTGTAAGACTGTGGCTCTTTTCTGCATCACTCGAGGAAAACTAAAACTAACACAACACTGCATCAGGAGCTAAACCCACAGCAGGCCTTCCTCCCTCCGCTCTCTCTCCTCTTCAGACGTGGTTCCGCTCGGAGATTTCCATCCACACGCAGCGAGGAAGAAGAAAAAAACCTGACTGATGCTTCCTGTGTGACGCTGAGCCCAAAAGTTTGTGATGGAGACGTTTTACTGAAGCTGAGAGTCGAGAGGGGACGAGGCTGAAGAGGAGAAAGTTCCCGAGGGCGAAGTCAGACTTTCACCGAGGAGACGGGAACTTCTCCTCCTGCTGAGAGCGCAGCTCTGTCAGATACAACATGCTGCAGAGGAAATATTTTTACTTTTATTCTGAATCTGCCTCTTCTGCTTTTCTGGTCTCGGCGAGTCCCAGATCATTAAATGGAGGCAGAAGTTTGGTTCGATCAGAACTTGTGCCTCATCTTCAAATATAATCCTGCTCTTCAGTTTCTGAACGGTTTAGGAGCAGCTACAGAATCGTTCTGAATCAGTCTCGGTAACACGGTAAACCCCGGGAAAACGCTGAGGTTTAACGGGATCAAAATGTGGAAATGGCCCAAACCCACCGTCTGTACCACATACAGGTTCGCCAGATTGTTTTGTTTTCACACCAACCGACGCGGTACACAGCAAAGCGGTGACACGAGGAACCGTACGCAGCAAAGCGGTGACACGAGGAACCGTACGCAGCAAAGGAGAAACACGAGGAACCGTACACAGCAAAGGAGAAACACGAGGAACCGTACGCAGCAAAGCGGTGACACGAGGAACCGTACGCAGCAAAGCGGTGACACGAGGAACTGTACGCAGCAAAGCGGTGACACGAGGAACTGTACGCAGCAAAGCGGTGACACGAGGAACAGTTCGCAGCAAAGGTGTTACACGAGGAACCGTACTCAGCAAAGCGGTGACACGAGGAACCGTACGCAGCAAAGCGGTGACACGAGGAACCGTACGCAGCAAAGCGGTGACACGAGGAACCGTACACAGCAAAGGAGAAACACGAGGAACCGTACGCAGCAAAGCGGTGACACGAGGAACCGTACGCAGCAAAGCGGTGACACGAGGAACCGTACTCAGCAAAGCGGTGACACGAGGAACCGTACTCAGCAAAGCGGTGACACGAGGAACCGTACGCAGCAAAGCAGTGACACGAGGAACCGTACACAGCAAAGCGGTGACACGAGGAACTGTACGCAGCAAAGCGGTGACACGAGGAACCGTACTCAGCAAAGCGGTGACACGAGGAACCGTACGCAGCAAAGCGGTGACACGAGGAACTGTACGCAGCAAAGCGGTGACACGAGGAACCGTACGCAGCAAAGCGGTGACACGAGGAACCGTACACAGCAAAGGAGAAACACGAGGAACCGTACTCAGCAAAGCGGTGACACGAGGAACCGTACGGGGCCTTCACTCCTGTTCAGATGTAGGGCTGCAACTATGGATTATTACAGTAATCGATTATTCTGTCGATTATTTTGTTCGAATAATCGAGTAATCGTTTGTTATTGTCGTGTCTCCTTTGCACATGTTAAGTCCACTCCACCTGCACTGACAGATACACGTGTTTTGGACATGAAAAACATAATTATCTCTGGGCTCAGGTCGACTCACCTCACGGTTTCTTTTCCACTTGATGTAATGTTCGGTTCTGTTTAGATGTTGTAGCATCAGTGTGGAGAAGGTGACTTTTAAAATGTTCCCCTACAGATTACAGATTACAGATTACATTCCCCAAAATGTAGTTTGTGACGTAATCCATTAAATTACTTAAAGTGAGTAATGTAATCTGATTACTTTGGATTACTTGATATTGTCATGATTTTTAAAACTACATAAATGTAGCAACAACTCCTGCAAATTCTTGTTTAGTTTTAGACCTGGATTAGTCCTGGTTTTAGATCTGATTTAGACCTGGTTTAGACCTGGTTTAGTCCTGGTTTAGACCTGGTTTAGTCCTGGTGTGAGTTCTGGTTTAGAGGCACAGGAGGAAGCGCGGTCCACAGAGTGTATGTGACAAGACACACTCCACGTGCAGAGTGCTCTGCGTACGGGGGATGAGGAGCGGAGGTTCTGCTCTTATTACACATCCATGGGGCTGCCCTGTTGTGTGTACAGTGAAGTGCAGTAGTTGTGAGGAAACTTTACCTCTACCACAGAAGGTTCCGGCCATCGCCGAGCGTATGAAAATAAAACGAAGCATCGAGGCAAAAAAAAATAATCGATGCATTTTTCTAATCGATTAACTCGATGAATCGTTTCAGCCCTGTTCAGATGTGAGGAGCTGTGGCCGGTGCAGAAATGAACAGACGTCCGGTACGTTCAGAGCTCCCGGTGTTCGGCTGCTGCAGAGATTCTTCGGTGTTCGCGTCCTTTAAAGAGCACTTATGCAGACGGAAAACGCCAGGTCAGTTCTAATAGTGACCATGACTCACTGCTTTATATAACAAAACTTTCATTATCAAATCTCATTCAGAGCTCATTTATAATCGTTTGTGCTGCTGTGAAATGGCCCAAAAATCATTTATCAGGTTCTAACGAGACGAACTAAACTTTCACTTTGTCTCACGTTGCGCCGCAGCTCGGTGAGGACACAGAGAAATAGGCTCATGAAATTTAAGACTTTCATGAAGAAATAAGACTTGGAAAACATAATTTAAGACTTTTTAAGGCCTTAATTTAGAAACATGAAATTTAAGACCTTTTTTTTTAATCACTTTAAAGACCCCGCGGTGACCCTGGTTTAGCACTGATTATGTTCATTTTTATGCACGACAAAATCACTGTTTTACACACGTTTCTCGATCCTGGTGATGTTTTTAAACGGCGTTTATTCAAATATTCAGATAAATGTCATTTTTTTCTGTGATAAATGAAAATGCTGTTCTCCAAAGAGCCGCAGCTTTCCATTATTACAGTAATCGATTATTCTGTCGATTATTTTGTTTGAATAATCGAGTAATCGTGCATTTATAGACACACGTGTTTTGGACATGACTCACTTCGCCGTTTCTTCTCCACTTGACGTAATGTTGGGTTCTGTTTCGATGTCGCAGCTCAGACGTTTTGCCGTTGTGATTCCAGCTCAATGCGACTTTGCTTTTTACCGTGTTTCTCCCTTTTTTAGTTTAAAATGGCCCCACACATTCCATCGCCTCTGTCTTTTCTTCTGTTCGTGTTTTCGTCGCTTGAACCGTCTTCCCACATTGTCGCGTTGATGCTGCCGCTGATCAAACAGATGCTACGCGCCATCGTGGATGTAGTTCTACGTGTACATAGACGTAGATATAATCTCCTTTTATACGGTCTGTGTTTGTGCACAGTGAAGTGCAGCGGTCGTGCGGAAGCTTTACCTCAACCTCAGAAGGTTCCGTCCATCGCCGAGCGGATGAAAATGAAACGAAGCATCGAGGAAAACAAAAAAAAATCAATGCATTTTTCTAATCGATTTCCTCGATGAATCGTTTCAGCCCTAGTTCAGTGTTTTCTAAAAGCCCAACACGTTTATTCAAAGGTGAAACGTTTTCTGAAGAGGACAGGTTTTCGAACGTGATCGGACGGAAGTCACTGAACCCAATCTGGCGAACTGACCACATATTCTCTGTCTCTTGAACTCGTGGCACTTTCCCTGCTCCAGGACGCTCGCAGTGAATAAACGAGAGTCGTGCGGTGAACGGAGCAGAGGAAGAACGTTCTGAGAGTCTGAAGCTCGGGCTTTTTGTGCTTCTTTAATTGGACTGAAACGCTTTTGTTTTGTAGTTTCAGTGAAGTTTAAATGTTCCTGGTTGGACGGGGACAGATGGTCGTGGGCAGAGGCTCACAGATACTTCACGTGTTTTTGTACTTTTCAACTTTTCTTCACAAACCGTAGGAAGAAAACAGATTCTTTAGTGATGTAAAACTGTGATAAACACTGACGTCAGGAACGATCCGCCAAACCAACAAGAGTGAGAAACACATGAGGCGAGTTCGGGCGGGTGACTGAACATCAGAACTATGAGATGTTTAACAGACCTGGACTTTTCACACGTGTTGAGTGTCCAGACGTCCCTGTATATGTCCCTGTTCCAGCAGATTTATACAAAACCACTGATTTGTCCCAGTTTTATACAAGAAATGTCCCAGTCTCCCTGTTTTTGACCCATCTGATCCCTGCCAACACTAAAAAGAGGCAGAAACTGTCATTTGTTCAGATAAAATACAGAAAATGTGCTTAAAAACGACCAGAACACAAAGAAAATGTGACTTTAGTGACTCGTGTTTGTCATGAATGGGCTGAGTGCAGAACAATCTTCCTTAATTCTGCACTCGATTCACTATTTTATTATTACAAACCTCTCCAAACCAGGGATGCCCCAGTTTTTATTTTGATCCTAGTTCACAGTGAACACTAAACCCGTGTTTCATTTTCCTTCTGTTTTCGTTCATGTTTTATTTTCATCACTTGTGACCCTGGACCTGGACCTGTGCAGCTCGTTTCTGATGAATTTCAGACTCACAGTGACGTCCGTCCTCAGGAGGAGCGGCTTTGTCATCACACACTGGATTCACTGTGACTAAACTATTACTGACGGATTTATGGAAGCCCATTTCCGCCTGTACATAAAAATAAAAGGCTCACAGAAGGTCATAATTATGAGGTTAAAAGTCATAATTATGAGGTTAAAAGTCATAATTATGAGGTTAAAAGTGATAGTTATGAGATTTAAAGTGATATTTTTTTAGGTTAAAAGTCATAATTACATGTTTTAAACTCATCCCCCGTTTGGACTAAACCAGCACCATGGACAGAGTCACATAGACGGACACTTTACATGTCGTCGTTCCTGTGGGATTTGTGTGGATTTCTCGCTTTTTCTTGTCTTTTTAAAACATTCACAAGTGAACGAGGAAATGGAGCGAAGTGGAGACGTCCTGAGCTCCTGGACGATGAACTCTTATAACTTATAATTTTGACTTTTAAACTCATAATTGTGACATTTAACCTCATAATTTTTACTTTAAATCTCATAATTGACATTTAATCCCATAATTTTGACTTTTAACCTCATAATTATGACTTTTAACTTCATAATTATGACTTTTGACCTCATAATTATGACTTTTAACTTCATAATTATGACTTTTGACCTCATAATTATGACTTTTAACCTCATCATTTTCATATTTCTGTGAGGTTTCTATTTGTATTTACTGGCGGAAATGGACTTTTGGACTGATTCAATAACTGTGCAGAGTTGAATCTATTTTAATAATCGTTCTGTCAGTTGTTTCGTCCTCTCCTCCTCCTCAGCTGCTCTTCTTCTGCTCCGTCTCAGCCCAAAGGGGCCGACTTAGAGCAGCAGAACAATCCTATACGACGCCCTTTCAATTATGGATCCATCCGAGACCTTTTCCCATCGATTCCCGAGTTGGAATCTTCCTCCTCTTCTTCCCCAAACTTACGAGTCTCAAACTTTTCTTGGCCCTTCTCCTCCTCCTCCTCTTCGTCTCTCCTCTCACTGAAGCAGCTCCAGTCTCATTTTTAACTGCGCCGTATGGAAACGCAGTCAGAACTCGGTCTAGACCCGGTCCAGAACCAGATCTCGGAGGGTTTAAAGTTTAGAGGAAGACCCCTCCCCCCCTTCCCGCCGCCGGCTGCCTGCGCCTCATTAAAACCGTCTCCCGCTGCACAAATGTTGGTTAAAGACTTGGACCTGAGGCAGAGGAACCGGGCGCACACCGTAATTACTCATTGTTCAGTGGCTCCGGAGGAAAACAATACACAATTAAAGAAGAAGAGTTTAGCAGAAGCTTCGGCGACGAGTCTGAGCTCCGAGTTTTACACAAACAGTATCTGCAGGCGCCACGTTTGTACTTTTACACGGAGATGATGCACATGGAAATGTCAGAAAACTACAGATTTATCCTCTTAAATCTGGAGAAAACAGATTATTTACTAAATGACTGTTAAATATGTAAGAGCATTGAGCTTAGTGCAAGAAAATATGACTTTTTTTCTTTGTTTTTATATCTGTAAACTTAATTAGAATGTGCAAAACAAGTGCTGAGTGCGTTAAGTGTTTTTATGGATGTGAAATAGTCGAGTATCTCTGAACTTTCTGTTTGTCACATGAAACATCAGAACCAGAACAAGGACCTGTAAAAATAATAATTTTGAGGTAAAAATGCCTATTTTAAGTGCAAATTTTCTGCCAGTGCAGTAAGAAACTTTCACTTACCAAATTTTCATAAAACAAGACGAAATCTGAATCTTGTTCTAAGCAGAAAACACGAGTTTCAAGTATTTATGGACAGATTTTTCCCCTTATTGGTTTGAGGAGGAAGTTAAAGAGGCTTAACCTGGACTGAGTTCATATAAAAAGTGCTTAGAATAAGTTGTAATATCGAGATAAGATAAATCAGGATGAAGATCTCGAAACAAGTAAAAAAAAACTCAAGTAAAAAAATCTTAAAATTGGTCTTTTAAGATGAATCTGCTTAATTCAAGTCAGTTTAACTATGATAGAAAATCCTTGTTTGTAGTGTGTCTCTGTTCCTGCAGATTTATACAAAACTGCTGATTTGTCCCAGTTTTGTGCAAGAAATGTCCCAAAAATGTCCCGATATTGGACCAAACTGATCCTGCAGCAGTAAAGAGGCAGAAACTGACATGTGTTTGGGTAAAATACAGAAAATCTGCTTCAAAACGACCAAAACACAGAGAAAACGTGACTATAGTGACTCCTGTTGGTCATGAATGGGCCGAGTGCAGAACAGTTTTCCTGAACCCTCAGACCGACCGGAGCTCCCAGTTTCCACGCGCAACTTCTCATTCCCGTATCTCCGGAATTACAGGCGCTATCGAAAAAATTCCAACAGTTCCTGAAGGCAGAAGTTGCTCTTTCTACCCATAAAGGGTTATTACGGTACATTTCTGCAGCACCCGGCACGGAAACTATAGTATCGAGTGCAGAGCGGCGGAGATTTACAAGTGATTTTTTGGTACTTTTTCTTTTTTTTTGTGATTGTGTTTTTCTTCTTTTTTAACTGTTATTACACATTAATACATGTGTTATTACACATTAATACACATGTTATTACACATTAATACACATGTTATTACACATTAATACAATTAAATGGATTTTAAGGGTATTTTTGCAGTTCAGTTCTGGATTCAGGCAAATGTCTCTGATCTCTGAAGATTTTCAAACTTTTCTCAGGTTCTTCACGTTTTTTTTCAGATTTATTCTCGATTTACTCGTTTTGAATTGGCTGTTTAAGCTTAAAAACGTCACATATTTTTCTTCCATGACGCGACTCGTCAGAAAACCTTAAATTTACGCCATATACATTTTTAAAAGGAAAAGCACCGACCCGTTTACCGGAGTTTCCCTGCAGCACTTCACTTGTTTTTAGACTCAGATTTGACACGAACTGACGACGAGCGACGGTCGTGTCAGACTGATTTAAGCACTTCTGTCTGGAGCCGAGCAGAATTTAGACGCTTCACTCTCGTCTGGAGGAGTTTATTTTCAGAGAACTGGTCCAGTAAAATGATGTCACTGCAGGAACGGATCATTTCTCTCCGTTTAACTCGTTTCCTGCTGGTTTGAAGTGTTTCTGTCTCACCTTCTGTCCACGTCTCTCTGTGTTTCGTGCCTCACTCGAGCTTCTGCCGGTATAAGCGGTTTTTCCTCGTGTAATTTTCCTCCCGTCGTCTCTCGGGCATCACGGCTAATCTGCAATCTTCCTGTCGCTCTCTCCTCCCTCATCCCCCTCTCTTTTATCCCTCTCTCCGTCCCAAACCCCATCGTCTCTTCCTCCTCTTCTGTCCATCCTCTTTCTCTCTTTCTCTTTTCTGTGTTCAGCACCGGCAGGATTCTGAGGATAATAGAAGGTAATGCAGACTCCCTCCTCTTTTCTCCTCTTTTCTCCTCTTTCTTCTCCTCTTTTCTCCTCTTTTTTCTTCTCTCCTGCGTTCAGTTTGACAAGGACTCTTGAGATAATAGAATCTAAAGCGAGAGGCTTTTCCACAGAGTCAGTCCCACACAGTCCTCCCACCACAGAGCCTCCGGGCCACAGAGACCTGCTTTAGTCCTGGTTTAGTCCTGGTTTAGTCCTGGTTTAGTCCTGGTTTAGTCCTGGTTTAGTCCTGGCTTAGTCCTGGTTTAGTCCTGCTTTAGACCTGCTTTAGACCTGCTTTAGACCTGCTTTAGACCTGGTTTAGTCCTGGTTTAGTCCTGCTTTAGACCTGCTTTAGACCTGCTTTAGTCCTGCTTTAGTCCTGCTTTAGACCTGCTTTAGTCCTGCTTTAGACCTGCTTTAGTCCTGCTTTAGACCTGCTTTAGTCCTGCTTTAGTCCTGCTTTAGACCTGCTTTAGACCTGCTTTAGACCTGCTTTAGTCCTGCTTTAGACCTGCTTTAGACCTGCTTTAGACCTGGTTTAGTCCTGGTTTAGTCCTGCTTTAGACCTGCTTTAGACCTGGTTTAGACCTGTTTTAGACCTGCTTCAGACCTGGTTTGGACCTGGTTTAGTCCTGCTTTAGACCTGGTTTAGTCCTGGTTTAGTCCTGCTTTAGACCTGCTTTAGACCTGCTTCAGACCTGGTTTGGACCTGGTTTAGTCCTGGTTCAGTCTTCTCCTCCTCTCCTCCTCTCTCCCCTCCTCTCCTCCTCTCCTCCTTCCTCTCCTCTCCTCTCTCTCCTCCTCCCTCTCTCCTCCTCTCCTCTCTCCTCCTTCCTCTCCTCCTCTCCTCCTCTCTCATCCCTCTCTCCTCTCCTCCTCTCCTCCTCTCCTCTCTCCTCCTTCCTCTCCTCCTCTCCTCCTCTCTCATCCCTCTCTCCTCTCCTCCTCTCATGTCCTCGTTTCCGTGGATACGGTCGGTCCGACTCTCTGGGGAATCGTTCTGTGGAGAATCGTTCTCCTCCGAGAGCCGTTCACACGATTAGAGTCGTTTATTACTGTTATGAACCAGACACAGGATGACAGGAACGAGAGGGGAGAAAAGAGGAGGGAGAGGAGGAGAGGAAGAGGAGGGAGAGGAGGAGAGGAAGAGGAGGAAAGAGGAGGGAGAGGAGGAGAGGAAGGAGAAAAGAGGAGGGAGAGGAGGAGAGGAAGGAGAAAAGAGGAGGCAGAGGAGGAGAGGAAGGAGAAAAGAGGAGGGAGAGGAGGAGAGGAAGAGGAGAAAAGAGGAGGGAGAGGAGGAGAGGAAGAGGAGAAGAGAGGAGGAGAGGAAGAGGAGAAAAGAGGAGGGAGAGGAGGAGAGGAAGAGGAGAAGAGAGGAGGAGAGGAAGAGGAGAAAAGAGGAGGGAGAGGAGGAGAGGAAGAGGAGAAGAGAGGAGGAGAGGAAGAGGAGAAAAGAGGAGGGAGAGGAGGAGAGGAAGAGGAGGGAGAGGAGGGAGAGGAGGAGAGGAAGAGGAGGAAAGAGGAGGAGGAGCAGATCCGCCTCTGAAGCTGTGATTTACCAATTTCCACATCAGATTTGACCTTTTCTCACTTTGATTTGTGTAATTTTGTTTTGTTTTAGTCCTGGTTTAGACCTGGTTTAGACCTGGTTTAGTCCTGGTTTAGACCTGGTTTAGACCTGGTTTAGACCTGGTTTAGTCCTGGTTTAGACCTGGTTTAGACCTGGTTTAGACCTGGTTTAGACCTGGTTTAGACCTGGTTTAGACCTGGTTTAGACCTGGTTTAGTCCTGGTTTAGACCTGGTTTAGACCTGGTTTAGACCTGGTTTAGACCTGGTTTAGACCTGGTTTAGACCTGGTTTAGACCTGGTTTAGACCTGGTTTAGACCTGGTTTAGACCTGGTTTAGACCTCTTGTCAGTCCTCTTTTAGTCTGTGTTTAGACTCTGTTTCATTCGTATTTTAGTCCTGTTTCAGTCCTGTTTCAGTCCCGTTTCAGTCCCGTTTCAGTCCTGTTTCAGTCCTGGTTTAGACCCTGTTTCAGTCCTGTTTCAGTCCCGTTTCAGTCCTGTTTCAGGCCTGTTTCAGGCCTGGTTTAGACCCTGTTTCAGTCCTGTTTCAGGCCTGTTTCAGTCCTGTTTGAGTCCTGTTTCAGGCCTGTTTCAGTCCTGTTTCAGTCCTGTTTCAGTCCTGTTTCAGTCCTTTGCTCGTCGCTCGGGTCTCGTTCGCTCTGCTTCTCCTCCTGTTGGTTTTGCCTCATGGTCCCGGGCGTTTGGTTTAGTCCTTGTTTAGACCCTGTTTCAGTCCT